>CM038711.1:34373669-34751169 GCA_021613375.1 Megaleporinus macrocephalus | reverse complement strand
ATTTGCATCATTCCACCTTGATGATCCTGTAAATGTCACTAAGTGCAGGATTAAAAGCACACATTTGAGAAATTCTCTGACAGCGTGGACTTTGCTTGGTGCAGTACTTCAGACTGAAAGCTTGAAAGGTCATTCTAATCTAGCTGAACTAAATGGAGGGAAGGGAGAGTTAGAGGGTAAGTGTGCATGGATGAGTGTGTGTGTGTGGCAGTGTACAAGAATAGTATGTGTGTCCTTCATTTATTTAATTTCCTGTCAGAACAACCATTAAGTACAAATTACTCACTTTTAGCATCAAACAGCAGATTTTTAACAGAAAATTACACAGAAGCCTCAAAGACTAAACCAAATTTCACCTTTTCAGCATTTAGCGTGCCCGTCTTTTCTCCTGTAGTACAGCTTCAGTTCTTATTGAGAGGCCTGCTTTGCAGATTTCTTTGAGGAAAAAAAAAAAAAAAATGATGTCTTTTCCACACCGCAGTCGTAGCATCTTAGCAAGTCGGTGGCATTCTCTGCTTTTTCATGATCCAGGCCTACGTTCATGTAAATGCCCTCAGGAATCACTGAAAGCATTTACATTATCTTAATAATCCAAGAAGTGCAGAAAATCTGATTTGGTCTGTAATCTGATCTGCACGTTTACATGCACTTAAGTAATCAGATGATGGTGAAACACCGGGTCTGCATGAGTCAGGCAGTAATTGGATTTCTCCTTTGCAACCAGCAAATTAGGCACTTTACCTTAAAACAGGAACATACACCGTATAGAAGATGAAGAAATAAAGGATTTAAGTATTCTTCAAGCAGTTGGTTAGTTTTCAGATTCGCTCTTAAGTGTTTTGTTTCCATCTCGTAGTTGCTGTATTGAAAGCCGCTTGTTTTTCATTTACATTTACAGCATTTAGCAGACGCTCTTATCCAGAGCGACTTACAAATGTGCTTAGTGTTCGGTTAGAGTATGAGTATCTCTATCTAGTACAAACAGGTTTAAGTCCAAACTACTCTTATACTCAAACACTGCCATAAACACAGGGCCAGTGCTGATAACTAGAAAAAAGACAATGCAATTCCTAGCAAGACAGTAACACCTACAGAGAAGAGAATAAATACAAGACTACATACAGTACAAGTGCAATACTTAGCCAGTGCTCCTAGAAGATAAAGTACAATTACAGTTTATACTAGTTTAGTAGATTAGTGTTTAAGTTCTTTATAAGGTTCCAGTGCTGTGCTCTGTATCCACATATGCGCAGGCTGAGAAAGAAATCAGAATAAGGGGGAAGGGTGCTCAGAAATCCATATACTAAGCCAAAGGCATGGATCGAAATGACGTGTCCCCACCAATAATTTGATCCCCTGTGAAAAAAAAAACCCAATCAGTCAATGTCTGATTAACCTAGAGGTGCAGAAAGGGTTAAATCATGTTCTCTACTCGAGTCCTACTTCCCTGTAACACATATGGCCAGTGTGATTGGCTGTGCCTTTCCCTGCTGTCACGTGAGACTCTGTAGCTATGTTTGGTTGTTAGCAGAAACAGAAACGCCAAAACTGGAAGGAAAACTTTCCAGTCATATGAGACTCACTGTGCAAGACTGAGGTGCAGCGTGGGAGACACATGGGTGTGAAAAGAGTGAGGATGGCAGCAAGGATAGCTATTTTTTAAAGAAACGTGTAAGTCACTTAAAGTCAAGTTCACTAATGAACATCTACTTTTATTACTGCTGATGTATGAGACCTGTTTCATTTGCACTAAAGTCTGAACTACTTTTGTCAGCCATTAGTTGACATGAATTTAACCTTATATAATTTATGAATTAAATTCTAACTTGTTATTCTGTGTAGGTGAAAAGCACATAGAATAGCATATGTAATATCAGTCCTTTATAGTTTTATAATGGAGGTGGGGAGAGGCGGGGGGTAGATTCATAGGTCCCCACCAATGTCAAGAGCAAGTCTACCTCCTTGTACTGAGCTAAAACCCAGCTCTCTCCATTGGATGTCTTTTACTTAACTGGGTTTACATAACTCGTTGGCTCACGTGTCTAGGTATGTGACTCAGATCTGTCTTAAATGTGAACGAACCTGTGTGCTAAGCCGAATGCTCTTCCTAATCAATACTATCACATGGATGAACTACATGTGTCAACAACAAATTGTTGTGAAGCAGAACAAGACGTGGAAATAATTTGCTCTAAATTGCTGTCAGCTGGTCATTAACCGAGCAAGGTGAAAAAGTGTCAGCCGCATTGATTTCCCACTGTTGACTGGTTCTGACTTCAGGTTTGGTGCTGCTGCCATGTTAATTCTGACACGTGCAGTAAAAAAAATAAAATAAAAATAAAATAAGTAACAACAAAAACAAACACTGAAATTAATTCTGATTTGAGTTTAGGTGTATATATTCGTATTACAAAGCTGAAGCAGCGCAAATCCGATTGTTGGCATTAATGGGAATTAAACGCTGAAGCTTGTAATGTGAGTGTAACTAAAGTAATCCTCAACCCATATAATGATGTCTGATGAGGTCCAGGCTCTGGGGGGCCCAGTTCATTGTTTTGAGAACACCAGCAGCTTCTTTGTTTGAGAAGTACAGCTGATTTTGTCAGTGTACTTCTATAGCATTGATAACATGCTATAGAAAGAATTTTGTCCCAGTCAAAGCTTTTCCATTGGATATTGCATAATGTTATCTCTTTGTATTTGCAATGCCTTCAAACACGGAATCAAATCACCAAAAACTCCAGATGTTATATCCTTAGACATGCACTGGTGATCCACCATACTTGACTGGAGGTTGTAGAGATGATGAGTCTTTCATTGTGGTATAAAACTGCTTTCGGTTTCTGTTTCTGTTCATAATCATCAGTCCATCAAACCTTACTCCACATTTCAGATGACCAGTTTCAGGGATTTGCTTTTCTCCGTATGGGTTTCTTGACAGCTATGCATTCTTTCAGACTCAGTGTTGTTCTCTTACAGTGGAGTTTGATCCTCTCTCTCAAAGAGTACTATTCAGCTGATGGCAGCAGGTTTGGTGGTTAACCAGGCCTTTAAACAGTTGCCGGGGGGGGACATTTTTTTATATCCCTTAAGAGTTTGCGTGGGGCTAATAGTGGAATATTAATATTAAGCAAGCTGGGGTAATTAAATAAAAAACTGAATTAGTGTTTCTGCATTGAATATTGCTTATGACCTCTGCAGCTTGTTTCATTGCTTCAGATCTTTAAAAAAGAAAAAACCATGTGTATCCTTCCACCGTGAGAAGACAGCTCAGGTTGAGACCTCGACATCAATGCAACTTCTAACACTGAAGAAAAATATCTCTGCAGTTTTCTTTGTAAATATGAAAGTAAAACTTCTGAAATTAGTATAAACTGCAATAATGGCAAAAGGTGGGCACAGTACACTGAAACCTTTGACTTTATATTTAGTTATTTTATTAGTTTATTTATTTGCTGTTATACCTACGCTACCGTTTAAAAGTTTGGGATCACAGTGAAATGTTCTTGTTTTCAGTGGAGTATCTTCCTTCCTTAACACAACAATGGACTGACGGGTCTCTAAAGTAAGTTGTTTGTTTCTGGTCTTTTTGCGTCTGTCAGCAAGCCATCAACTGCTGATGCTTCAGATACTAAACTAGTCTAGAATGTTGTTCTCCCTTTTATACTCACTTATTAGTAGAATGTTTTTCAGCTGTGCATCACAATTGAGCAAGAGTGTCCTAACAACCAATTAGCCCAATAACATCCTTAACTTGGATTGGTGGCCATACCAGGAGATTTAGGCAGAGGACTGAGAATTGCTGATAATAGGACTATATGCAAAATAAGCCTCTATACAAAAATAGACTTTAATACAAACATTTTTATTCTTTAAAAATCACCTGATTGTAATGAATCTGGAGGCAGGAGTTGCGGGTACAATTGCAGGTTGGTTTTATTTACACTCAAGACTAATACCAAACAAAAATCCAAGGTGACACAGGATCGACAAAGACAGACCAAGACAAGGACCAAACAAAGGGTATAAATGGAGACACTAAACTACGGACACCTGGTGAACAGGAGGAGACATTAACACAGAGTAGCTGAGGGGTGGAGACAGAAGGGCGGAGGCAAGGAGCACATGACAAAAACAAACAGATCCACATGGCATAGAAAGGACAATGAAAACAAAAACAGACAGGCACGAAACAGGGCAGACTGTGACACTTTTAAATTAATTGTGAAATGGACAATATTGTTTGTGAATTGCATGAAAATTGCATGAAATGAAATTCTTAAGTGAACCTAAACTTCTGAGTGGTAGTGTATATGCTATTTTTCCAGTATACTAAAAATACTTTATGAAGTAAATGTGTGGTGGTCTCTTTGGCATTATACTGTTTTTTAGGCTTTGAATAAAAGGTAATTTTGGTTTGCGTGGGCTTAATACACAAAAAGCCCAAAAGAGGTACATCCAGCTGAGTGTATGTGTTTCAGGATAAACAGATTATTTTTTGTGTTTGTGTGTGGGACCGAAACCTGGTCATTTACCCTACCTGAAAGATCCCCACAATGTGAGTATGAGTTTGGTTAGGGTCAAGGTTAAGGTAAGACTAAGGTTAGGGTTAAGGTTTGGGTCATTCTCTAGGAAATAAATGGAAGTCTATGTAGAGGCCCCACAATTCACAGAAAGTGTGTGTGGGTGTGTGTGCTTGTTGGATACAGACTTTGATTTCCACCCTTTGAGACAGCCAACTGTAGGGAGTGCCTGATCCCTGCATTGTCAAAGGAGGGCAAGCACGCCTTTAGCTGCAAACTAGAGAATCCGACTGAACATAATGCAAGGAGACAAATGCATCACTCCGGCACCTAAGCTAGCATGACTTTAAACCAGTCTCTGTCTAATCTAATAAGAGGAGCTAGTTTTAAGTCACTACTGATGCACACTCTTAGTTCCCAGTCCCAAAACAGCTGGATGGCTCTGTTCAGAGCTCATGCTCGCTTTGGTGAATGAGGGGCAAGTCTGTGTGGTCTATTTGCAGGCCAAGTCCTGCAGTCCCCATGCACAGCTTATGGTAAGTAGCTGCTTTGGCAGAATTTTTGGACCATTTGAAATAAAGAAGCAGCGTGAGTGCTGTGGCTGCCGAAAATCCTAATAAATACGCTCTCCAAGGGGGTAAATCCTTTGTCATGCGTTCAACTGACAGAACAGACACTTTAAAGTGTTGGCTGGCACCCAAAGTCATTTTGACTCCCAAAGTCAGGTTTTTACACAGAGCCACAACTAGCAAGCCAAACAGAAAAAAGTTATATAACTCTGAAACTGTTAGAAGATAGTTTCCTTTCGACTGCTATATCGGGAACGTTTATAGGAATACTATAGGTTTAATGAAAAAAGGGGGCATTGCAAAAATGGAATACCTCGTCATTTAACTCCAGGGATTTTTTAGAAAAAGCTCTAATTATTGTCCTTAAAGAACAACTTCCGAGTCCATGGTAAACAGATTCTAGGAAAAGTAGAAAGCAGTGTATATTTTTTTTATTCCTTGCCCCCCAGACGCAACAAAGCCTTCCCACCAACCTACAGATGCTTTTATCTCTCCCAGTGAGGGGTCTTAAAATGCAGGATTTAAGTAGGCTACAGGCTACACTTTAAAGAGAATTTGTTATCATTTGGTTACATGGTCAACTTTCTTGTTCCCCTGCTCACCAAATCACGCTCCCAACGTCCTTACGAAAGTGCTGATGCCAGAGTATTCTAAAATCCACCGACCCCTTATATTGATCTCTCCTTATTGTATGGCGGTGGGGTGTTGAAGCTTATTGAATATGATTATGCCAGTGAAGTATTCTTCAGCTTTGCTTCCACAGCGGACGGCCTTGATTTACTTCATGCGGATCAGTGCTTCCCTAATGTCTCAGCCCACGCATGCTGCTGTTCGATCAATGGCCGAGCCTGTATACCGCCATGTACTAATCAGATATAGCCCTGCAGCATGCTCATCCGCATTGGATTAGTACATCCACCAGTACAATAATAATGCCTTTATTATTTGCGAGCAAGCCAGAGCACTGATCATGCTGCTATAGTTTGTCTTCAACCATGTCACGTGACTGGAGGCTTCAGCGTCACTTTTCCTTTCAAGTCATGCACTGTTACCATACCTGAAAATGGAGCAATAGAAATGGTTTAAAGCCTCATTACAGTAAAAATACAATATGTACCCATTGCTACGTCAGACAGGGCGCTGCAATAGCAGAGTGAGGTTTTAATTCAGGTTTAAACACTAGGACAACCTTCTCGTGATGATAAATTAAAAGGGTACATGATCTCTGAGAAGAGGCTGTTTTCCAGTGGCTGACTGAAGCAAAGGGTAGCCAAATAACTTAACGTTTCTGCTTCCGATTCCGAACAGTTGTGTATTGTCGCTGTTCAGAGAAAACTTGTCTCTCCGTTTTTGTCGGTTTTCATTTTTCTGCATCGTTTGAATGCAGCAGTTGCTGTTTTACACAAGGGATGTAACGATGCTGTGACAGAACGAACAAACTAGTTAAATCCATGCCTTTCCATTTTCTCCCTTTATTCAGTCCCGTTCTGTCCCTGCTCTAGTTTACAGTGGTTCATGCACTCTTCCTCACTATTTGAGCAGCTATTGCAGCTGTTTTACTCCTCATATTGCAATATTTACATTTGCTAGCTTGGTAAATAATCTCACCTTTTTACAGTTAAAACATGAACCTTACATCTTTAAAGGAGTAGCAGGTAGAATGTACATACTTACAGGGGCTGTATCTTAGTGTCCTGGTCTGGGAAAAGGCCCAGGCCATGTTTGAGCTGTACTTAAATAATGCCTGGGCAAATTCAGACATGCCCAGTAGGACCCTGTTGGAGTGTTCCATTTGGAAGGGGGTTCATGCGGTTTAGGCAGTCTGAAATGTTTTTGTTGTTATGTAAATTGTTTTTTTTTTATTTCTGCAACTTTGAAACTTGTGTTTAGACTGTCCATTTAAAACCAGTATTGCCGGGGTTCTGTATTTTAATTAACCAGTAACTTTCTTTTATCATTATTGTCTCCCCTGCAGAGGAGAATAAATGGTATGTGCTGGTTTAGGATATCAGTGGAGAGTATTTAAGGGCTCATTCCAGTCAAAGAAGGAGACTGGTTGGTAGTTGAGCCAATGTGCATGGAGGGGAAAAAATGTTGTTTTCTGAAAAGTTGCATACTTACCTTGTAAATAGATTTTTGTTTGTTGTTTCCTAATTTTTTGGACTTTTTCTCTCCTTTACCAATTAAACACCCTTGCACTGAATGTGCTTTTGTGGTTTTGCCATCGTTTTGATTTTAATACGCAACCTTCGCGGAGCATTTTTACCCTCACCTGCAAGCGAGGTGTGATAGATGCATTGCGACACAGTTAATAATGGATGCAAATATGGTGCCACTGAAATCTATTGAGATGTAAAATGAATTGATGTTTTTTTCAAACAGCAGAGGGCGCTAGCGCTTTCTACCTCACTTTCTTGAAGTTAGTATGGCGTATAAGGGTCAAAACTAGGGCGTGCAAGAATGTGAGGTGCAAAAATATAAACCTGCATATTTTTTCACACCCAAATTTTTCTCACTCGCGAGCACACAGAAGAACTGCACACGCATCTTTTAATGTTTTTTGCTCTCACTTTGCAATTTGATATTTTCCTCACATGCAAACTGCAATACCGTCGACTGCGCTCAAGAGAATCTTCAGCACTCGTATTTTCACAGGGGGCGGTTTTAACAGTTTGGGGGCAGGACATGGGCCAAAGGCTATTGGCTGAAGGCACCTGGTTTTGTGACTGACCGCTCACTACGAACAGCCTCTCAAACTACAACAAACATAGTGGACGAAGAGGAGCCGACAGGAGAGCTAGATTAAAAAGTTTGGTTTATTTCACTTATAATAGTAATTTAATAGTCTTGTCACTTCTTATGAGCCCGTGCTTAGTTTACTGTCATTAAGAAAAGATACAGTTTTGGAGTTTTGAGATGGTCAGTCATAATTCGTGTTCAGTTCGACTTGTTAAAAATATATACTCGGGAGAAAATAGTATCTGGAGGCCAGCATTGTGAATCGCACTGCATTGTGAGTCGAGTGTGTGAAAATTGTATGATGAATAGACCAATAGAAATGCTCCAAAATAGCTTGGAAAAAAATTATTTTTCTGTTGACCTAAATTAAAAGTAATGTTTTGTTCTTTCCTGTAAAGTTGCCAATTTTGGAGAAAGTGATGATATATGCATGTGTAATACATACTGGTTACATGGCTCAGACCAGTGAGGCTGAGGGATGAATGCTGCACCACAGATCAGTACATTACAAATATCCTATTAAAAGTTAGTATTAGGCTGGAATGCAGATATAAGAGAAACGAGGAGCCTGTAAGAATACTGTAGAGCTACTGTTTCATAGGGGCGAGTGAAGTGCTGATCTCGTATGGATACACAGGCACTGAGCATTGTTGTTCTATTTGAATTGCAAATGACACTTGACACTTTTGGTACTACTACTTTGGTGCGATGCGTGGATGTCCAGGACAGTGGATTCCTATATGTGACTATAACAGCACACCTGTTTTCACAATAGCAAAATTTCAATAATAGTATTAGACTTATAGGTATAATTATGATATTGTATTGTGGGGCCTTCTTTTAAGGTTTTCTCACAACAGCGGCAACAGACCTTTAATACCTTTAATACTATAGTACTGTCGGTAAACTCAGTTGGGAACTTTTACAGTTGTGGGTGATAAAGTAATAAAATGTCAATGGTGAATTAAAAAACTCATTTTGTGGCCAAGGTTTCTGACAGTTCTTATAAGTTACAGTATATCAATAGAATAGAGACAAATATTAGTAAGTACAGTCAAAAGGAACAGAACTTTGGAAAAATATAGTTGATATCTTGTCAGGTAGGTAGATGAACAAAGTTTGGTTCCAGATGTCGACTGAATCCCCCAAGACATCACCGATTTGTTAAATGTCATCACCAACACATGTGACTGTAAAAACGAATCACTGATTTACCTGGTGCTACAAAAAATACTAGCCTCGGAGATTGTTAAACTTAAACATTGATGTACATCACTTCACCACCTACTGTGTTAATGTCATTTTTTATTTGTTTTCTAAAATAAGAAATGCTTTCTGAGCACTTCCCAAAAGCATCTTATTGTTAAGATCATCTTGACTTGACTGGAAGTCTTTATTTGCTCAGCAAACACTTAATTTTTTAAATATTCAAATGTTCTTAATACAGTAAGTAGCGCTTTTACATATCAGTGGCTATGTTTACATGCATAGATTTCCTCCAGTCTGATTAAATTAATTCAGAATATAGATTAACACTGAGGTGTTTATATGATCACTCCTCAACAATCTGATAAATCTCTGTTCACATGCACACTACAGGTAATCGGATCCAAAATAACACGCATGCATACCATGACAACGAGCAGCAAGCGAGTTCAGTCAGAGTGAGAGCAGCAGAAGTATGTTACCTGAGTTTTCAGTTAGCACGCTCGTGTTTAATGGCTTTAAAATGATGTCAGACTCAGGAAAACATACTTCACATGTACTTCTTAAAGAAGGGCCGAGACGTCACGTCCTGCAACAAGGAGTCGAACTCCTGTGACTTAATCCATAATTTATTAAAACGGGACAGAACAATTATACCATTCTGCTTTTTAGCTTTGTAATACGCCGATCTGAGAAACTTTCATCTGTTTTTAATTTGCTCTACAGTTCGTGTAAACCCACCGTCATTCATTTGCTCCTATACTGTATAAGTGCTGAACCTATTTAAACTTTCCGATTGGGAATGAAATCGGATACAGGCGTTTACACGGCTATTATTCTTCTATTAAACCGATTATTTACGGGATTACCCACCTCCTTCAATCGGAATGTATTCTATTCCGATTGAGCTATTAGTTGGATTATTAACGGATTATCAGGCTGCATGTAAACGTAGCTAGTGTGTTTGTTTATTTAACACTTTCCAAGCTTGTCCTTGTACCAACCCAGAATTATTTGCAGAGATCATCCAATACTTTTGTTCTGAGTGCCCAGTACTTGATTAAGCTAAATCAAGATTGCTGGTGAAGGAATTTAATAAATCTGTGTATTTTCCAGTGAATGTGCATTTTTACATGTACACTTTAAAATCTCTAGACACCGTGATACGCTCCTAGATTGTCCCAGTAATGAAAATCACCTTCTTAAGAAAGCATGTTTTGAAAGCCTGATGAGGTTTTCTGTTTTCTCTTTATTTTATCTGTGTCGTCTAGAATTATTTTTCCCCAGCGGCAACTTGATAGGAATCACCCCATCTTTTAAAGGGCAACACAATCATAGACAAAGTGGCAGATGCAATTCCCTCTGCATTCAGAACCTTGCCAGATGCAGCAGTTCCAGCATTAGCTGTGGTTGATATCCAGTCCGACAGTGGCCTTTCCACACTGACGCCTCTGGAGTGCCTGTGGAGATATTCTGATTTCTACATGTGAACGAGCTCCGGCATGTGCTTTGCAGCACTGTAAGTGGTCGTTGATTGTTCATTTGACAGGTGTTCCCTGCATCAGTAAAGGCATGTCTCGCACAAACTTAGTGAACCCATTAGCTCTTCTTCCTCTGGTCCTCTGCTCCTGACACCTAGGTGGGCTCTTTACCACATGCTTCAGTGGAGATACTCTGCAAATAATGGCTTTTTGAAGTTTTTGGGCTAAGTCAGGGACACTTTTACCAAACTACCACTGTACTGTCATGTATTTCAACAGGATCATTATTACAAGGGCTTGCAGAGTTCATGCAGTCGCGTTGAATTATACTGAATTTTGCGCTTCAGTGGATATTTGCTGTGATATATTTTCTGTTTTTGGTGGGAAACTCTACTCAAAGCTGTTTGTCTGAACAGTTTACGCTTGTAAACTTTGTTCCACAGCAGTTTTTGTGTCACTTCATGGCAGGCTATTAGTTAATGGTGTGAAATATTAGTGTCTTAGTGTTGAGTTGAGGGTTATACTTAGGTTTGGAGCGCTATTTTAACTTTAGCGTGTTCCGGTGAAAATTACCATCGTTGCTTATCACTCGGCTGCCACTGCAGTGTGCCAGCAATTTAGTTTTTCACACAGGCATGCTAAAACGAGTATTAAGCCAGAAAGATCATTGTGATTAGTGTAAATATGAAAGATATGCTACAGGGAAGAACATCTAAAACCTTTCAGCTTATCTCTTCATCAAATATGTTCTATTTTAACCTACTGTGATACTGAAAGGCTAAAAAATACTGTATTTAAGAAATGCAGACTTTGTACAGATACTGTGATCAAAGATCCAAGTACAACATGTAAAACTACAATAGGGTATTAACATAATTTACAAGTCTAATCAAGTTATGTGACTACTGTCACTGAAAGTTCTGATAACCAATAATACAGTCAATATAAGTTAATTTGGTAATGTCTTGCATCAGGATCACATGGCGTGTGTGGTTTTATGTACCAATGTCATGCTGGACTAGGAGAGGTGCCGGGGGAAATAGGCACGACGAAGGGGGCAGGCGCAGGCGCAAGGTTTAACTAAAATACTTTAATAAAGATCCAAACAAACACTATTGAAAACAAACATGAATTATAATAAACACTCAGCAACCAGACAGGGTCCACACATAACACCAACCATAGACAACAAACCCCAAAGGAGAGCGCAAAACAGGCAGACTATATACACATGGTAACGAGAGGAAACAGGAGACAGCTGGTGACAATGGGAGGTGACAAGGATGGGAAACAGGTGGAGGGCGGAGACAAACGTAAACAAACAGGCGAGGACAAGGGAAACGGGCAGGACGTGACAACCAAAAACAATTTTTTTAATTTATTAATTTTTGTAACCATTTGTTTTTTAATTGTCCTTATCTCCTCCTCCTTAATTGTCCTCCTCGTTTTAATTGTCCTTATAATATAAATATGTTTTTGTTGCACCAGAAAAAAATGCTGTGGTGTACCATCAAATGAGCTGTGTTCTGATTGATTACCTTCCATAAGTTGTATGGGCTAAAACACACTGCTTATAACTTCTTTGTGAGTGGGCAGGGCTCAGCTGTTATAGGTTGAATGTAAATGGATATATGTGTTGCTATTCATTACACCACAAAAGTAATGCATTTAAAACAGGCTGTTCTGCATCTTAGTCTATAAATGGACTGAACAGACCTTTGAATTAATGGTACGTTTTTAATCTTCTTTGTTTATCACTTCAATTCCAGCAACAAGGAAATAATTTTTTTTATGAAACAGGGCTTTACTGGCCAATACAAATGTCAATCATGTAAGATCAATTTTGGTTAAGTATGTAGATGGGTTATTATTATATAAAGGGTGATGGGAGATTCATTGTCATTTCCGCCATGATGAATTTCAATTAGCTGTTAAAATATAGTCCATCTTAGAGTGAAGTAGAGACTTAACAGTATGTAGCAAATCTTAAATTGGATTCTAACATCAGAAATCATATGCATGCATAATTGAGATGCAAACAAAAAGTTAAGGTATAAGAGTAGTTTGATGTGGTGTTCTAGGAAACGTACAAATTTGGATTTGTTCACAGCAGTGGTGATTGTAGGCAGATGTCCAGGAAGTTGAACATCATTTGAATTCATACTCCACACAGACAGGGGGCAACATATCACCTGCAAGTTGTTGTATCCAACCCATATCACAAGAAGCAAGGAAAAACACAGCCCCTTCTCATGAACAGCAATACTTCACTGACCAATGTAAATGTCAATCGTCAAGATTTAAATTATTATATAAGATTGTTTGTTTTGAATTGTCATGTTTCCTGAAATAAACAACAAAATGTTTGTTTTCTTGCTTCAGCTTTTATTTTGGATGTGTATGTGTCTTTGTGCTCAGAAGTAGGTTTTTAAACAGTTTACATGTTTGGGTCATTTTTCACACTTTGGTGTAATAGAAGTGAATGGATGGTGAATTTCAGCTTCAGCAAGAGGTGTTTGTTGTGGCAACATAAAACACACCACTAAACCATCTGTGTTTTATGGCACTAAATCCACAGGACCTCATTATCGACCAATATCATTTGCCAGCTGATATATTGGTCGGGCTCTAGTACAGTGCCAGGTTGGAAAGCACTTAAACCTAGATTACATTAGGCACTGATGCACTGATGCAGATCGAGTTCTTGCCCCTTGTTTTCTCTGTACGGGACAGACATTGATCTCTGTTTCCAGGACTGCATAAAGGTCAAAGAATTATTGGGTAGCTAAGAAAATATTAAGTAAATGGTAATTTCAATCTTTTAGCTGTTTAAGTTCTGCTGTGCTTACATCTGTAGTCAATGTTAAAAGATATCAGTTCATGTCATTAAATATTTGTACTGGCAGTGTAACGTTCTAAATGTGTACCTGCTTGTATTTTGAGCTTGATTAATAACTGTACCTCAAACTTCTTTCACTTTAATCCTTCTAGGGGTTAGTGGGATTACCTTTATTTTCTATATTTCATTCATTTGTTTGTTGCTGTATAAAGGAAACAACTGATAAACCCTTCTCCATCCAGTGCTAGAGAGCAGAGAAAAATCAAAGAGAAACTTTGACTTATAACAACTTTGGAAGTAAAATCCATGAGGATTCACAGATATGTAATATATAGTTTCTCTTCAGATACCATGATGCAATGGTCTCTGTGCAAAACTCCCTTTCAACCTAATGAGAAATTGTAGCCAGCTTGTTTTTTTGGCTAAACACTGAAGTGCGTAGACTGGGTGTAGGTTCCAGATTCATTGTCGTTTTTAACTTGATGAGTTTCAATTAGCTGCGAAAACATAGTCCAGCTTGCTAATGCAGCACTTAAACTAGAAACTCAGTGTAGCAAATCCCAAATGGGATTCTAACAGTTTTTGAAACTATTTTTGAAAAATCTGCATAATTAAGATGTGAACAGAGTAATTTGTGAGTGGTTCAGTGTGAAATGCTTTGTTCTAACAGAACCTACAGAGCCAGAATTCTTCACAGCAGTGGTGATAGGACATCTGAAAGGTTTGAGGTCTCCTAAAGGAGCAATTTGTGAGATGATGCAACCTGTCAAATCCATGCTCCAAACAAATAGGGGGCAGCATTTCACCAGGAAGTTGTGTTATGTTTATGTTGTGTTAGCATGAACAGCTGTTAACTTACCGGTCTAGAAGAATGGAAGAACAAACTTCATCCCTATTGTGGCCAAGAGCATCTCCAATGCTGCTGTTTACTCGTTTCTCTTTTTTGTTTTTGTTTGAGCGGACGGGGTTGGTTATAATGGCTGCTTGCCAAGAGCTTTTTGTGTTTTCCATTGTTGTGTTTACTTTTCCTTTATTTGGCTACTTGTCCTTGAATGATCTAAGCAGGAGCAGGACTTTCAACATGATTGGCAAGTGACTAGAACACTCTAGGTGCATCTGAAATTGCCTGCTTGCATACTACTCGAAATCAGTTGGTAAGCACGGCTAGTATGTCCGAATACTCAGTAGTCATCGAGTAGCATGCGAACGTTACCTGGATGACCTACTGAATGACCCTTATTTTTAAGTATACGACTGCAGCACACTGTGCTATCCCATGATTCACCTGGAGTTGTGGATGAGCTCAAAGCAGAGGTAAATAAACGTTGGAAAGTGGAACGTGTGCTTCAGATGTTAGAGCTACTTCTGAGGTAGAAAATGATTAAGATCCTCCTGATTCGTCCTCAGATTCAGTACAGGTGATTTTTGAAACACCCTCTGTCTGGGCAGTGTTACTTCTTCATCCTCTCATGTTGGGCTGATAGCAGACTCATCGCTAAAGTGACTTACTATCACCTCTTGAGGTACAAAGTGGTATTACATGAAAGGATGATCTGGGGCTAGCTAGCATACTAACTTCAGTAGATATTTCTGCAGCACATTAGAGGTGTCAGATGTAGCGTCAAAACTGTTATGACTTCACATTGTGTTAATAATATTAGTTCATTTTAGAATGTTTTAAACCAAAAATCTTACAACGATTTTTTCTTACAGGAGGTTATTACATAAAATAGTTGCTAAAACAAAACTCTTATAAAACATATCTTTCAAGCTGACCACTAATTTACCAGAACTCATGAGATGTGTAGATTTGTTGCCGGTTCTGGAGAGTGAATAAAATGCATATGTTTATGTTCTATGTATTGCGACCACCAGTTCCTATCACATAAAGAAATCCAAACCTGTGAGTTTCGAATCAAATTCTAATTTAACTTCTAAATTTAGGTAGAAGGTTAAATCAAAGTATTGCTAGGGTCCTGCAAAAAGAATCATTGCTATTAAAGTCAAGTCAAGTTTATTTGTATAGCACTTTTTACAACAATGTTGTCACAAAGCAGCTTTACAGGAGTTTGAAAACATGAAAACACGAAGTCACAACATGTATCCCCCAGTGAGCAAGCCAGAGGTGATGGTGGCAAAGACAAGCTCCCTCAAGACTGAAGGAAGAAACCTTGGTAGGAACAAAGACTCACAATAGGAGACCCATCCTCCTCTGGTCAAACAGTATTTACAGTTTATTAAACTAAATTTAAAGTAGAACTAAGAGAATCTGAGTCTGAACAGTAAAAGCTTTAGAAACTGCACAGGTGGTACATCTGGATGATACAGCGACGCAGTCCAGAGTGTAGCAGATGGTACGTATGTACAGGAGAACTGGTTGGTGCTAGGTGATGAGGAGGCCCTGTTGGTCAGTCCTCTAACAGTATTTGGCAGGACTGGAGGGCGGTCATTATCTCAGAAGGAGTAAAGAAATAAAGTTAGTTTTGGTTTGGGATAATAAAGAGGATCTGAAGTATTTTAGAGTGTGGCTGGCAACTCCAGCAGAACTGACTATAAACAGCATGAACTAAAAGGAGAGACCCGGAAGGCAACATAGACATGAGAGTACCCTGAGACACTTGGATTCAAGAGTACATTTGTTGGTGGGACCTGGAAAGGTGCTTATATCTCCATCAGTATAGAGCAGAGGTCACTAATAGGTGGACCGCGGTCCGGACCCAGACGTTGTCCAATGCAGACCCAAACCGATAAACTATTGAGAATGATTTAATTAAGACAGTGTTTATTTTAAGAGATGGATCTTTTCTTGTCTTAACAGTATACGGGCTTTACAGCGCAGTGAACTCCGAGATCAATCGCGTGCGCATTGGGGAGTGCGGCGCGCACACATAGTTGAGGTACGAAGCGAGGAGCAGCAGCCGGAGACTAAAGCGAGTCAGAAAGAATAACAATGGATTGGACTTGCTATTCTAGTTTTGGAGAATACCGCTCTATAAAACCAACATGTCCATTTGTGAAGCTGAGTTAACAAGAAGACTCACGCTTTATTTACTTTCTCTTAGGGCTGGGCGATATGGGAAAAAATCTTATCACGATAATTTTTTTCATATCAGTCGATATCGATATATATCACGATATAAATCAAATCACTATTTCCTTTTTACTTTAAGTGAGATATGAAGGTATCAAAATGTATTTTTTTTTTTCTTAAATTGTTTTTATTTTCATTTTACAAATGTACTATAGAACATTACACAACTGTATTAAACACACACACATGCACATATATATTGTGTAATGTTGTGTATATGGGACAGTATTAGTATGAACAGTATTCACACACAGACTTTGTGTAAAGCAGGCTGTTGCTGGCCCTTTAAGGTCTGAGGAAAGGACTCGTAGCGGTGAGTCGACTCTCTGTCTGTTCAAATGGTGAGTACGTTTAGCGATTCTGTTTCGGTAGAAAAAAAGTTTTCCTGCTCGGGTTTTTGTATTATACAGTCAACTTTGCCTCAGCGTTCTCACTCGAACTCATACAGTATACATGTTTATGTTTATCGATTACGAAATTACGTCGATTAGCATAACGGGTGTCGATGCGTCGCAAAGGTGGCTGCGCCCACTGAAAGCATGGATTTATCCGGAGCGCAAGCTGCAGCTACAAACAATTGCTCACCTACATCTAAGTGTTTTACACAGAAACACAACAGTGTGGTGCTCTGTCAGCTCTGCACAACACAACTATACAGCTGCTACACACCAGCACTCAAAGCTCAAACACCCCGTAGCGCTTTATCAACACAGCAGCAAGACAGCACCTGTTTACTAGTTGTTCTTATTCTTATTTCGTTCTCTCTGCTCGACTGTGGTGTCTGCAGTAACTTATTACTAGCGCGTGGGTTAAGCTGTCGCTACTCCTACACTCTGTGCTGTGTGCTTCAACCAAACAGGAAGTGGCTGGAACTCCAGTTCAGCCACCTGATTGGTTTGGAGCGGCGCTATTCTCATTCTCATTGGCTGTTCGTGTTGTCTCTCCAAACACGGACGGAACTAAATTCTATCGACTTTCTATCGACTACGTCTTAAAGTTCTATCGAGGAAATGTTATTTTGCGATAATTATCGTTATCGTTTTATCGCACAGCCCTACTTTCTCTATAAATAAAAAAACATTTTTTTTTTTTTATGTAGCCCTTGTTTCAGTCCAGCATTTAAACAGTAAATTTACTGAAATATACTGAAAGGTATGTGTGATGTGTTGGTGTTTCAGTTGCTGATGGTATAAGATGCTGATACTAGGTAACTTAAATATACAGGACATGGCACTGAATCATAACACAAGTTAGAAATGATGACGGTCCAGACCTTGGCCTGAGGAAATCTCCTCTAACTGGACCTTACTGAATTAAATACCCCTGATATAGAGGTTTGCAATGTGACATTATTTATTGTTATTAATATAACTTCTATTTCATTATGCCACAGTGCTCTTTCCAGTGCATATGCAAATTGCCAGTACTTGAAGAGGACTGCACAACTGTATGTCACATTACAGAGAGTGTATAATTAGTCCTCTTTACTGCAGTATGTTTGAGAGAGCTTTTTCAGTGTGGCCCTATTGGTTCACTGTTCTCTCTGGGGGGAAAAAAAAGAAGTATGGTTATATTAATCATGTACCGTGAACCAAAATTTGAGTTATTGTGATATTTTTGCCATATCATCCCTCCCTACAGCAGTGGTTCTGTGGCATTACTCTGAAGAACCCTTTTACCACTTTTATTCGTAAGAGCATGCACGCCCACGCTCTCCCTGAGGCACATCAAATGTCTGAGATGCTTTTTAAATCACCACATGATAGTATGAGATGAAAATTTGGAAAGGTTTCATTCTGCGAAAGATGACAGTGATTGCCAGCACTGGCGGATGTTGCATTTGGCAGAGCTCAGTGGCAGAGAGCGTAACCCTCCCCGGCAGTGCCCAAGCAGCCTTATGCGGTTCAGACAGCAGGGTCTGTCTCTAGCAGCTTCTTTTCTTACAGCTGAAGAGTTGCCCTTGTTGTGAGTGTGTTGTGTTTTGGAAAGGATGCATTTGTCAACATTTGTTTGTGTCGGAGTGCCTGCTTTGCAGGAAGATGAAAGGGATTATGCTGTCGATGGTAATTAATCGTATTTCGTTGGTACGGAATCTGCAGTTGTTAACCTTGGAGCCAGCTGTAAATCTAAAATGCTGTCAGATCTCTGAGAGTGGAAATGGGCAAAATCTTAATGGACTGTGTTACTGGTACAGTTGGCTCCATTAAGACATTAAGTACTCAGCGGAGAGTTCAGTTTGCTGTCAGGATTAAATCTTTGCAAGAAAACCTGATCTAATTCCTCCCAGGGGTTGCACCGAGTAGTAGACTGGTGATATCGCTTTAAGCTTGATGTCGTGCTATTACACAGCCTTCAGTACGGACATCTCAGAGAAGAAAACAGGTGAGGAACCTGGTAATTTATTTAGCTCTGGTTACATTGAGGCTAGCAATGTGCTTTACTGATATGTAGAGCTCAGCTTGGCTGATGACGGCAATGAAAAGTCATGTATCATTGAAAAGGAAACACAATGCCCAATCTTTTTTTTTTTTTTGTTATTTTGATTTTTTTTTTCGTGTTAAAGCGCTCAACTCTCCAGTCTGCACCCACAGGCATGTGTCTTGGCAAGGTCGCCTAGTGGTTATTTGCTGGTTATTTGAGCTAATTTGCCAATACATATCACAATACAAGTATCATGATATGCCACCTGGATATGAGGGTGCTTATGAGGATTGTAATATAGGCACACTCTGTGATCACTTCCTTTAACTGTAAATACAATGGGAGCAGCACCGACAACATGGCCTAACATGCATACACACACTATATATTAGAGATGGACTAATGCAACAAGGCTAAATGCAATTATTCGAGCAAGCAAGTCATGAAACAAGGTGGAAACTGGTTTATTACCATTTTTAACAAGCTCATGTGAAACAGCATAATATTTTTAACTAAATTAGAAGTTGGTCTATGTGGGTGTAAACCGATTGGTATAGCTCCGGAAGAGACACATCTGAAAAGTATTTCTACTAGGAACGGCAGAGCGTGGATCCAGGTGGAATATTAAGCAGCAGAATGAACGTCTTATCTAGAACTATAAACTCAATCACTCTGGCTGTGGTTCCTTTAGCTCTCTGTCCGTTGTTGCTGCTGTACTGTTCATACCGGTCAGATCTGGTCTGTATGGTGTTCTGGGTTGTTTGTTTTGTGCTAGCCGTGCGTGCTAGCTCTGCTGTTTGCTGATACTCACTGTATTCAGCCGCGTGGTGTTCTCCTAGTGTCGTATCAGATTAGTAGTGTTAATTGTCTTTGTCTTGGTTCCCCCGAGAGAAATGCTGATTTTACTAATTTTACAGATGTTACTGCCCTGGATGAGTCTGAGTCACATACACAGACAGACGACATGTTTTCTATCTGCACATGTGGTGAACGCCGTAAACTGTTCTCGCGAGGCCGCTGCTTTAGTCAGTCTGTGGAAAATGAAAGGGTATGTATGGAAGAGCTGGCCGGAGGGCTCCTCTTTCTGGATAAAACGCTAGCTGGAAAAACAGAAATTAAGCTCATTTGTTCAACGTCATCGATCGGCTAAATTATAGAAATATTGTCCGATCACATATTTTGATTAAAAATAAACCGATAGATGATAAATGCCGATACAGTGTACATAAATATCAGACTCCTAGATGGTAATACGTGGCTTATGTAAATATAGATTCATAAATATCAATACTGCCATAAACCTACAATGTAATGTCAGGTACGCTGACAGTGAGAACATGCAAAGCTACAGTAAATCAGAAGGAAACCTAAATATACTTCATTAAAAGCTGTATTGCATAGACAAATCCCCAAGCACAATCTGTAACAGAGCCAACAATATAGGATCATCTCATCACTTTCATTTAAATCTAATATATGTTATTGGACTGAACGCTAGCTGATATAGGGTCTCCTGGTGATACAAGCAGAGCTCTGAAAGGGGGAAAATAGCTCTGCTGTGGGTGTCACCTTGGGATATGAATTGAGTTTGGTGCTACTTTCATTTCTTCATTTAGGAAAAAGCATTTTGTGGCCTTCTCTTGTAACTGAAACTGAAATGTAGCAAGTTTTGGGGTGATATCTAAACACACTGATACTCTTTTCCAAAGACACTGCCATTTTTTCTCCCTTGCTTTTTCCCTTGTACTGCAACTGCACTGCAACTGACCTACATAAAGAACCTTTCTGTCTAATAAGATTACTTGTCTTACAAAGCACCATGACTGTATGACTATTAATCTCTTTTAGAAACAGTTACCTTTATTTGTCTCACATCAACCCACATGTTTCTAAGTATAGCTGAAGTAATTGATGACACAGAACAAGCAAGTCACTTTTCAGGTTATGACAGTTAAAGTGACAACAGCTCTTATATTAAAGCAACATTATGTAACTATCATTTCAGTAAATTATTTTTTTTCAACTTAGCACTATAGCACTATATAACTTTGGAGAAGCAGGGACTTGAGTACTGTGTAACGCTGTACGTAGTGCTGGACGATATGGCCAAAATTGATATTGGGATATATTCCTTAATTTGGGTCGATACGATATAATTCCGATATCGATATAAATAATTTGAAATATTGTATAAAACCACAAGCCTTAATCAACTCTGCCCCGTAACCCCTGGAAATGCAAGTATGTGATATAATTGGACGACGCAAGGAGCACCTTTGTTAAAGTGCGGCCAGCTAAAGAGGGGAAATGCGTTCAGGTCGGAGCAATGTAAATACAGCATTAGCACTTTTTTGATGTAGACATCATTGCATGCAGTTCTGTACATTCAGGACGTTCAGTCAGAAAAATAATGGCTTAAAGGCTCATTTGTACTCAGTGTTAAATACGTATGGAGCTTTCTGTCCGCACTCTGGGTTTATTTTGTGCGTAATATGCACGTTTTCGCAAAACTTACTGATACGGATGGGACCGAGCACTACCGCAGCAGCCACCATTTTCATATGAACACAGTGAAGAAAAAACAGTGGGACGATACAGTAAAACACTGCCAGACGGCGACATGCTTTCTATCAGCGCATGCTTTTTTTCCGTGAGGCCGCTGCTTTAGTCAGTCTGTCGAAAATGAAAGGGTGTGTATTTCCACCTAGTGGTTCAGATAGGAATTGCAGGGAGCTGCCCAGACTGGGTTTCACGCAGGGCTCCTCTTTCTGGATGAAACGCTAGCTAGAAATACAGAAATTAGGCTAATTTGTTTAGCGCCATCAATTGGCTCTCAGGATCATCTAAATTGGAGAAATATTGGCAGATCACCGATTTTCAGATCACATATTTTGATTAAAAATCGGACGACAGATACATAGCCGATCGATCCTTCCATCTCTCAACCATGATGTATCTTCGCCACGGCACAGAGACAAACAAACATTTTTCTTCGTTTTCGATGTAAATACAGAACTACGAGCTCATCTACTGCCGCCATGTTTGATTTACTCCGACCTGCCGTCTACTGGAAGTGTTGCTTAGCAACCATGTAACGCAGAGAATGTATGTGGCAGTGACGATTATATCGCTTGAAACGCATGCAGACCTTTAACCTTGTCTCGTAACACAGCGGTGAACCGTACTATACACGTACTGCTGCCACCGTCAGGTAAAAGGAACAATTGCAACGTACTGACGGGCCATTAAGGGTGATTGCACGAGCCAATAAAAGTCTGGCTGGACCCCTTCCGTAAATAATACATACCGAAATACTGCAAAAATTATATCATCTCACTGCGGTAAATACTAATATCGAATTATTGTCCCGGCCTAGCTGTACAACACCACAACCCTCACCAACATCCATGGGTCTGCAGTTAGGTAGCTTGGTATTCCCAGCATGGACATCATGGCAGAGACTGAGAAGAGACTGAAGACGACACTATCTTAGAAAGTAAAGGAAAGAAAAGGAGAGTAGAAAACCAAAGTAAATCCCTGCCAATGTTATTTATGAAAGATGGAACCTTGTTTTTATTTCTGATGTATTTGCTGGTGTTGTCTCCTTTCGTTTGTTTGTGCGTCAAACAGACATGTGGAATTGTGCACTCACTATTTTAGTTATTTACTCATAGAAACAATAAAAAATTGCGAGTGTGAGTCTGTAGCTTCCAGTAGCCTCTGTCATGAAGCTTGTCAACAAAAGCGTGTTGTACAAATGCTGTCCATGAGGGGAGGCTTATGACAATGGTGTCAAAGTCAATTACATTCTGCAACTGTAGGAGGACCCCAGGAGCCAAAGAATACCTGTTCTCGCATAAGACTGCTTTAAATCAGAGGCTTTTTCACTTGTTTCAAAAAGTAGCCTCCTCTTGTATCATCTCACTTCAAGGATTTTGAGATTGTAATTGATGTTATTTGAAAGTCTGTGCAGTGCTGACTTTAGGGGTTTAAGTTTTGTATAACCTGGTAACTTTTTTTTTTCTTTTGTTTTATTAATGCATCTAAAATACTACAAAATAATGGAAAAAAACATTACTGATAAACACTTATCACAAGGTTCCAGGGGTGGTAAATTCAGGTCTAGAAAGTAAAAATCCTCTGCTAGATTTTATTCCAGCTGACTAAACACCTCTGTGGCTTGTTTGAGCTCAGGTGTACTCAGTACTGGTCCTGGAGGTCTACCATCCTGGGGGGTTCCAGCACACCTGGCTCTAATATTCAGATTCACCTGAGGGCCTTGATCATCTGGGTTAGGTGTGCTAGATTAGGAATGGATTTAAACTCTACAGGATAGTAGATTTCCTGTACCAAGAGTTTGGCTCCCCTGAGCTAACTGAAGCCAGGCTCTAGAAACATAATCCTGGGGAGGATTTTTACTTTCTGAACTTTACTTTTTATCACCTCTGCAAGTAGACAGGTAGTAAATAGTTACATTTACTCAAGTATGCTTACATAAGTAAAGTATTGATGGATTTTTGCTCTCCTGTGTATTTATAACATAATACTTTTGCTTCTAGTATCTAGTATATCAGTAGGTAAAGGAATATTCTTCCATATTTAATTACAAGTGTTGTGTTTGATTTGAGTCAGTATTTTTACCCCAATATTAATACTTTTACTTAATTTATGTGTTTGTGTTTAACTACTGCACCAACCTCTAATCCTACCTAATCTGGCAACCCTGACCACTGCCCAGTTATATGAGGGCACTTTAAAGCTTAAGTGTGTCAGTGATGAGTTGTGCAGGAAGCAGAGGGAATGCTATCTTTTTAACTATCGTCTTAAAAACTAAAAACAGCTTTTAGGTCAACTGTGGTCACTGAGTCAGGTGATGACCATGTTTTACGTGACAGAATTAGACCCACATGAATAAAAGATATTATTATTATTATTATTATTATTATCATTATTATTATTATTATTATAGTGCATGAAATCTCATCCCTTAACTCACCAGGAGCATCTTCAAAGGTAGAAAGCAGCATCAGTGTTTAGTCTGTTTGTTTGTTTATTTATTTATTTATTTATTTATTTATTTAATTTTTGCTTTCAATGGTGTTTTCTTGCCAAGAGCAAGCGCACATCTGCTGATGCTACAGTGACTCACTATTACCTGGACAGGTACAAGGCGGTATATGGAGACAGAACAGCTGATTAGCATACTAACGTAAATAGATCTGTGCAATGCTATATATCGACGTTTTTTAAAATATCTCTTCAAATTTTAGTTCATTTTTAATTGTCTTAAGACAAATAAATATATTAAAATATCTTAATTAAGTGAAATAAGATTCTTTAATATTTAGTGTATTTTATTTATTTCTATTTCTATATCTATTTACTAAGTTATTTAGATTGATATGAATAATTGCATATTAAGGATTATTTTTAAAATAAATTAAAAATAAATTAAAATATTTATTTATTTATTTATTTATATGAGCACTTAACATTTTTTTTGTTCTATTTTTGTGAACGCCTTTTTTATTTTATTATTTTTTTTGCAACATGCTTTGCATTCACCGCACATACTAGCTGTGTAACATTAAACCTCAATCAACTTTGCAACGCCCTTCCTACATTGTGTGTCATATCGTTTGGCATGAGGGGGTCTGACATTTACAAATGCCTTTCTTTTGGCTTTAATGAGGAAAAAAAAGGCGGGAGTGATTAGCATGGCGGCGCAATCTGTTGGGCCTGCGCCCTGTGAACGCTCGAATGGACGCGGGTGTATCCCAGTGTTTCTGAAAATTGCCTTTGGAGCCGAGGTGCCCCGAACCATCCCACGGCGACTCTTTACCCTTCCTCGCACAGCCGGGCCCAAAAGGTCATTCTTTTGTCTGGCGGGGTCTGTCAGATTGCTGTCCTTTCTCATATGTTTTATCAGCGCAGAGCCGAGCGCCAGTCAATACAGGTATCTCTGGGTAATGGAACGGGATTGATTTTTAATGTTTCCCTGCCCTTTGGAATGAAACAAAGACTCCTCTCACCATATTGGGAATCCATGTGACATAATTAAAATGCGTAGCATGTGAATCGAGCAGCATGTCGAGGTGGTCACCGTAGCACGGTTTAATTGAAATAAAAGCTGTAATCCCGGGCTGCGTAATATGCCGCTTGATTAGTACTCAAGGGTGCGAACTGTTGGAATTAGGCGATATTACAGTGTAAGAAGAGAGAACGAGTGTGGTCGGGCACATCTATTAGCTGATCTCTTATCAGCCGATCATTCCAGCACATTGAGCCGTGATTTGTTTGAGGACGTCGGCTTGTGCAGAGTACTCTCCGTGCTGTACTGCTCTTGGCTTTCCACTATGGTGGGTAATTTCGAAACGTCAGTCAGCCTATTTTTTCCCACTGATTGATTACCTTGCCGCACATGCTTTGTGATCTGTAAGCACGGCTTGCTGGCCCTGTATTTCTGATCTCGCTGCTTCTTAGCAGTTTCAAAGGATTAGAGTATTTAAAGCCTGTATTTACTCCCACTTCCCATGTTTAAGGCTCACTGTGATATTCATAAGCAGATTATTTGGAATTTGCTGTGGTTAATATTTACAAAACGCAGAAAAGGACGGAAGAAGCTTTAAGAATATCCCATTAATACGGACACTTAGTGCTGGCTGCGTAGCGAGGAGGCTGAACAATGTAACCTACCCCACTTTCCATGCATTCCGAAGGAAGCTTTTGTGAGTCTGGGCTGTTGTTGCACTTACTTGATATGAAAAATGAAAATTCATGGATTTATATTTAGTTTGTCTCAAAAAAAAATTATCAACCAAATACATGAATATGTAAAGTGAAAAAGACTAGTCACGCCTCAGTCACATGCTGTCAATAATAAGCTTACTCACCAACAATACAGAAAGCCCTGTGCATCTTCTCTACCATTGGTCTCTAGCTCTGGTTCTGAGAGCTACCTTCCAATTATAATACTTTTTCCAGCTTAATTACTTCTTGGAAGTGATTGATTGGTTGAATCAGATGGATTATTATTCAAGGTTCGAGTTTTATTGTCATATGCCCAGCAGAACAGACAGTTACACTGTACAATGAAATTATTACTTTGCTGTTCCTCCATTTACCAATAGATAACAAAAAAAAGAAATAATAAAAATATATGCAAAATATACAAAGTATAATAATATAAGTTGAAGTAAATAATAGATTTTTTTTAATAGTTAAAAAATACAAAGTAAAAAGTATTATTAGGGGTGGTAGCATCCTAGATGTACATTGATGAAAATGTTTTTATACAGTGCTAGAAAACATGGTATCACACAGAAAGCTTCACTTCTACCCATTTTCTTTCTGTCTTTAACACGTGTTTCTTATGCCAATCCCAGATATGCAGATGTTGCAGATGTCTGGCAGCAAATTTGAATGAGTTTAAGGGAGTTTTGTTAAGCACCACTCACTGCCCACTCTGTTAGACCCTCCTTCCTTGTTGATCTACCTTGTAGATAAAAAGTCAGAGACAGTAGCTCCTCAGTTGCTGCAGAGTTTATGTTCCTGAAGTCCTTCATCAGTGGTCACAGGACGCTGCCCAGTTGTTGTCTGAATAGTTTTGGTTGGTTGGACTATTCTCAGTCCAGCAGTGACACTGAGGTGTTTTAAAACTCCAGCAGCACTACTGTGTCTGGTCCACTCACACCAGCACAACACACACCAACACGGCATTACCATGTCAGTGCTGAGAATGATCCACCACCCAAATATTACCTGCTCTGGTGGTCCTATGGAGGAGGGCTAACACAGTATCCAGAGGAACAGATGGAGCACAGTTTGCAATGGTAGAACTACAACATGCTCCTATATGGAGCTGATGAAATGGACGTTGGTTCTCATTTGGTTCCTGAGAATCACATCAAATCCATGATGTGTTTGTTTATACCTTTGTGATCTTGAGTGTTTGTAGATTCTGTTTTAAGATCAAATCCCAAATAAGAAAACATGCCTGTCAGTATTATAGTAAATACAAACTCCTGTAACTTTACAGGAGAGGCCGACATGTTCCTTACTTTTTAATATAATATAATATATACGTTTTATTTCTAGTGATTTGAGCATTTCTATTGGCCCATTCATCATGAAACATATAAAGGGCAGCTGTCATGTTCAAATGATATAGACAAATGAAAATCAACAATGATAGAGATACCTGTTTTCCTTTGGACAGTGACGGTATATGAAATACTTGGGTGGCTGTAATTATATTCTGAAAGTCCAAGTATAGGCCATGTGTGAGAAACTGATGTGAATGCTCTTTAAACTTTTGAATGGTTTGCACACGTCTTCAGCATGGTTCGTTTTCAAACATGGTTCATTAAGGAATACAAAGTAGTTCACATGTGCCATCGCTCAAAGAACGCTTCGTGACACCTTCATTTATTTGAGTATATGTGCACATTTGGGCTGTTTTGATTGGTATTGGCCGCCGGAATGGATGAGGCAGCCTGCTATATTGAAATACAGCGTCCTCGAATAATGAGCCCGGTCAGAGACAATCCAATTCCCCATAAATTTATTTTATACGGCCCTCCTTACGTTTTTTACATTAACGCAAATGATTTCGAAGAATGAGGAAAAAAAAAAAAAAGTTAATTGAGCAGCATTAAGTCGATGTTGAATCGAGAGACGAAGAAGGGTCTGGTTTCATCTACGAGATTTCTGACTGTGTCCCTGATTACTTCCCAGTGCAACCTTAGGCAAAATGTTGGAATATTAAAAATGTGATAAAACATGAATCACAGAGCGGCCGTCTGAAGCCAAAGAGCGCAATTTATCAGCTGTATATCAGAATACAAGAGCTAAGCAGCTTGCATCGAACTGGCCAGGTTTATTAGATGGTGCGCGCAGAGGAATAAAATGTACTCCAAGCATTAAATTAGTCTAAAAAACAATTGCTTTCAGCCTTCGTCTTTGCGGTCATATTTTAATGCTGGCAAGTCTAGCCACTCCTGGCTGTATTAATAAACCATCATCTCATCACACAAGGTCTCAGCTGGAGGGATAGTGTCACATGTCTGCATTGAAAGCAGGCCAAAATATGTGCATGGCAGAGGGAAGATCAGGTTGTCAGCTGCTGCACATTCGCAGCCTTAAATTTCACATTTACTGCTCTTGGTATGGCACTAAAAACATTTGCTTTTATATCACTGCAGATATTATTTTTATGGGTAATGGTGAAGCTTCTGTTTCATTTTTAAGTAGTTTGGTACTTAAAGTCTTAATATAAACACTGTACTGTATACGTTGTGAGCAATTACTTGTAGGCTCAGGCTTAAATTACTAAACATTCCAGCGATCTGTCCCAGAAGTTCATAAAAGAAAAAGATAGTGGTATTTACGGCTGTTGTAACTAAACTGTATTAGCTCAACCCACCGTTCCCCAAAGGCAGTGCTGTGTTCTGCTACCACTCCAATTTACCTGATACAACCTACAACTTGGTTGCACCAGGCCAACTTCTAACATCTGTGTAGCTGTAACACGTGTTTTTGCTTTGTGACCTTTCTCAAACACATCAATACAGCTATCAATATTTGATTTTTCTTTTTTTCACTTTCATGTGGAAGAACAACGTGCTCTCGAGCAAGGTGGGGGAAAAGGTAGCCAAAAAAATGGGCATTAAACTACTGCCAAGTAAACTTGCTTCAAGCACTCTTCAGGCTATGCAGTACAGTACTCTTGATATGCTTCATATACGGGTCTGAAGTCCTGCTGCTGTTGCTACGACTTTGCGGCTGTAATGCTCTCGTTCAAATACAGTTTTTAATTGGCTTTCGTCAATGGCTTCCTTGATAACAGATTGAATTTTGTTTGTCGTATTGCTGTCCAAAGAAACACATGTATATCCATTTTTGTTGATTTTTATGGTTCTGCATGATTTGAACACAAATGTTGGCCATGTGTTGAACCCCCCCATCCCTCGTGACCCTGACTAGTGGAATAAAGGGGAAGATAATGGATGGATGGATTAGAACACAACAGCTGCTGTTTACATTGTGCTAAAATTTCATGATAAACAGGCCAATGGAAATGCTTTAAAATAGCTTGGAAAAAATTCTGGTTCCACTGACATACATTAAAAAGTAAAGTGTGGTATTTTGTACATTTTGGAGTACTTGTTTTTCTTTAGACAGAGATGATATACACCACACACACACTCATATATATTTATATATATATATATATATATATATATATATATATATATATATATATATATATATATATATATATATATATATATATACACACACTTGTGTGGCTGTCGTTACACGTTGCGGGACACGTTGTTACACGTTGCGTTTTTCTTTTTCTCTTTTCGGCCATCACTCAAAGGACGGCTTCAGTTTTTAGATTATACATGCACACATTTAGGCTGTTTTGACTGGCCGCTGCAATGGATGAGCTCAGGAATCAGTCTGCTATATTGATGTACAGCGTCCTCGAATAATGAGCCTGTTTCAGAGACAATCCAATTTCCAATAAATTTCATACAACCCTTCTTACATTTTGACATTAATGCAAACGAATTCTAAGAAGTAAAAAACGAGTTAATTGAGCAGCATTAAGTTCAGTCATGACGTTGAATAATGAGACAAAGAGTCCATTTTCCATCAAATAAAAACGAGCATTCCATTTCTGCTAAGTAAACTTACTTCAAACACTTTTCAGGCTAAGCAGATTACACTTTTAAGAGTATATAAAAAATATGACGCCTGTCAAGAGTACTTTACTGTATAAAGTAACGTATCTCAGTAACGTGCCTTAAAAAGTGATAAAGCATTAAATATATATATATATATATATATATATATATATATATATATATATATATATATATATATATATATATATATATATATATATATAAAAATAATAAAACATGCATTGAAAGTAAGAAGAGTTTGTTAATATCATAGTTAGAAGACCACAGCTGTTGGATAGTGACTGTAAATGTAGAGTTTCCTCAAAGAGATCTTTGAAAATGGTTAAGCTAAGCTATTCTGGTGGCCCCATAATTAATAACACAATCAATTATTAATGCCAGACAGGTGGACAGTGCTATGAATAAATCAACAACTTGAAAACTAAAGAAAACCACAGCTATGTGAAGAGGTCTAGTTCCTCTCAAAACAAAACATAACATAGAAGAAAATGAGTTAGAGGCTGTAATCAAGTGGTTGGTATTTGGAAGTGAGTTACATTGCTGCCCTTCATGGATAGAGTGGGGTTTCAAATGGGCAGCAACCACTATACAAATTAGAGTCTGTAGGCAAGACTCCTAACCCTCCTTTCACCTACCTGTGTACATGTAAGCTGTAAGTCACTCTAAATAAGAGTGTTTGCCAAATGCCATGAATGTAAATGTACAATCTCAGATAAATTAAAACATGTAGACACTGCATTAATGTGATTTTATAATCAGATTCAATGGTATTTTGTACACTCAAACTCTGATAACAGAATGAACTGAAGTTTAGTTAATAATAATTAATAATTTAAAAAAAACTGCCAGTAGGAGCAAACTAAACAAATGCCATTAATTAACCACACAAATAAATGCTTACTGCTTAAATAAAGACTTTTGTCTCAGAGACATCAAGATTATTAATTAGTAAGATGTGCTGTTATTTTTATACTGTACTGTGTGCCTGCTGATAGAGATGGGCAGTGTAGACATCATGGTAATTTCCATCACAGCATGCTTTTGTATTGTATTCAGTTTGCGACTGTATTTTAACCTGGACTTTTTTCTGTTTCACCATTAAAACCTCAGAAAAAGTCAATATTGATATATCTTAAAAATATTGCAATTTATATATAATATATCGTCGTTTTCTACATCATTTGAACACACTAATGGTCATTTACATTGTGGGACAATTTCATGATAAATGGACCAATAGAAGTGTTTAAAAACAGCTTGGAAAAAATTCTGGTTCCATTGACTTACACTGAAAGTAAAGTATGTATGACAGTGACGATATGTAAGACTATACAGTACGATACTCTTGATGAGCTTGATATAAGGTTCTGAAGTCCTGCTGCTATTGTTATGACTTTGTGACTGTAGTGCTCTTGTTCAAATACAGCTTTTGAATGGTTTTCATCAATGGCTTCCTTGATATCAGTTTAAATTGGTTCATCATCCAAAGCACATTGAGGAGCATCATTTACAATTTACGAGTCACAGCATGCTTATTCGAGCCTGTTGCAGTGAATCGACCAAACCTATTGATTATTGATTTTTTTTTTTTTTATATGTTTAAAACCTTAGAAAAAGTCAATATTATTATACACATCGTAAAAATATTGCAGTGTATGTTGTTTTTTAGTTTTTTTGTACTTTTGCCATATTGCCCACCCTCAACCTTAAGACTCATATGTAAACAGAAGTCATGTTAAAATCACTAAAAGTCCTGGTTAGGGTTTTCAGAACCTACAGTGGAAGATAATGCAGAGAGTAATGGGCCCTTGTGCTCCCAGCTTTTTGAAAAGGTGGCTGTTTAGCAGTGCCAGGAGGGAAATCTGTTTCTTTTATAACTCGAGTACATGATGATGGCACTGAAGCAGCTACCTGACTTTTCCACAACATGAGATTACTCTGAACTCCGATTGTGAAAAAAAAAGAAATAATGCACAAATTAGCATCACTGAGAATAAAAAAGACCATTACATAAGTCTTGTTTATTTATTTATTTATTTATTTATTTAGACTGTCTTTTTTTTCTCCCCTTTTGGCAAGACAATGTACTTTCCCCTTCCAACAAGCCCAATTTACACATTTCAAATGATCGTGTTTCACATGTAAATTAGCCAGCCAACTCTGCCTCCTGAAAGCCGGCGTGATGACTGAATCGGATCAGGCATTGTGCACACAGAATATCATTATCCTGCATCAACTCCCATGCTGTTTTAATGTGAAGTGTAAGTGCATAAGGTGTTAGAACTGCTTATATATTTAGAATTAAGCCACGGCACCAAGTAAAGCGCGCTACAGACTGTATACACAACGGCAGCTGTGTTATAAGGCTAGTATAGTGAAGCACAGCTATCAAGGGGGGAAAATCCAAGGTTACATGCCAAAACCTTTATGCAGCTGCTTAAGAGAGCAGGAGGGGATTGAGTAGATTAACGTCCTCTGTATTATGGATTGTGGTTCAGAAGCGTAGGTTGCACCACAATTTGTTTTCATTAGCATTATGAGAGCCATTCGTTCGTCACATTGACCATGAGAAGAATGGTGTGATGCTAGTGAGCTGCCAACTCCCTGCTGGAAAATCTATCAGTCCTGAGGAAGGCCGGGATACGAGGGCTTGATGTAAACAAGACCGCATGCTGCTCTGCTCATAACACACAGCAGCGAGAGACGCAAAGCGAGCCACCAGCCGACACGGGCGCCTCTGCCAGCTTCGCCGAGGTTTTATTTGCAGAAGTGGAGAAATATTGGAGTTTTCATCAAGTGCGCTGCATCTTCGGTGCCTTTCCACTCGCTCTCTTTTTATTGCTCACAGTTAACGCATGATTGACGTCACCCAGGCCTTCTCTTTCGCACCGAAGGCATATGGTTCATAACAATTAGCAGATATCATGAGACGCTCGGTGCTCACACTGTGCAGCAGAACGCATTTATCTTTTAGAACAGGACTACCCGCTCATTAAACCTAGCCCTTTATTTCTTTGACCATCTCCTTTCTACATCTGAATATAAATATCATTATGAAAGGCAACGGCGTGCGTCATGAATCCACTGAAAGAAAGCAAACCCAACCATATGTGATTTGCATGAATGGCCCACATTAAGAAAACAGACGAAGGCATTATGTTATAATGAGCTCTGAGAATAGGACCTTAAAGTGGAGGGTTTTTATTTTTGTATTTTTTTGGTTGTGTACTGGCAACTTAATCAGACTGGACAGTAGTGTTAGCAGTCGCCCTTAAAGCAGCACTACGAAGCCAGCTAAGAACAAAGAGCTATAATGGTGCTCCAGATGAGAAGTCATTGGCATTACCGTACTGGCTAAAACCCAATCACACTCAATCTGATCTTTTGCCTCAGCTGCGTCCTTCTGTATTGAGCTGTGGCTCTGTCGCGCTGGTGGACTTATAAAACTCAGCAGTTTTCGATTTAAGACCAGAGCTCAGCACTTCTTGCCTTGTAGAGGGAATCGGTTTCATATGCAGTGCCAGCTTAATGTTTGGGTACACCTACTAGTTTTTCTTTATTTCTACCAGTTTATATGGAATTATAGATACTCTTCTAGATTCTTTAAAGTTTTCTTGCAGTCATGTCATGAAAAGACACCTAGTATGCTTTTAACAAGACGTTTGAAATATGCTCACTGGTTGGCTGCTGGAAATTATATTTCTCTGAAATCTGTATAATTGAATTATTAGGCATGGTCTGAGATTATTCATTGTAAAGAAACTGACAGAGCCAGTTATCCCTCCATTGGTGGTGTCATGATCCAGGGCTCTACAACAATATAGCCGTGCATGTGTATTTATGGCCAAAGTGTGTTTTAGATATAAAAACTGGTTTGTAACCTGTTCATGTAAACCTGTCCTCTAAGGTAGTTTTCAGGAGCTTTGAACACTGTAGACATCCGGTTCCTATCACCCCCACTGTGACCAATAAGTGACTCTAGAATGGCACATTTCACATTAAAACACTGAATAGCTGTTTGCACATGAATTATTAAATGGCATAATAATGTTTATACAGTATTTTTCTATTGGATTTATACATAAAAGAAATACATTGAAAATGTATTGCAGTATGTTCTATATGTAGTTGGATATATGTGGACAAGAGTATATTGAATTTTCATAGGGATAGACATCAGCATCACTCTTTGTTTCTCCTAGCTATACTTTTCAGGTGTTTAACACAGCAGTGCATTTTGAAAAAGTTATAGAATAATGAATAATACAAAAATAAGAATAATAATTTAATGCTAAGATGTGGTGGCCATATTGCTGTGAGTCTCCTTGTAAAGTTTGGAATAGTCATTTCTAAGTCACAGGTCAGGGGTTTCAAGACCACATCATATGTCTTTATGTATTAAAGTCTCAGAGAACACGAAGTAAACTACTGGAAATGTTGGTATGACAGTAAACTGATATGTTGTATGAAATATGTAGTAAAGCTTAAATAAAAAAATATTAGCTAGAAAAAGGATAAAACACGATTTACAAACAGCTAATCAGACCTCTCTGAGAACTGTGTTGGCGTAGCTAATGAGCAGCTTAATTAATATCTCTTTGTCTGATACCCCTGTCTGCTCTGCCACACATAGAGAACAATGCATAGATGTATAAATGGGTTACAGCAGACAGAAAAAGTAAGGGTAAACTAGCCTGCTAGTTTTTGATGCACTAAGTTAGCTTTAGCTGATTTATGTGAGCGGTGCAAGAGAGACAGCAGCCTTGTGATTGGCTAGGAAACGTTTATGGCACCACTACCCAAGATTAGGATCACCCAGCATACATAGACAAGAGAGAAATAGAAATACAGCAGAGATCTACAGCAGAGTTTCCCATACTTTTCCACAATGTATATTGTGGCCCCAGATAAGATTAACATTTAGATTAGAAAGTGTTGTAAATATTTCTGACATACCATGCCCGTCTGCTAAAGTAAGTCTGAGACCCAGATGGCCGTCATATAGTTTATGGCTCAGCAGATCCTGTGGGTTTATGGCATGAACCTCCCAAGGAAATCTGCCCCTCCCCCGAGCCCAGGAGGTAACGACCTGGCCATACAGGTCATAAAGGCCGGCTGGACCTGTAGTCGACTAAACTTAAATATGTTGTGTTTGCTGATTGAGGTTAAACCTTTCATTGCGACGGCAGGAAACAAAAATTACAACAAAAGAAAACAAAGATTTAGGTTTCTTGGGGCTGTAATGTCACATGCACAGGCTCAAAAGAAGGTCTCCTTCAATGTTTAGGCTTTATACTGATGAAGATGTGAAAACAGTAGTGGGTAATCCACTTGCAAGTTTGGACTGCATTCTATTTTTTGATACCCTAACATCATCAGACTACCCATTTTCACTGCAGACCCCCAAACTTTCAACTCTTACATAGTGTAACTTCAAACCCACATTTAGATTGAACTGCATTCAAAACCATGATAAACGTTTCATTCACTGTGTCCAAGCATTTCAACTGTACTGTAATCCATAATAGTCTTTGCTGTAGAAGGGGATGCTGTTTTGTTTGTGCCATCACTCTCACGGAGAAGGCGGCAGCGCCGTTTAACACGCCTCTCGCAGTCAAGTCAGCTCAATCAGAGAGGCCTCATAACTGAGGCACTGCGGCGCCCTAATGGCCTTCAAACAACGCCACTCTAATCGGGATTACGTGATCCACGGCAACGATGGATCACTCCCGGCAGAATGCTATCATGAGCCCGTTTGTTTGACAACCTGCCTCTCATTAGAACACTTTTCCGCGATCCTCCCCTGCCCTGTCTGAGAGCCTGTCGAAGCAGCAAGAGCAGCCGTGTCACAAGAGGTCGCACCACAATTATATACCGCCGACAGTAATGACCAATTTATGCGCAACACAGCAGGTTTTAAGGGCTAACCTGGTGACAGAGTTGTTTATATATCTTAACGGCTTCTCGCCGCTCTGACTGCGACGGGTAATGAATACGTTAAGTAGCAGAGGTGCCATTTCCCTCCGTCTCTCTTCCTTTCTGGGTTCCAGCCGGATCGGTCCCACTGCTGCCATGCCCTGTGAAGTTTATAAGCCGGATGCATACAGTATGATTTATTTATCTCCCAGGTGTTGGCTTTCTATCACTGATTTACTGTATGTGCCACGGCTGTCTCGGCTGATGCAGTTCCTGACACAGAGCTGAGGTGGGGGAAAAAAGCAGAGGAGGACGAATTGGAAGCGAGCCCATCGTTGACTATTTGACGGAATCCTTCATAACTTATTTATGATTTGTATTCGGGACGACGACAAAGGGAAAGCCTGGCGCGCTCAATTGTTTTCGCACTCCATGGAGTTCTGGCCCACTGTTTTTTTTGTTTTTTGTTTTTTTTTCCTTCCCTTTGCTTTCTTCACAATGAACAGAGGCTTGACAGCCTATGTGCGTATGTGTGCGTATGTGTGCGTATGTGTACGAATATGTGAGCACGTGCTTGTTGTTTTCTTCTTTGTTTGCCTTTACTTTTCGGTTACCAACAACAACAAGAACGAAAAAAAAAAAAAAGTCATGAAATGCTTCTGGAAACTGCCATTACAGTCTACGTTCATGTGTTGCCATGAAGATAAAATAACAGTTGCACAAATGCCAACAACTGCACAGCCTCTTTCCATTAGCGCTCTTCCCGCTGTGTAAGATTGGCAGTTAAGCCGCAGGCCTGACGGTTACCACTGCAATAAATAAATAAATAAATAAACAAATACAAACTAAATAACACTTCACAAAATGCATCGCGTGTTTTTTCTCCCCCTGCACTTCACTCGAGCCCTGAATGACCAAACCCTTACAAAATATTCTCCCGGAGTACGACTTGACCGAGAGTGCGGCTCATTCCGTCTCTCCGTGGCTACAGCATTTCCAGGCAGCGAACCCGTAACCTGACGTACCGAATTGATTTGCCGAGGAGACCGCAGACTTAAAAGAAGTAATCTTTCTGTTTCCTTTCTCTTCCTGTAGCTATGAAGTGCTGGAAAAGAAGCTGAAGGAGGTGTTCACAGAGAGGACGGGGATTTTGCGACAACTCTCCAAAACATCAAAGGAGCTGGACAGCATAAAGGGCAACCTGCAGGTAAGAATTCATTCATTCTTAGCACAGGCGAAGGTCCACGGGGCTAACGGGGCCGGAACCGACTGGCAGAACGGTTTTAGAGATTCGCCGGATAACCAAGGTTCTCGAGAAAATCCACCGTCTCCAGAGTCACGTCTTGCCTAATATTAAGATAGACCATCACAGTCAAGGCTCAGTTCGTTGGAATTGCCCTGGATGCATTTGGAGTGCCCCTCTTATATCTCACTGTGTCTCCATTATTTGTTCTGTTCCACTGATCACAGTGCAGTGTTTCTAAAGCACTTTATAAAGTGACTAGTAATGCGACAATGTGGGAATGTGCATTCTTACTAATTGTGATACTTAAATATCTTCATGAGTTAATGTACTGATGCACTGGTAAAGAAATAAGCATAACATTAGTGTATGGCTGGATATGTACTCTTTTTAGATAGTAAAACTCTTGATCCATCCATCCATCCATCCATCCATTATCTTCCGCTTTATCCCACTAGTCTGGGTCAAGGGGGGGCTGGAGCCAATCCCAGAGGCATTGACAAGGGCACAATACACCATAGAGAGTTCGCCAGTCCATCACATGGCCAGATCTGGTGTTAAGAAGCTAAATAAAACCAGTAGCTGGAAGCAGATTATTATAAAATATATATTGTGCTGGATGAGTAATAGAGGCTGCCTCTATGGGGGGCTAAAGCCGTGGTTGACTGATTTACTGGATGCTGATGAGGGCTTTGTCATCGTACACAAGGTCTTTTCTTCTTGATAGACAATGTATCAGTAGGTTATTGGTCAGAAAAACCCATTTCCACTGTTTCTAGCTAACATCAGCTAGAGTAGGTAGTCTAGATAGCAATAAAGTTGCTTGGCAACATTTACGTTCAGGCATTGAGTTAATTCAGAGTGGCACAGCAGAAACCAGAACATTTTATTTTGAACATTTCAGCACTTTGATTCTAAGTCTCTACATTTTTCTTGTCCTCCTGTGATAAACAAGTACCCAAATAGTAATCTCAGTACTGGCACCTCGGACAGTTAACCAAGTACCAGTCGTGGGCTGATGCCAGTATCTGTTTTGCTATGTGCATTTCTGCTGCTGCCAGTGCTTATACATTTACAAAAATGTACAGACTGGGGCGTCTGCCTAATGTAATATTAAGGATAAGTATAATGTTTATTTTACTGTGCGGACCACTAAGGCAGGGCAAGGAGGAGGAACTCTGAGAAACTTGGGCTGGAGTTCTGGGTGGCTTCAAGTGCTGAGGCTTGAAGCCAGGCTCCCCCTTGCCAAGCAAAGAGTGAATAAGAGTCGGAAGGGAGGGGGGAGCTGGGGTGGTGGTGGGGTAAAAATTTTGTCACGAGAAGGGGTAATAATAGTAAAGAGGAGTTTGGGTGTGGTCTTTCTCCCAAACTCAAGTTATTACATACGGTTATCCTCAAAGTCTCATGAGCATCCAGCAGTGGATCAGTTGTATATCTATATGATACTGTTAAATTATCACAGTGTGTCCAGTTGAGTGATTCTCATTACTGATGTTTTTTTTCTTGTCATCTTGAATTTTTTTTACATATTTTTTTATTACCATTTACCAACAAAATATTGAAGTAAAGAGATTAAACAGTTGAAAGTATATTATAATAAAAAAAAACCTGAAGGAAAAGTGACTGTCAGCATGTTATGATGATGACATAGGATTGAAAAACACTTAGAATAATTAGCTTTAAAACCAGAGTTGAAGAAAACATTAGAACATAACTTTCAGATACTTCTTTAGACATGACTGCAAAGTGGTAATAAAATGTTGGCTATTTCAACTGGATGATGTTACTAAAAAGCATTTCAAATAAAATGAAATGATTAGGATCACCACTTTTAGTTACCTAACAATCACATCCGAACATAATACATCAAACAACGATCACAGGGAACAAGCAAGAACTGAACTAAACAAAACACAAGCATTCCAGCGACACGCATACCAACGTTCATCAACAAAGACCGACCAACGGGAAGAGACAAACACAGAGCTGGTGAGTGGCGTAGACAAGGAGCACATGACAAACATAAACAGAAGCACATGACATTGACAGGACGATGTAAACAAAGACAGACAGACAAGAAACAGGGCACACTGTGACATGTACTGGGTTTTTACTGGCATTTTCTTTTATTAGATCCATAAAATTTGCCCAAATTCAATAAATGCATTGCCAAATATTATTCTGAAATATTATGCAAGTCCAAACATGTTATTTTTTAATATTGATATGATTACAGTATAATTCTGGAGCCCTAATGCTTTGTCTCATAGACTTTATTATTCCTTTATATAAGCCTTTTTAAGAGCTTCTTTATTAGAAATTTCCATTTTCTGTAAAAAAGTCTATTTTATTTGTAAATCTTTATTCTTAATTTATTCAAACTTACTGAATTAATTAACCGGCAGTAATTATTTGGAAGTTTGTGTGATGATAATACATATTTTAAAACAATCCTACTGGTTTTCCTACAGCGCAGAACTTGATAATTAAATCCGTTTATATGCATTCATTCTTTATCTCTTTCAGATGAGGATAGAAAGTCTTCAAAAATAATCATGAAATTATTAAATTACTAATGTAATCAGTCACTGCAGCCACAGGGTGATTGTCTGGACCGTCAGGAATGTTTTACATGTCACCAGATGCGCAGGCCTAAATTTGTCCTGGCTTTGTTGTAATGGGGCAGGCAAAGTGCCAGTGACCTTTTCATGGCATCACTGGGATGGAGGCACTTTTTTTGTGCGGGTCACAAATGCTTTACAATTGAGGCTCTGTGAAAGCGTGGCCTGTCACTTATTCCCATCACTCACTCAATGACCTTTCTCTGACTTTGATTCACGATTTACTGCGCAACGTCACTCTGAATGGAAATAGTAGCTCGGAAAATGTGAAAGGAATAAACCTTGACCAATGGCCTGTATAGGAGTAGTGTAAAGAAAAAAATAATCTAGAATAAAATCTATTTTGTTTTTCTGCAGGCGTGCGGTGAGCTGCATTGACGTTGGCATTGGGAAGAGCGATAAAAGGGCCACCGTAGGCGTGTTTGCATGAAACTGCATAGTAATATCTCGTCAAGTCTGCTGATGGTGTTGTGACACCATGCTCGGGATGCTCCCTGTGCGGCAGGGTCTCTGGTGACGCTGTGTTTGGGCGTCAGCTCTAAGGCTGAGTGGGATGTTTTTTTTTTTTTTTCTCTCTCCCGGGACCTCTGCCAAACTGCCATATCCCCAAAGTCAAACCCGGAGAATCCCCTTAGCAGTGGATTTGCTGTAAAACCACAATCAACAGTAACCTTTTTATACTGATCAATTATGTATATGTGACCTTTTTCGGAGCAGCTTTCCAGTCCGTCCTGTTTATTTTTATAACGAGATGCCCCCCGAGTTGAGCTCATCATCATTAAACTTTGCCTGATGAAGCCTGTAATCTTGGCATGGGTGGGCGCGGGGTCGAGCCGCGAAGGCTCCTGGTGGTGGACTCCAGCCAGCTCGCTTTGAACGGACACTGGCATGCCAGTCTCAATCCAGCTCGACAACCTCACAGATGGTCCACTAGTGACAAAGCTCCGCCGCCGCTACTCCACACAAAGCGGCAGGGTCAACTCACTGAAGCTGAGACTGATTGATAAGGAAGGCGAAGGCGACAGGGCAGTGCTGCATTTGTCTGCTGAGCGAATCCGTTTTCTCTTCCCATCACTGGCTTTTGAAGGGCGTGTAGCAGTTTTCAAACTTCTTTAGCTGATGCTGCTTTAATGTGGCCAAATAATAACACTGATAATGAGGTGCTGTAATTGAATCTAATACACGTTGCACCGGTGGATCATTCAAGGATGAAACAAACAAGCATCTCTTATTATAGATCGTATTATGAAACCCAGCTTTTGGAAAATCAGTTTGATTTTTATTTATTCAAACATTCTTAATGTTTCAAAACAGTCCATGGATTGGATTGAAATTTTTGGAGTACAAATTTTGTCACGAGAAGGGTAATGATAGTGATGTAATGATAGTGAAGAGGAGTTTGAGCGTGGTCCTTCTCCCCAACTTGAGTTATTACATACAGTTATCCCCAAAGTCTCCTAAGCATTAGGCAGTGGATCAGTTGTGATCCATATGATACTGTTAAATTATCACATTGGGTCCAGTTGAGTGTTTTTCATTACTTTTTTATTATTATTTTTATATATTACCATTTACCAGCAAAATATTGAAGTAAAGAGATGAAACAGTTGAAAGTATTTTCTAATAAAAAAAACCTGAAGGAAAAATGACTGTCCGTATGTTGTGATGATGACAGGATGAAAAACACTTGCAATTAGAATAATTAGCTTCAAAACCAAAGTTGAAGAAAACATTAGAACATAACTTTCAGATACTTCTTTAGACATGACTGCAAAGTGGTAATAAAATGTTGGTCAATTTAACTGGATGATGTTACTAAAAAGCATTTAAAAATAAAATAAATAATTCAGGTCCACTTTTAGTTACCTAACAATCACATCCGAACATAATACATCAAACAACGATCACAGAGAACAAGCAAGAACTGAACTAAACAAAACACAAGCATTACAGCAACACGCATACCAATGCTCATCAACAAAGGCCCAGCTTTTGGAAAATCAGTTTGATTTTTATTTATTCAAACATTCTTAATGTTTCAAAACAGTCCATGGATTGAAATGATGCAGCAAAAACAGCCAGGTTTTTAATACAGCGTTTTTGTGATGTCACAAAAACACAGACTGCTGTCCCGCCCATGTACATTGAAGGAGAGATTAATTCCGAGGCCCAGCTAAAGCTGATAAAGCTGTTATACAAATTGTTGTTGTTTATCTCAGTGATTTTCCAGCAAATAGAAACAATAAACATATTCGGAAGTGCTTTATTAGCCGAGTGTGCTTTCACACTGGCCTTACAAGTGGATCTTTCTTCTTTCTCCCCTGGTTTTCATACATGCTTGCTTGGAAAGGATTAAATACAAGCAGATGGTGCCGTAAAACAAGTTAGATTATCAATAGAATTAATAGAATATTTAATAAGATGCAAGATTATTTTGCAGTCTGCAAGCCTGCGCGCATCACTCACAGCTTCTGGTAGTCTAAACGCTGAATTCATCACTGCTTTCATCATTTCCTTTCAGATGTCTTTGAGAGACAATGAATCACTCTGGTTTTTTTCCTGATAGATGACAAAGAGGGAGTGACTTATGCTTTTGTCCTACCCGGGAGGCGACATTTTTCAGTGGTTTAGCAGAATCAGTCAGCTTTAGAAATGAGAGTCAGATCCTCGGCATCAAATCTGAATGTGTTAACCGCGTTTGTGGGCCAAAGCCAGAAACGGAACAGCCAACACACCAGTGTTCATAGTCATAAACCATCTCTCACTGGGTCTTTCCTCTTTCTTTCCAGTCGCTGAAGAATGATGACTCTGTGCCCAAAAAGGATGTGCAGAGGATTCTGGAGCTCAGCCACAAACAGAGGTGGAGTACAAATCATGACTTTTCTCAAAGCTCATATCAACAGGCTTATATTCATATGTAGAGTGACTGTGTATATGTTGTGAACCAGCAGGGTCACAACATATAGAATTAAGATGACCCGTTAGATGACCACTTCATTTAAAAATCATTACCTCTTTTATAACAGCAGTTAGTTCTGACCACACTGACTAATTGGTTTAAAAGCACCAAATAACATTTGGATGTGCAAATGAGACTTTGTCTAAGTAACCATAATAAACCAAAAGGACTGTGCTTGTGAATAATGTTAGTTATTTCATTGTGAAGAATGAACTGTTGCACTATTGCACTATTAATATGAAGCATTTGTCTGGTCAAGTTGTAATAGAAAAAGTCTAACACGGGTTACACTGTTATATATTAACAAATTAAGTCTGGAATCCTTCAGAATATGTTTAGGAATCAACATGTAAATCTTTACGAATGCAGGCAGTGCTTGTTTTGTAGTTTGGCAAGTTCCAAAGGTATTACCCATATAGTATGAGATCACCCTAGATCATTATTCTGGGTAATAAATTTATATAAAATATAACAATTTATTAATAACAATGTCTAACAATTTCTATATATTAACTCAACGCTACAGTTTATAACACCAAAGAGCCAGACACTACAGAACATGGTCGATTAGTATAACTTTACATAAATTAGCATAATGAGACTGTTGGCACTGGGTTGGTGTTTCAGGGTACAGGTGGGTAAAGAGACCATTGTATCATGGGTTTGGTCTCTAAAACTAAACTGAATTGACTAACAGGTTGTAGCTATTAAGATGATAAAGGACACAGTAAAATATCTCATCCTTTGAAGCAACAAGGTGGTTGTCAGGGTCGGAAGCAGGATTTCAGACACAGGCGCAAGCTTTTACAATAAACAGTACTACTAAACTAATGTAAACGGAGGGTAAACAAACGGGGTACATAAACAGAACTGACAAGGAAAAACCACAAGATAACCTAGACACAACAAGACAATACCTAGACATATCACGAAAATGACCAACAAAGACATAGTGCAAACACTGGGTATATATACACGGGCTAACAAGAGGGAACAGGTGACGAGACTAAACATCGATGGGGAACAGGTGTGCAAGGCGGGGCAAGGGCGGAGACAGGGAGCACGCGACAAAACAGAAACACATGGACAGGACATAAACAAGGGCACATGGACGGGAGGCGTGACAGTGGTAAATACAAACATACACTACAGTCCAATGCACTGGACTGTTATTTAGAAAAGTAAAATGGAAACACCTACACTTCTGGGCAAAGTACACTGGTTTTTCTGATCGTTGTAGCTGATCAGAGTCCAAATTTCGACCCTATAGAGAATAATGTGTCTCACATTACACACAATCTAACTTGGCAATTTGTTTCAAATGTTTTTTTTTTTTTTCAGAGTGGAAAAATATTGACTCTGCTTACAAAGTTTACCCACAAAACCTCAGCATCAGCATCCGACAACACGCACCATTTGTGGGAATGCTGATAATAGAAGGGAAATAGACAGATCTGATATTTTATTTATTTTCTACAAGTAAGCCTGCACAACATTTCACAAAACACACTAAACATTTTGGGCATTTTATGGTAAGAATTTAAGAGAAAACATAATAAATGAATAATAAATGCACAACATTTATAAAGCAGTTTGTACAAAAACATGGAAAACTAATAGGACCAAAATCATCATTTCAGCCTGCAGTATTTTGCCCAATCTACTGACCGATGCCCACTAAGTACCACTAAGTCAGCTGAGTCTAAGCTGCTGAAACTACTGTTTCACTGTTATACACTGTTATACTGCTTGCATAAAACTGATAATGTTCAATTACCAGTCTTTCACTATTAATAATAATTACTACTATTATTAAACTAACCTGTAAGTTATGTAGTTTAGCGAGTAAGGAATTGAAATATGAACCCATATACATACCCAGGGCTTAAGGTTTAGCAGAATCTTATTCTTACTGTTTTTATATTTTTCCAGTAAGAAGGTTAGTATTGAGAAGGATAGAAGCACATATGGCGGATTTGTTCAGACGGGTTGAGCTGCTGTACAAACTGAGAGCACTTACTCATTGTACTGAATAGCCTGCTCTCACACATGCACAGCTGTAATTAAAAAGCGTTAGCCGCTGTTTGTATGCAACTGGGGTGACAAACGTATTGGAATTGTGTGAGTGACAGCGCTCGTTTGCATACGGCTCAGCCTTTAGGCTGTGACCGCGGAACAAATTCAGACTTTGAGAGCTCGCTCTTCTGGCATACATCACATCAAATTGCCCTCCAGTTGTGTTAAAGAAGTTGGAGCCTTGGAACAGGTTCCTCTTTCTAGCATCATGGCAACAGATTAGATCCATTAAGGGTCAGCCATGTAAGCTGCTGCAAGTTAGTCAGTGACAGAATTCAATTTCCCCCAGTGTCAGGTGTGTAATGGTTTCTATTTTTGCTCCCAATCAACAGAGAATAGACAGTGAAAAACAGGGTGGATGTGCCTAGGCCGCCGAGACTCACTCTCTGTCTGAATTCAGCTGGCAATATAAGTGCTTTTGGGGGAGGGGGGGTGAATAGATTATAGATTTAACGAAATGTCACTATTTGGTGAAATGTCACTATGTTGCCACTGGAAATAGTTTTATGAGCCAGCATAGTTTTATGAGCTAACAGAGTTTACTTTCTGAACAGCAAATATTCCTAAAGCTTTCCAGCTCAAAATACTAAGTTTAGCTTGACGCTTCAGGGGATAAAAATGAAGCCGTTTCCAACAGTCATTAATATCTTTCCTGAACCAACATGTGATTCCCAAGCTGATAGCTCCAATGGTGGCCAACAAAAGATCATTTTATTAACATTCTTTGATTTTTCTATTTATTGGGTTTAACCAGAGATTCTTTCCAAACACATGAACAATCACAACTTCTACAGCTTTAACGTTGACAGAATGAGACTTAGAGTAAGAATCTTCAAACAGTTCTTAATGATGTCTTAACCTATCCCATGTTAGATACTCACTACTAAATACTAAGAGGCACACAAAACAATATCTAGATGATCCTGTTGTAAAAGCTCAGCTCTGGTTGCTGTTCCACTCCGGTTAGCTTCCCACGCATATTTAGAGATGTCACCCCGCGCACCAACGCAGCTGTGCAGGACTTATTGACCACGCCCATGAATGCCATTTCCCAGCAGTCATCTATAGATCACATGACTCCGGACTCTCGGTCAGCTGACCGGAGTTGGGACTTCCACGTTGCGAAGTATTGTGCCTGTTTTTCCTGTGCCTTACCGAGCGGTCCTTGTTTATGATCTCTTGTTATGACCCGTATCCGTTTTCCAACTTTCGACTTTTTGCCCTGCCCTTTGTGTATTGTTTGCTGTGTTACGTGTTTGCTTGGTTACGTACCTTTTGCCTGTTATAGCGTTTATGTCTCTGCTTAGCCCCTTTTGGTTTGTTTGCCTGGTGATCTCTGGTTTTGACCCTCGCCTGTTTTCGCCTTATTCCTGTATTGTGTTTTGTGCTACTGAGTGGTTCTCCCGGTGTGTTGGTGAAGACACCTTTCGATAGTAAACCTTTTACCCATATCCGCGAACATCTGTCCGTTTCGTTAATGTTACTTGAGGGTCCCGTGTTAGCTATTTACACCAGTACTGGCTGTTGGGTTGGTTAGTTTATGGTTATTTAATGCACTCTTCTGCACCATTATTAAAACACAGCTCTTGTGTCTTTGGTTTTGGGAAAGCGTTTTGCAAACAGTTAAAATATTTTTGAATAGCTACAGTCCTTAGGCTATGAAGGACCACCAGGATCATGAACCAAATTGGGTGAAGAAATTACATTTCCCTGAATTTATATTTGAGATTTGAGTATCTATTTTTACCGAACCATCACATCACAAGTTTATTTTCAGGGATCGTCTTAGAATTTCTAATTCTATAAAGTGTGTCAGGAGGTTCATTAGGGAGTCCTAGACCCCGCAGGACTCCTTGTATTTCACACCTGCATATTGATCCCAGTGGTACTCAAGTGCCACTTAAGGTGTGTTGATGACACAGTCAATGTACAAATACTAGGGAGTCCAAGACAATAATAATAATAATAAAAAAATAATCCAAATCATAGCATATATTTGGGTTTACTTGGTAGGTGAGAAGAAGAAAAAGCAATCAGCTTTGAATAATCTATTTTAGGAATGGAAACTGTAATAAGAATGAAAAAATTGAACACATCAAATACTCAGAATTGTGATATTCAGTATTTAGTTGTTGAGGCTTGTACTAACTTTTCTGTTAAGCATAGGCTTTCTGCTTCTCTCCTCATTCTTGGACTGAGCTTTGCTGTTAAATTACATTTAATTAAATTAAAGGAAAATAAAAACTGCTCTGCATACAGTTACATTGTAAAATTTTTAGGAGGACGTATATGATTCCGTCAGTATGAGGAAGAGCAAATGTTTTTTGTTTCTGGAACACGAGGAAAAATAATCCAATTTTAAAGTGTACATCAGGTAGCCAATAACAGAAAACATGAGCAATAACTACATCATATCAGCAGCTGTGTTCCATACATCATAGATCAGAGAGGAAATCATTTCAGCAGCCCATTATAAACAACAAACATGAACTGGCTTGGCAAGTTTTACATGGAGTTCAAAGGAATTAGGTTGGCAGCTCCACAGACGGAGAAGGAACACAGAGGACAGTGTAAAGGCAACAGACAGCAAATCAACAGGTAGTGTAACTCGCCTGCACCGTTTTCTGTGGGGGTTCTTTTAACTTAGCTGTCATTCAAACACACAGTGTTAGTTTTGCATGCATCTCTGTAAATATAATAACTAGAAAAGTGCATTTCCTGAAGAAACACACAGGATGGTTACATAGCTTACGCAGTGAAAAGAACCAGGGGATGAATAAGCAACAAGTAGAGGAGCACAGGTCAGTGTGTTTGGGGATCTGCACTGAGTGAACACAGGCACAGGTTTTGTGGATGTAGGTAAACAAAACCATGATGTTTGGGTTCTGCTGAAAATGAATGGGACCCTATGGGAGGAATGACAACTAGACAAGTGTAGGTCAGTATGCCTGTGGGTCAGAGCTTTGGGTACATGCAGTTTGGTGGCTGTACGTTGAACAAAACCATAATGTTTGGCTGCGCTTGAAAAAATGAATGGGGCTCATATGCATGCCCAGTATTAGATGAGCTCAAAGCATTCCCCACATATGCATGTTCTTCACAAGCCAGAATTAAGAATATGCCACTTTCCTTAGTGAAAATAAATTAGAGTCATTTGGACTAAATTGACGTGCACTGGGCTACTCACGCTCGCCCATTTGTCATTTTTCAACGCCGGCCATTCTGTCATAAAAGTTCTGACAAGCCCGAAGCCCTTACAGGCTGAGGGGATCCATTATGTCATTTTTCATTGTCAGGCCAGCCCGGGCCATACCAAAATTTCAGGTCACTTGACGTCTCAAGCCCCCTCTTGAGCCCTGTTATGTTAAGGTCAGCGGCAAAATCGAAACAGCAGAACACGGTTCAAAGAAGTCATAACGTTAAAGAGAAACAGGTGTGCTGCTAATGCAAGCGGCATGCTAATGCTAGCCTCACTGGCAAACAACAAGTAGCTCTGTAGTGTTTTCACTCCTGTCGTGTGGAAACGAGCATTGAGTCCTACCTGAGCAAAATGTCAGTCAGAAAATATTATTTTCAATCATCTGTTGGTTATTTAAGGTAACTGAACACAAATACAGTTGCTGGAGTGATAAGGTTTTTAATTTGCCCCAGAAGTTTGAACACAAACAGCAAAACATTGTTTTGGTGTTCTCAGATTTTCAGGTAAGAGCAGGTAAATGACTGTGTGTAAGTTTGTGTTCTGGCACTGTTAGTAAAAAAAGGAGAGCAGGAAACAAGGTCACTACAGTCTCAAAAGCATTAATAAACAGAACTGAACTCATAATAATAACTGTTTTTATTTGTTTACACTGTTTTTGTTGACAAGATGATGTAGTTATAGCAGTAACATACAAATATTAATTAACACTTTTTAGTTGTTGTGTCTTCGAGTGAAACTACAGCATTTGGGTCCATAAGTATTTGGACAGTGGCAAAAGTTTTGTGATTTGTGTCTGTGCACCATTACAATGGATTTTAAATGACACAATCAAGGTGTGATTGAAGTGTAGACTGTCTGATTAAGTTCAAAAGGTTTTACCAAAAGTATTGCAGCAGACCTTTAAGAATTATAGCCATTTTTACAAAAACTATAAATGCGAACATTACGTTTAGTACTTGGGTTTCTGCCCTTGAGTTGCTTTGCCAGGTCTTTACTGTTCAGTCTGTGATAAGTTGGGTTGAGGTCTGATTGTTGATTCAGCCAGTTAAGAACTATTGCTGTGCTTTAAGAAGCTCTTGGGTTGCTTTGGCAGCATGTTTTGGGTGATTTTTCAGCTGTGCTGTGAAGTGCCGTCCTATCAGTTTTGTGATATTTGACTGATTCTGAGCACCAAGTAAAGCTTTACAGTTCACACCGCTACTTCTATCAGCAGCCACAGCCTCAATAAACACCAGTGAACCAGCTCCATTGGCAGCCATACATACATATGCCTCAACACTTCAGATCCTTTTCCTTCTCCACACTTTTCTCTTTCAATCATTCGGGTACAAGTTAATAGTGGTTTAATCTGAATCTTGTTCCAGAACTGGGAAGGCTTGCAAACTCTAAACTGGCCTTTCTGTTGTTGAGTGTTACCACTGGTTTGCATCTGGAGGTAAACTCTCTGTGTTGTTCAGGAAGACATATCTTGACTTGTCCTTGCTTGAATAGATGTTGTAAAGAGGTTTGTCTTCACCTCAGAAATGATTGTCTTCCAGGCCTTTTAGTGTTGCTGAGCTCACCAGTCCATTCCTTCTTTTCAATTGTTGATTTGGCCACTTGAATGAATGAAGTGAAGTCCCCCTTCACTTACGCAGACACCTCTTTGGACCACATATTGAGACTTCCCATGAACAGTTACCAAATGCTAAATACTCCAAACCATTTACCTCCTTCATTTGTCATGAAATAATGAGGGAACAGGCCACCTAGCCACGAACCTGCTAATCTGTCAAATGTCCAATTACATTTGAGCCTATTATAATAGAGGGTCTATGTAAAAATGGCTGTAACTAAAAGGTTTAATCCAAAAGGCTTCTGCACTATTTGGTTAAACCCCTTCAATTTCAAATCTACATAAATCACATCCTGAACGCTTCACTTAAAATCCATTGTGGTGGTGTACTGAAGCAAAGTTATACATATTGTGTCACTGGACCTCACTGTATATATATATGTATGTCATGTAAAGATATATGAAAATAGATGGTCTGTCATACTCACTTACAATAGGGGTTAAACACAAAACACATACACGTAAAACGAATATGAAAGCAAGATTTGAAAGTCTTTAATGCAAATAATGTCCACTCAAATTGTCCAACATGCACTTCTAACTGTAAATGAAGCTGGTTAAAGCTGGTTTACTGACCACAAAGCGCTTCTCTGCCACCATGAATTAGCACAAGTACCTGAGCTCCCTGCATGTTTTAAGAATTCCCAGTTCTCGTCTGTTAAGTAAATATTAGCCATTCTTTCCAATTAGGAGAAAGCACATTTTAGGCAGGACCACTTTGCCGTAGCTTGTTTTCTTTAGGCAGGTGTGACTCGCTATCCGGCTGTGCACACCATCAACCCCAGCCAAAGTCCTTATAGGAAAGTCTCTTCACTCAGCGTCATCTTGGCAATGCCCCCGGGCAGTTATTTCCATGATAACAAGACCAGGCTCCTAAGTCCTTGAACGGGGAGAGTTCTATAAACCAAACCAAGATTTAAAATCACTGATTAAATCGGGCAGAAATGGCATTTGGCTCAAATAAATAATAAAAAATAAGTTTGTTTGTTTTGTCTTCTGTGCATGATTATATCACCCGCAATAAGAGCGGGGGCTGTTCTCCATTTAAGCCTGTATCAACATTTTGGTAAGGCCACATTGATATGCCTATATTAAAATGAATCAACATGTGGAACTTGAGCTTTCTGTGTACCACCGTGTTCTCTATCACTGTAAAAAGGAGTCACTTTATTGGACGGACTGTGATAGGTTCTAAAGTCAGAACGCTGTGGAAAAGCTTATTATTAATTGATTCAGAGTGTGTGCAGTAGATTCATATGTAATGTTTTTCATACTTTAAAAATAGTATGTGGCAAAAAACAACATATATATATATATATATATATATATATATATATATATATATATATATATATATATATATATATATATATATATATATATATATATGTGTGTGTGTGTATATATGTGTGTGTGTGTGTGTGTGTGTGTGTGTGTATATGTTCAGTTTTTAGGTCATTTTTGTAGCATTTAATATTATTTGATATATTATATAATATTATTTTTAAAAGGTTCCACATTAGAACAAGACAGCATTTATAAAAGGTTTCTGAATGGGTTAAAATGAGTTTATTAATGATTATTAATTAGATCAGAAACCTAGAATCATTTATAAGCAGTTACAAATCATTAAAACAAAGAACAATGAACTGTTGTTGGAAGAACAGTGAACCCACCTTCAGTAAACATCCAGCTTTCACAGTATAAATGATCTCACATTGATCTCTTCTCAATCAGTCAGCATTAAACCTTTCACCTTCAACAAACATTCATGTTCATCAGATAGAAGAGTTCAGTTTTATTCATGTGTTATAACAGTTTGCTAATTAATACATTATGTTTTAACAGTTCATAAACCCTTTAGTATTATTTTAAAGTATTTTTTTTTTTCCTGTCCTCACCGTGAGTTGTTGCACACTTGCCTATGTGCGAAAAGGATACTCGAGGGCCTTATTTCAGTGTACAAATGTGCAAGCGTATCACCAACATGTTCACATTTCTTACTAGGTTTACCGTGACCAATCCATTGCATACCCAATCAGCGCTGTTCTGTGTAATGAAAATGACCTCCATCACGACCCTACGCTGGCACAAATTACACTGCTCATTCTCTCTCTTCCCCGCTCTTATTCTCAGGGAGGAGATGAAGTCACTCCAGACAGCTCTTCAGAAGCAACTGGACGAGGCCACGGAAAGAGCGGAGAAACAGCAAGCCACGGTACGAGCGCTCAACACGCCCCACCCCTCACATACGAAAGTGAAACATGGTACACGTTCCCGCCGCCATTCATCAGCCGTCTGATGATGACAAAACAAGAATGATCAATATAGAGATCAATGGAAAAGAAAGGGAGTAGATTTGTTATTCCTAATAAGCTGTAGTTGGACTGACGGACGTGACATCGCAGAGAAGCAATTTTTCATTTGGCCGCGTCATTACTGCCTCTTTTTTATTCTCTCTCTCCCTCTCTCTCTCTCTCTCTCTCTCTCTCTCTCTCTCTCTCTCTCTCTCTCTCACTCTCTCTCTCTTCTCCCCTCCCCGCAAAACTAATTATCAGGAATCAACGCCGGAATCCTCATTACGGCGACTGAGACATGCCATGGAGAGGCGAGATAAAGCCCTCTGCTATTTTTGGGCGTCTGCTTTTAGGTGTATGGAGTATGTTAATTATGAAAAGCCGTAGGAGGCACCTTCCCAGCTCTTGAGGGGACACGCTGTTATCTGCATGCTGGAACTTTTCTCTCTCCCCCCGTCTCTGTGTGTGCGAGAGCGCGCAAGGCTGCAGGGGAGAGAGGCTCTGGCGCTCGTGTGCAGAATGAGAATGAATCACCGAGGAGAATTACCATTTCACCAGCCCGGCCTATTCTTTCCTTTCCATGAACGGTTCAACACCGATTGACACTAATTACAGACAGCACCACGACCTCTCCACCTTAGACCTGTTTACATGCTGCTTTTACTACAGAGCGGCCATTCACTTCAAGCTAACGTTACTGGTTTACACGTCAACAAGTTGTGGGTTCGTAGTGACTTGTTTATGTCTTTAGCCACAGTTTCCCAGAGCTTCTGTTATTGGTTGGTTGAGTGGCCGATTGATTGATTGATTAATTGATTTTTGACTTGTTTGGCCATTACAGCTGAATGAGACTTGGGACTCAACAATATGACTGAGATTAGGCTCATTTCTTATCCAAGGACAGTTTTAAGTTCTAGGCTTATTACAGCTTCTATTAGTTTCAGTCATTCAGTCTTTTTCTCACACTTCCAAATCTTAAAAGTTGGTTCCATTTTTTGCTTCCCCTGATCCAAGCAATCCCACACACGTGACCACAGTGCATAAACTGAGCAGCCGCTCCCATCCCTGTAGTGTACACCACTTAGCCATAGCATTAAGACCACCTCCTTGTATCAACATACATTGTCTATTTTATCAGCTCCACTTACCATATAGGAGCACTTTGTAGTTCATCAATTACAGACTGTAGTCCATCTGATTCTCTGTATACTTACACCCTGTTCCTTAATGGTCAGGACCCCCATAGGGCAGGTATTATTTGGGTGGAGGGTCATTCTCAGCACTGCAGTGACATCGACATGGTGGTGGATTGTTAGTGTATGTTGTGCTGGTATGAGAGGATCAGACATAGCAGTGCTGCTGTGAGTTTTTAAACCCAGTGTCCACTCTTTGTCCACTCCAATAGACACGCCCACCTTGCAGGTCCACTGTGTAGCTGTAATGTCAGTAAAGAACTCATCTGTTGCTGCACAGTTTGAGTTCTTTAGTCCTTCATCAGTGCTCACTGGATGCTACCCACAGAACACTGTTGGTCTGGATGGTGCTGGTCAGTGGATTCTTCTCAGTCCAGCAGTGGACACTGATCCATTCACACCAGCGCAACACACTCACATACTAACACACCACCATCATGCCATTGTCACTGCAGTGCTGAGAATGATCCCTAATAGTACCTGCACTGTGGTGGTCCTGTAGGTAGGTCCTGACCATTGAAGAGCAGGATGAAAAAGGATAAACAATGCATGCAGGGATTCAGATGGACTACAGTCTGTAGGTGTAGGACTACAACGTGCTCCTATATGGTAAGTGGAGCGGTGTGTGTAAATATAAGGAGGTGTTTTTAATGTTATGGCTGATCAGTGTGCACTATACAAATCCCGCAAATGATGTCCTAAACACTACAGGCGTGTTTAAATCACATTGCCGCTCCTCCCCAAATAAATCAAATCCCGTCCAAATAGCGCTTTAGATTGAAAGTTCTTTTAACTAAGCCTTTGTTTGTGATTACTGAAGATAAAGTCTTTTCCAGCGGTATAAATTATCATATCACCCATGTTGCAGTTGCTATATAAAAGGTGGTAAGACATGACAATATTATTCCAACCCAAAACATGTGAGTTTGGATTAAACTGATTAGCGTAATCTAATTAGCATAATTGCTTAGTGGCTTAATTGTTATAGAACAGTCCACGCGTTTGGTGTTGCTTCTAGGATTAGCCTATATTAGGAAACAACGACAGGCATCAGTTACAGATCGGCGGTGCGAGTGGGCGGTCTACATCTATTTTATACAAAAGGAGACTTATATCTGGAGGGGTGCTATGATACACATATTAATATTCATTTCTTTTTTGTCAGTATAAGAGATGCAAGACAATGTACACGCCGATTGTGGAACACAGCTTTTATGCTGTAGAAGAATTTGGATGTCAGACATACTAATATAGATTGCAGTGCTTTCCACTGTTCTATTAATAAACACACCATGACATTTCCAAAGGAGACGTACATAAAAATATGATAAAAAACAGTGTTTCCTCTCTTAGACACCCAAGCTCATTGTTTATAAGCCTTTATCTAAGTAGTAAGTGTATTTTCACAAGTAAGAACAACAGATATCATTAGTACAGGTTTAAATAAGCTTAAATACCGTACAAAGTAGCACGTACACCAATCAGCTATAACATTACAACCTCCTCCTTATATCTACACACATTGTCTGTTTTATCAGCTTATCAGACCCCCACAAGATCACTACAGAGCAGGTACTATTAGCGAGATGGATCATTCTCAGTACTGCAGTGGTACTGACATGTAGGTAGTGTGTTAGTGTGTGTTGTGCTGGTATGAGTGGACCAGGTACAGCAGTGCTGCTGGAGTACTTAAACACCTCAGTGTCAATGCTGGACTGAAAATAGTCCACCAACCAGCAACATCCAGCCAACAGTGTCCTGTGGGCAGCGTCCTGTAACCACTGAACACAAGGAACACAAACTGTGTACCAACAGATTAGCTATCATCTCTGATTTTACATCTACATAAGTAGATATATACAAGGTAAGAGTGTCTAAAAAGTGGACAGTGAGTGGACACAGGGTTTAAAAACTCCAGCAGCACTGCTGTGACTGGGTCTCCAGTGCTGAGAATGACTCACCACCCAAATAATATCAGCTCTGTGGTGGTCCTTTATGGGTTCGGACCATTAAAGAACAGAGTTAACAAAGTATACAGGGAATCAGATAGACTACAGTCTGTAATTGTTGAACTACAAAGTTACTATATATAGTCTATGTATGTGTGTGTGTGTGTGTGTGTGTGTGTGTGTGTGTGTGTATATATATATATATATATATATATATATATATATATATATATATATATATATATAGTAGATCATATCTTGAGCTCCAGTTTGAAGAACAAAGTGTAGTTCCAGATTTCTCCTGGACACCCCAGATATGGCATAACTTTGTTCAAGTCCTTCAGCAGCAATCTTGATTTAGCTTAATGAAGTACGGAGCAGTCAAAGCAGGTATTAGATGAGAACTGTAAACAATACTGGGTTGTTTCCACAAGGAGAAGCTTGGAAAGGGTTAAATAGCTTGGAAAGATGGTCAGTCGGCTTTGTTCTTTGACGACTTGCTTCGTTGGTTCATTTCCTTTTTTACTAGTAACAGTTTCTTGACAGCTACACATTGTTTCACTAGTTTTTCTCACAGTGGAAGGATGGATAGAGTCGCCTGTGGATGAAAGTGTGGAGCTTCATTTTCTCCTCTTTCTCAAAGATGGTCTAAAAGGTCTTGAACTGTTGTTAAGAGTCTCATCTTCCAGTTATTTTTTAACCAGTTCTGATCTCTCCACTTTTTTCCTTCCTATAAGGTCCTCTTATATCTTATCTCCTCAGAAATATCCGACTTGCTCGTAATCACTGTTTCACCAGATATAATAAAATAAATAAAGGCTGCTCTCCCACTTTTACACAGGGCTGTATCATTTCCTAAAATTTGCATATCATTTAGACCCCTAATGAGGAGCGTAGCTTATATGTATAGAGGTGCACTTTATTTTTTCTACAATTACAGACAGTAGTCCATCTGATTATCTGTATATTTCGTCTATCCACTTTCACCCTGTTCTTTAATGGTCAGAACCCCCACAAGACCACCACAGAGCAGGTACTATTAGCAAGGTGGAGTCTCAGTACTGCTAGAGTCGCCTGTGAATGAAAGTGTGGAGTTTGATTTTCTCCTCTTTCTCAAAGATGGTCTAAAAGGTCTTGAACTGTTGTTAAGAGTCTCATCTTCCAGTTATCTTTTAATCATTTCTGATCTCTTCACTTTTCCCTTCCTATAAGGTCCTCTTATATCTAATCTCCTCAGAAATATCCGACTTGCTCTTAATCACTGTTTGACCAGATATAATAAAATAAATAAAGGCTGCTCTCCCACTTTTACACAGGGCTGTATCATTTCCTAAAATTTGCATATCGTTAAGACCCCTAATGAGGAGTGTAGCTTACTTGGCAGTTAACTGTAGCTTTCAAGGGTAAATACTGCACATTCTTTGGAGGCTGGATGTTCGATCTGACTGTACTTCATCTGGCATACTTCTTACATGCTTCATTAACGCTTTTACTACAATAAACTCTTGGGGTTTTTCCATCAAGTTTGGAGAGGCATTCTTTTCTTTTTCTTTTTCTCCTCAGAAGTGTTTGGCCACTGAGAGATCCAGGGAAAATGAAAAACGAAAGGATAAGACTATGGCGTGCCATCTCCTACCAGTAGATAGTGATACAAATAATATCACCTGCAGAGTATCAGCTCATGAACTCATACAAAGAGTCTGTAAACGTGAGTGTGAGAATGACTGAAGAAGCATGTACAGTTGGGTATTGGCAGGGAACATGTTCTGGATCAGTATTTAGATGTGTTCTTCTCTCCCCAAGCCGCCCGCGGAGGCTGGAGGAAGGAGAAGGCTGGGAAAGTCAGGGTTGCGCTCAGTGAATTTGCAATGAGGAGCAATAGTGTTTGATTGGTGTTGCATTTCACCCCTCAGGGCTGTAAACACTCCTGCTTCCTTTCTGCCTTTCGGAAACACACTGTAGATTATTTGGGGAAGCTTTCAATCTGAGCCTCATGATTCATACAAACTTTCATACATACATATTGCCGCATACCTTTCCAATGTGAATATTTTGAAGGCGGTTATTGCCGCGAATACCAAAGGGAGTGCCAAACGATAGCAGAGAAGCTCGGTGGGTTTTGTTTTGTTTTTTTTAAGCTGATGACCTCACGACCCTACATGCAGTATTTCTTAGCCGCAATCTCATTTGCTCTCTTTCTTATGCATTTCGATCAGATCGACTCTCCGAGCATGATCTCGTAGTGCTCTGCATTTGCAATCGCTGTAAATGTAGCTTCTCGGGGGGGACCATCCATATTTATGATGAGTGAAAAAAAAAAGCTAGCTGACAAAACAGTACAATAAATGCAGTCGGGACAAATGTGCTTAGTGGTGTTCTCTTCTTTTTCCATCCAGATCAAGTTTCTGAAGATGGAGATGGAGAAAAAGACCAAAATCATCAAAGACCTGCAGCAGGAGGTACAGTAGAGGCTGTAATATCTTTAATGCTTTCAGACTGCATCACATGAGACGGAGCAGAGCCAAAAAACAACAGTGAGAACTCTTTTATGTTTAAATCGAGTGATGTGTTTATTATCTAGAAACAAGGATAGTTGTTTAGGTTTGTCGTAAGAAGGTTTCTCAAGATTTAGGATGCCTCTCATGAGAAGGATTTTGAAATACGTGATGAAGAGACTGATTTGTCATCTGACGTTGAGCATTTGCCTGTCTTGCTGATTTATCTTCGGACGTTTAGCATTTGCCCGCCTTTAGGGATGATTTTAGGTCATGGGAATGATTTAAAAACAGGCTTTGGTCGTCCCATATGGGTAGTTTGTCTTACCAGGCAGTAAAGTGAAATAATAAAAAAACGATTGCTCTGATTCTCTGACAGAGATTTATGAAATGTCCACCAGTATATTCTGGTGTAATCTGTCTCTCGTTAGGTGCAGAGGAGAGCTTATTTTAATTGGACATAAAATTGGAAACGTCCCGTCTGTTCATCATAACCGGCCATACCAGTCGCTCAGGTTCAGCACCAGATGCCGTGATGTAAGGATAGTAAACGGGTTGATACATAGAAGATATCAATTTCTTTGGCATCCAGGAAATTGAGGGCATTAGGCCAATGTACCAGAGATTCAGTGGTATCAATCAAGCTTGCATCATACTCCGATGTGAAACATCATCCATCCGTCTGCAAAAATTGTGCCATTACTCGGCTCTGATTCTTTCTTTTTCCTCTCTCATCTGGCTGAATAATAGCCACAGTGCAATACCTTATCTGCTTGGGTGGATCCCAGTGTCGCTGTGGCCTGTAGCGAGGCGGCCACATGTCACTTTTAATGACAGCTGCCATTGCTCCAGCAAGGCCCGGCTCATGGCCTACATTCAGCCGGTGGTGGGGATGCAAGTGCTTGGACTTGATTCAGAGCCAATTCCACCTCATTGAATCACATTGCAGTGCTATTCTGCTTCATTAACTCTAACACCCCCCCTCTCTCCTTGTTTCTCCCTCTTTTTCTTTCTCGTCTCACACCTCTACTCTTTCCTTCTTTCGCTTCCTGTCACTAACACTAACTATGTTGCATTGCTTCATAAGCCATTCAGCCCCTAAAGAATTGTCCTTGGCTTCATTCCAGGAAAAACCTGGTTTCCAGGGGCTTTACTGGGTTGCCTGATGTTGACCACTGTTATGTTGTATTGCAGTATCTAATAGTGTGTATTGTAGTGGATTATTTGCTGAATTTTAGAGTCTTTAGAAAAGGGCTACAATGGACTAAGCATGTAACCCCTATATCGTCCAGAAATTGTTGCCAAGTTCATTACTTACTTATAACTTAACAATAACTCAGCCACATAGAATTACTGAATAATAAGACCTAGGATGGAATGTTATGCAGTTAACTCTTAATTATTTAGGGAAATTCCAGCAATGTTTGATGTGAAATTGTGTGTTGTAAAAAAACTTGTTGGTTCACATGAACCAGCAGTCACAATTATATTTACTAACCAAAACATTGTAAGCCAGTATCTAATCTCCAAACGATCAGAACATGATGCCTCAAGTATTAGGCTGTGTACCATCTTAATTAAAGAGTTTTCTGTGGGCTAGCTTTCAGAGTCATACACAGTAAAGACATCTGGTTCCTATCACCAGCACTGTGAACAGTACTTGCTTTTCTCAACAGTTTCTCAACAACAAAGTACTTCACATAAAACCAATTTAAATAACTCCTAACACCCCTCTCTACCTATTTATCCCCTTTTCTTTCTCGTCTCACACCTCTACTCTTTCCTTCTTTCGCTTCCTGTCACTAACACTAACTATGTTGCATTGCTTCATAAGCCTTTCAGCCCCTAAAGAATTGTCCTTGGCTTCATTCCAGGAAAAACCTGGTTTCCAGGGGCTTTACTGGGTTGCCTGATGTTGACCACTGTTATGTTGTATTGCAGTATCTAATAGTGTGTATTGTAGTGGATTATTAGCTGAATTTTAGAGTCTTTAGAAAAGGGCTACATTGGACTAAGCATGTAACCCCTATATCGTCCAGAAATTGCTGGCAAGTTTATTATTTTTTTAACTTAACAATAACTCAGCCACATTGCTCCATAGAATTACTGAATAACAAGACCTAGGATGGAACGTTATGCACTTAACTCTTAATTATTCAGAGAAATTCCAGCAATGTTTGATGTGAAATTGTGTGTTGTAAAAAAAAAAAAGTTGGTCACATGAACCAGCAGTCACAATTGCATTTACTAACCAAAACATTGTAAGCCGGTATCTAATCTCCAAATGATCAGAACATGATGCCTCAAGTATTAGGCTGTGTACCATCTTAATTAAAGAGTTTTCTGTGGGCTAGCTTTCAGAGGCATACACAGTAAAGACGTCTGGTTCCTATCACCAGCACTGTAAACAGTTCTAACTTGCTAAGTTTCACAACAGGTACTTAACATAAAAACAATTTAAATAACTCTTAACACCCCTCTCTACTTATTTATCCCCTTTTCTTTCTCATCTCACACCTCTATTCTTTCCTTCTTTCGCTTCCTGTCACTAACACTAACTATGTTGCATTGCTTCATAAGCCTTTCAGCCCCTAAAGAATTGTCATTGGCCTCATTCCAGGAAAAACCTGGTTTCCAGGGGCTTTACTGGGTTGCCTGATGTTGACCACTGTTATGTTGTATTGCAGTATCTAATAGTGTGTATTGTAGTGGGTTATTAGCTGAATTTTAGAGCCTTTAGAAAAGGGCTACAATGGACTAAGCATGTAACCCCCTATATCGTCTAGAAATTGCTGGCAAGTTTATTATTTTTATAACTTAACAATAACTCGGCCACATTGCTCCATAGAATTACTGAATAATAAGACTTAGGATGAAATGTTATGCAGTTAACTCCGAAATTCCAGCAATGTTTGATGTGAAATTGTGTGTTGTAAAAAAATGTTGGTTTACATGAAATAGCAGTCACAATTGTACTAACCAAAACATTGTAGGCCAGTATCACATCCCCAAACGATCAGAACATGATGCCTCAAGTGTCAGGCTGTCTAGGTGCATTCCACAAATGTTTGATGTGAAATTGTGTGTTGTTAAAAAAAATGTTGGCAGTGGACAATTTTATTTGCTAACCAAAACATTGTAGGCCAATGACTTATCTCCAAACTATCAGAACACGATGCCTCAAGTGTCAAACTGTGTATTACCATTTTTTAATGGAATTGTTTTCTGTGGGTCTCAGAAGACTGAAGATGTCTGGTTCCTATCATCTTCACTGTGAACAGTTCTGACTAGATTTCTCGACAACCAAGCGCTTTACATTAAACCACTTTGAATAACTTTGAGCATTTATTTATTTAGAACGTTTTATAAAACAGTAGAATTTTCCCTTTAAGGCTTATTATTCAATAACCATTATTATGAATCTGATTTGTACAATAAGTAGTTGGGGGCACAGTGGACTAAAGTGCGGGTCCACTTACTGACCCTTAAGGTTAAGAGACCTTTTTCACATGCCCTTGCCAATTTCAGCTCACCACTCAGAGGTGCTTACCACTTATTGCATGTGCAATGAAATCTAGTCTTTGCTGGTTTTTGCTGGTCTGGTGCTGGTTTAGCTGGTTAGCCAACATGATCATCCCAGTTAACCATGCTGTATTTTCTCACAGGAAATAAACACGTCTTAATAAGTTCATAGTTACAGAAAAAGAAGTTGTACTAGTGAAGACCACTACCACCACCATGTTTTCTGAAGAACGGTTAAAGCTTTCCTGCAATGTTTAAAACTGAGGACTGCTGTAAAGTAATAATATTATATTATAATATTAATAGAGCTCTAATGTGTGTTGTGTCTTTTCCTTTGCAGAACAAAAGCTTGAAGAACAAACTTCTTTCTGGAAACAAACTCTGTGATATACATGCAGAAGAGGTATGTCTCATTCAGGAGTGCCACACACAGCTACACCCCCTGCCTAGTGGTGTTCAGCTGGACAGTAAAGGCTGCTCGGAACTGGAGCTTTACCAGGTTCAGAGGTTATTTGTTGCTAGCCGTTGTTATACAGTATAATCCCCAATGAGCTGAAAATAGGGTTTAAGAAAGAAAAGCAGAGCCCAGCCGGAGCCCAGGTCCTTTTGTTGTTACTGGAAACATACCTTAATACAGCCGCAATTTTTTTCAGCCGCCAAACAGCAGCCCAATGGCATCTCTCCTGCGCTGCAGCAAACACAATTGATGTATCTGAAAAAAGTGCACTTTTGAAAACAGGGCCTCTAAACGGTTCTAGGAACAAAAATGAAAACTGAAAATGATGTTTTGCTAGAAACGAAAATAACACTTAACTGTCCCAGAGTGTTATCTATTTTTCCAACATCTCACATCATTTTGTTCAGTGTATCAGATTTATCAGATTTATAGAGCATCTACATGTTACTTTAGAGTTACAGATCTACAGATAATTTCGCTTATTACAAATAAGTAGATGTAAATGACCTCTGTGGCTGTCTGTGGACTTTCACATGACTTTTAGTTTTAATCACCTCATGATGTGAAAAACATTTTTTAGAAGTCTGTGAATTCCTCCAACAACATTTTTGCATGATACTATTGTTAAGATGTAAACAACGAGTGGTTTGGTGTGAAACGCTACATTATAATTTCTTTACAGTGGGAATCAGATAGGAATCGGACTGGATAGAGGTCATGTGTCCACATGTGTAGCCATTTTATTAACTATACAACATCACCAGTGAACCTGTCATGTTGTGTAGTATGTCTATATGTTGTTGTCTTCTGGGTTCTTATGTGTAAAGTTGAAAATAATAAAAACATGTTTATTCACAACACAATTAGTTAGTTGTGCGTAGAGGAAACAAATTCTAGATGCTAGAAAAGGCTGAAAAATTCAGGCTGTGTTCAGGTATTTTCCAGTAATCACTCGAGCTCCGCCTGCTCTCTGCTTTTCTACTTCAAACCCTATTTTAGGAACCCCAGGGATTTTACACAATGCTGTAGAAGAACCACTCTTAGTTCCCCAAACAGGCCTTTCAATCAAATGTAACTCTCCGTATAATGTAAATGTTCTGTAAGTAAAAGTTTTCGTATCGCTTTATTTGAAGGCTATCTGTGTAGAGACTTTGGGAATTGCTCTGGCATAAGTAGCAAGCCAGATCTTCTTCTTCGGAATTTGTTAGTTCTATATTTCTACTTCAGTTAAGTAGTTTCTATGGAGGCCTGTGTTGCTGTAGCACTGAAAAATCCAGCGCTGTTTTTTTTTTATATTTGAAGCCACTCAGGTCTCCTTAATAGAAGTTCATTAAAAGTTATATAACACAATTTCTCTAATGACCTAAAGTACTTTTACTTTTGATCCTCCAGTATATTTAGAAGCAAGTGCTTGTTTTTGTGCCCACATAGAAAACCAGGGAGCTTTTTATTACTGAAGTAATATTTTATCAAGGGTATTTCTACTTTTACTGAACTACAAAGGTTTGATATATAAATATGCATAAGCATGCATTTCACAAAATCGAAAAACAGAGAGAAGATTAGAGAATACACAAATAAAATTAGACACAATTGTGTTGACTTTAATGAATCTGGCTATGAGTGTAAAATATGAGAAATGTAGCAGCATCAGAATATTCCAACTCAGTTTTACAAGTTCTGTTACTTGGGGATGAAGGTTGATACCAGCTTTTAAAATGGAACAAAGGTTTGCCGGTTTAACACTTTGTTATAGGTTACAGTTCATAAGGCTACATGACACATGATGTAAGCTTGTCATGACAACTGATATAACCCTACATACATTGTTTATAACTGTTTTTTCAATAACTGTCATTCCTTATAAAGCTTACATTTGAAAGTTTTGGTCAAAGCCAGCCCAAAGTAGCCTTTGTAAAAGATCACCCCAACTAAAGTGAGCATTTATAAACATTTATGTAGCGTTATGTCATTAATCATTACAAGCATATGTAGGTATCTTGTAGCTGTATGAACAGTATGCTACAATTAAGTGTTAATGTTCAGTTTAAGGTCCCTAATGTAAATACAGTATGATTTACTTCATAAAACATCTTATCTCTGCCTTTGATTGCTGACTTAAACTCTTTATATATATGCGTGTGCATGTGTTTTTGTAATAACACTTTCAATAGTGTTATTATTATTTTTTCCAGGAATAAACTGTTGGATATCAAGGGAAATTTAAACCTAATGATGATACATGTTATATATAGTACTGTGCAAAAGTCTTTGGCACATTGTTTAAAATTACTTTTCTCAGCAGTAAACCTGGTTTATTTCTTAAATGCCAATTAACATGAATACAGTCAAGTCAAGAAATTATTGCTTTCTGTCACCGGCACACCTCAGGTATTCGATGATAACTGCAATTAAAAGGAAATTCTTTTTTATAATGTTCTAAATTCCCGCATAGTTTAGTCATTGTGGTGCAAACAAAGTCATTTGAAGGTTCCTTGATGTAAAATAATTGATTGTGAAGATTTTAGATTTCTTTACGGTGGTGGTGATGAGAACCAGGGGTCACACTGTCTAAAGCATAAATATAGCCATTTTATTAATTACCCCAAACTGCCAGTCTGCTGATAAGGACAAAAATGGTGATCTCTATCTGTTTTGCATTAGAATGCCCTGCATGTACTTCTCTCCATGAATGGCTTAAAAAAAAAAAACAAAAAAAAAAAAAAACACTTAATCTCGCAGCTATGTCTCAGGCATCCTAGCAGCATATTTATGAGCACATGAGGGCACTTTTAGAGACATCTTTTGATGTTTAGTTCCTTTTACTACGACTGTGGACAATTCTGTCTCCGCAAGCTTTTACAGGGAACTGAGAATTTCACATCAGACCACTCTGAATGATGTTTTCTTTTAACCTTCAATACCAGACATAGAATCACTATGTATTATATTAACGTTATGTTTGTTTTTCTAGTATTTGTCTTTTTTTCCCAAGCAAATAAAGGCTTACTGCCCAGAAACTTTTTCAAATGTAGTTTTCTCAGGTGCCTGAGACTTTGTACTTTGTGTAACTGGCATTAGCCATGTGTGGCCATGAGGTGCATGTGTTTACAGAAACAGGTGCAATCCGTGAACGCTTGTGTACCAGTGAGCTGGCACACGAGTGTGTTTGCCTCATTGAGTGGGTCGTGCGGTTCACTGAAGGGGAATTTTTATACTTCCCTGCTCTGTGAAGGTCTCTCCTTTGAGTTGGAGCTTTGCCCAGCAAGTGCTCACAAAGGAGCTCTTCGCTACAGATGAAAAATCCGTGCTACACGATCTAAAACCAATTTTACTGTTTGAATAAGCTAACTCCCATTTCTCCTTATCTTCATTTTGCAGTCCAAAAAAATCCAGGCCCAACTGAAAGAGCTGAGGTATGGCAAAAAGGATTTAATTTTCAAGGTAAGTGCCAAACAAAGATCATGTGTCATAATTGTGCCCAAGCAGGAAGCCACGGGTTCTTCAGGCCACCTTGAAAAGGTGATTTCACCTGAGCCGTGGGCCTAATTGAGTCTCAGAGCACTAGCCCGCTGCTTTGAGAGGGGAGCCACTTTAATGAGGGCCACTGCACGTCTCGCTGTTTACCACATACGAGGCTTCTGATGGATTTTGTTTCATGCAGTTTAAAATGGCCTTCCCCAGAGAGTCTCCCTCTCTCCTGTTGAGGAAACTAAACAGAGAGGCTCTGGAGACGGCCTATTGAAGTGAGGAAGGCTGTTATTGCTATAAGACTTTCACCGCACCAAGGCTTTTACTCTTTTCAGTGGTTTCCTCTCCAGAGCAGTTTTTACTCAACAACTTTCATGACAAGGCGTCTTTCAATTGTACCTGCAGATGGTACCGTTCATACCTCTAATTAAAAATCAAATATAACCCACGTGTTATATATCCATTTATACATATTATTTTAAATTCTCTTTGGTCAAAGTGTTCTTTGAACTTGCCTGCACATAAATCTGAAAAAAATGTTTCACTTTGATCAAAGCATGTGGTTAATAAGTTAAGAGTTTTATCACATGGGACCCAACAATGGAAGAAAGTCCAAATCTGACTGTGGGTAAAAAATATCAAATTAAATTACCAGAGGCAAATATTCAGACACTTTTGTTTTTGTTTTTTAATGCTCTTCAAATTATATACACACACACACACATTATTTATATATATATATATATTCATAATTCTAAGTACAAATTAAACCACAGCAAGAGAACAAACAATTGGTTTATTCTTGGGACCAGCAGGCCAAGACTAAAGTGTCCTTGAACAAGGAACCTAACCCCCATTGGTTATTGTGGATTTTGAAATTGCAGGGCAGAGGATCCGTGTAACCATGAGTAATGGAAGACACTATGAGACAGTTTGTCAAGTGGAATTTAATAGTTTTACTGTAATTCAGCAAAAAGCTAATTATTTCATATCGTTGGTGCCTCCAAAATGTAATTGCCAGCAACAGCTTTCAAAGTAATAATGATATTAGTTGTTGAATTTCTGAATAGTTTGTCCTCCATTTATTTTGTCTTTTAAAAAGATTTTAGGTTATGCTTGTAAATACTTCTTGCTCTTATTTCTAACAAAATCAACAGACACTATGAGTTTAGACAAGCAGCTTAAAAATATATTTTTTTAATTGAGCAGGACAGATTATCCGCAGTCCTTTAAACTTGATTCCAGTCAGATTCAATCCACATTAGTACACTAAAAAAGTATGCAGCAATACATAAAAAATGATGATATGTACATAGTTTGTACATATTATATAATTATGTTTATTTAACATTATGTATTCATGTTTAAAATACTATTTTTATTAAACGTGACATTAAACATTAATCTAAGACTTTTCTTAAATGTGAGGTCTATTTAACCACCATAACATTATTCCAACATGACTTTATTGCGAAGCGCTGCTAAAGCTCACTGATAAAGTCTGTTCTTTTAGTTCAGGAGGATAATTCAGGTTTAGGGCACACATTAGGCCAAATGCAGGCCATTATCCAACTCCTGCAACACACCTGACCCTTGAGGACAATCCTGAAGTTGTTTAGTTTATCACTGACATTTCTTTCTTTGTAAAGGTATATTCCCACCGGGGTCTCCTTAATGGATTCCTGGATGAGGGCTTCATCTGATGCCTGCAGAATGATATTTGAAAGCTATTTCAACACTGCTAACAGTAGCTGAGCTTGTGGAAAGAAACACTGGCAATAAAACTGACTTTGTTTTGCTTGATATTACCAGCAAAACTTAAATTTGCATGTAAACAGACTACTTCTAACTCTGATTTGATTAGTTTCAGTTACCAACATATGGAGTGCTGTGCTAATTCACAGTAAATCTTCCAAAACTGGTGATATAAGGGAATTATGTGTAATTTCACCCCAACTACAACTGCCCCGAGAGGTGGGATTTCCCATTTCCCACTCCCAAACAGCCTCTAGTTGGCCTGCAGTAATCACAGTCTAAAAAGTCACATACAAAATAATCCAAAATCTGATTTTCAGTGCTGTGTGAACGAAGCCCATGTGTGTAAATGTTAAGTGCATAAGTTCAGTGCCATTCATTCTGAGAGCTGTTGGACTTGAATGTGTTAACTGAAAACAACAGCAGCAACATTAACAACAGCAAACTGAACAGTGCCATCATCAGCAACAGTAAAAGATGGAATGTGTAATCTTGTGTAATGAGGTGGCTCTAACTGAAGGGGTTGACCTTTTGATTGGAGGTTGTATGGAAGCTTGTGTGTGAAGACTCATGTAAAGATCAGTGGCATTTTCTGCCACATAGGATGACCTTTCCTCTCTTGTTTGCAGGGCTAGGAGGCAAAATGTCAGTTGATATTTCCCTTTCCTGCTCGTTGCCCTTTGGCATCATCATATAAGCATAAAATCTCACCCTAAAGTGCATCTCTTAAGTTTTTCCACTTTTATCTTTACTACAAAACAAACAAACAACCACCAACAGGCCAGGATCATTGCAAACATTTGAGATTTATATGATCCCAAACCAAAAACTCTTCCCCCCCATAAACTTGCTGTATAACTAAATCTTTTTGTGGAAGCAGGTTTGATGTAAAGACGCATCATTCCACAAGACTTTAGAGCTTATCCTATACGACTCTGTGATGGGAGCGCCCCTTTTTATGCTGGGAATAATAGTCTTTTTGAAAAGCAATATCCAATTTCAGCTCTCTATACTCTAATGTATTTTTATTGGAAGGGCTGCAGATCTATTCCCATTTCTCTATTTGAAATTGATGTAGGAAGATTACCCTTCTTCTTTTTATATTCATGATTAAAGAAGTTCTACTGAGAGTTTATAGCTGCAGTCGCCTTTTTAGGAAGGGTTTGTGACGGTTCTGAGGAGGCATTGTTTGAGAACATCCTCAGAGGCACTGGAAGACTAATCTGGAGCTGACAATAGCCCAGCATGGCTGCGCTCAGGGTTAAGAGTGGAGAGGGAATGCACAGCAGCGTTCATTCCTTCTTCAACCGAAATCAGCATTATGTATACAGTACTGTGCAAACGTTAGGAGACCTCCCTTCATTTATTACATTTCCAGTCAAATTGGTCTCGATATTCATTTTCCAGGAAATATCTCTGAGGAGATTAGATGTGAGACACTTGCATAAAGAACCTGAAAGTCAAAAGGAGGAGTAGTGAAAAAACTGAATGTGGTAGACCACCAAAACTATCACCATCTTTAAAGCTTTCGTTTTGAAAGAGAGAAGAAAATCAAGCTCCCGTCTTGCTTCAGATCTGAGAACATCAACAGGTGTTTCTAAAAGACAACTTAATGCTTAGGACGTGTAGCCGTTAAATCAAACAAAGAAGCTGCTGATGTTCTCAGAGCAATGGACTGTCCAGTCTAGTGTCCAGACCTCAACGTCACCATTCTTGAATGTATGGAATATTCAGTTATCATCTGTTTAACCATTATAACATTATTCCAACATGACTTTATTGCAAAGCGCTGCTAAAGCTCACTGACAAAGTCTGTTTTTTTAGTTCAGGAGGATAATTCAGGTTCAGGGCACACATTAGGCCATAACCCAACTCCTGCGACACAACTGACCCTTGAGGACAATCCTAAAGTCGTTTAGTTTAGCTTTGACATTTCTTTGTTTGTAAAGCTATATTCTTAAATATTTCTAAAAGACAACTCAGTGCTAAGGACGCATAGCCGTTAAATCAAACGAAGAAGCTGCTGATGTTCTTGGAGCAATGGACTGTCCAGTCTAGTGTCCTGACCTTAACGTCACTGAATGTGTTTGGGATTAATTGCAACCTGGGAAACAAAAATTGCAACCAAGCGCTAAGAACTGAACACTTCTTATAAAAGTTGGATATTATAGAGATATTGAACCTTTTTTTATGCTTACACAGTGGTTCTAGAAAGCATTTCCACTGGTGGCAAAGGAGTGGCAGGGTGAAAGTATGAAAGGAGTGGGGGTCAGCAGATCAAAACACCCAACCCCCAGAGCAAGATGGAAGTCACTGGGGTAGCAGAAATTTTGGGGCGGCATCTGTTGTGGCCAGTCAGATTTTCAAGGGTTTTGTTGTTTTCTGTTTTTTTTATTTGGTTTTGTTTTGTTTTTTTTTATTTCTCTGAAAAATCTATTACTTAATACATGAAGGGTGATCTCTGACTTTGGCATCTAAACAAAATTAAATGTAAAACTGTTCATCTGAGCAGTATAGATATAGTATTGAGAGTAATGAACACTCGATATACTTTCGGTAATCATCAGCAATACTTCACAAAGAAGTGAACAACAAAGGGGTTTCTATAGTTAGTTAATTAGAGAGTAACAGGTGCGGTGAGTTAGTACTCCGACGGGGGGTAACGAGAAGTTGGGCCATGATTGGACAGCAAGGAACCCATGACCACCTCAGATCGCATGGTTCGGTCATGGGTTCCTTCCTGGCCAGTCTTTTCATAGCTCTTCGCCGGAGTACTAACTCACCTCACCTGTGACTCTCTAATGAACTAACTATACTTCGTAGTCCTGGGGTATCAGTGGAGGTGGTGTGAGTGCATTTCCAGTGCTCTTTTGAAGTAAGCCCAGTTACCCTCTAGTACCTACTGTGGCTAATCTATCCTTTCTTCAAACCAGGCAGGCATTTAGTCTAAAGTAAGTTTTCTCTGAAGAATACGAATAATGTGCCAAGCTAAACAGTTTAAGACAACTGGCTGTTTAACAGGTTTGCACCGTAGTGTAAATATCAAAGTCATATGTAATATTCAGGGAATAAAGATAAAAAAATAAATAACGATGATCTGTGTACTAATTCCTTCTAAATATTGATAAAACGATATGGTAACGTTATGGATCTTTGGCTGTGTGATGAGAAATATAGTAAGCATAACTGCACTTTTCAAGAAACGTTCATTAGAAAACAAACACTCATTAGCCGCGACAGATCAAACCGCTGCATCACAGGCCCATAAAAACACGGTGCGCATTCATAAGCACTCTCTCAAACATGTCGTAATAGTCGCATTAAATATTCATTAAAAGAACACTAATGTGTCTCTAAATCTCGCCTAAACTGTAGAGGAACCTGCTGGTTTTAAGTGCGGACGCATTGATCCGCAAAATTATCCGGGAAAAAAAAGTAAATTGCTTTATATTTTGTGGCATGAGTACAATTTTCCAACTGTGAAGATTGCTCTCACGGGAAACAGCTCAGCAAATAGTAGCAGTTTGTGCTCTGCTTACCAAATATCTGCCGAGCCGAGATCCTCGCACGAGAGGCGCCCGCCACGAATAATCATGAAGCATAATTACAGTATTAATGCCTTTTCTTCCTCACACGAGATCTCATATAACCATACGCTTCCTTAGTGACAAGATCACTCTCCCAAAAAACTGCCGAGCAGTGCAAACGTACACTTGCGGAGAAAAATAAACTGAACGGAGGACTGAATGTTTATGGTTGTTTACCATAGAAAAGGTGTTGAATACTTTAGATTAGATAAATTAGGGGAAATTTGCATATATAGAGATATCACAACAACAGTTAAAGGTCAGGTGGTTGGTGATGCACATTAATTGCCATTTTAAAGCACAGCTCCTATGAAATTGCACTGTTAATGAGCAATTAGTGCTGTTTCATATCCAGCTGTAATTACAGTAATATTTTATTGATTGAAAACAAAACAAAGTGATTAAGTCTGTTTTAATGCTGCATCACTATCAGAGTAGTCATTCTGCCACATGGACAACATGGGCATGATGGCATGACAGTTGTAATAGTTTCTGATGTAATCATCAGTATTTTAAACCTAAACCTCAGTATTGATTTTAAAAATAAGTTATTTAAAACTAGTATAAACCTATACCCATATGTATAGATTCTTTAAAGATTTTTAATGTTATGTTATGTTTGTCTCTGATAGGACAGCAGCTCAGCAAAACGCATGACGCATTTAAAAAGTTAGATAAATGTAGTTTATAATCAGAACTGTAGTTTATAACAGATTTTGCAGGAAGGTTACAAATAGTCCTCTTCAAGCAAAATACAAATCACAGTTAAATAGTATATACACTACCGCTCAAAGGTTTAGGATCATCTTTTTTAATTTAATTTCATGCAATTTTCATGCAATTCACAAACAATATTGTCCATTTCACAATAAATTAAAGTGTATCAGATGATTTTTAAAGAATAAAAATGTTTGTATTTGTATAGAGGCTTATTTTGCATATAGTCCTATTATCAGCAATTCTCAATCCTCTGTCTAAATCTCCTGGTAGGCTGCCAATCCAAGTTAAGGATGTTATTGGGCTAATTGGTTGTTAAGACACTCTTGCTCAATTGTGATGCACAGCTGAAAAACATTCTACTAATAAGTGAGTATAAAAGGGAGAACAACATTCTAGGTTAGTTTAGTATCTGAACAACTTTCTTTAGAGACCCGTCAGTCCATTGTTGTGTTAAGGAAGGAAGATACTCCATTGAAAACAAGAAAATTTCACTGTGATCCCACAGTGAGCGGTAGTGTATGTAGTTTGAGCGGTAGTGTATGTATATATATATATATATATATATATATATATATATATATATATATATATATATATATATATATATATATATATATATATATATATTCTACTAATCAGTAGTTTGGGCGGTTTTAGCACTGTCTCTTCACAGCTAGACGTTCCGGGTTGGATTCCTGATTGCCCGTAGGTGTGAGTGTGTGTTGACCATGCAATGGACTGGCAACCTGTCCATGGTGTACCCCGCCTTTGCCCGATGATGCTGGGATTAGCTGCAGCCTCCCCGTGACCCTGACTAGTGGGAAAAAGCGGAAGATAATAGATGGATGGATGGATTGATAGTCAGAAGTTTGGGCACAGCTGTGCATAAGGATGTTTTGCTCATGTTTATTATTTTCCATATTGTAGAGCAACAGTACAGACATCAAGATTATGAAATAATATATCATGTTCTTGTGGCAAAAACTTGTATCTTTTATATTTTTGTCATTTGTCATATTCATTTTCAATTCAATTTTATGTTCAATTGCCATTTATGTTGTGTCAAGTTGTTCATTTCGTGCAATATGAGGCAACAGAAATAGTCAAAAATTCCATTTCCTTCCATTAAAAGTTAAATTCCTTTTTTTCTTGCTCTGTAAAGTTACGAACTTGGAGATTTTTTTTTCCTGACAGCAGTGATATATTAGCAGGCATAAACCAAACAAAGGCAGGTGCAAAATCAGCATCTGCTTTAATCAGCTTCTTTCATCATCACATGAATTCTCAGTGCTGTTGTCGCATTTATTTGATACAAGAAGAACAAAATCTAAAAAAAGCCAAATATTCAGATTTTTATTTATATTTAGAATCAGCAAAAGCAAGTGTAGGACTATGACACAAATCACCTCACTGTTTGTGTGTGTCATAACGCTTTAGATCAAAACGTCTCCAAAACTTCACGTTAGTAGGTGTGTCCAAACTTTTGACTGGCAGGGTATGTGTGTTTACGTGTCTGTGTATGTGTGTGTTTCATGAGGAAAATGTTTTTAGCACCGAGCGCTACTGAGAGTGACAGTGTAATAACATTTTGATGTTTGAATTTTCTTGATTTGTTATGACTTCTCTATCGATTTTCCTCTGGCCGGAGCGTAAGGTGTGAACGGGTTTTAAAAAATTTCACCTCTCCTGGCAAAGCCCCTGCCTGCCTCATTCCCAGTGTAAAGCTTTTAATCAGTGCGCTTACAGTCAATCAGGCTGCTAAGTCAAACGCTGCACACCACATTTATATCACCTGAAACGCAAACAGCAGCATCGCCAGCCTGGCCACTTAGGTCCGAGTAGGTTTAGAGGAGGAGCCACAGCTTGCATAACATTAATTGAGCTATTTACGTCACTGCTGTCTGCTTACTCGGTTCCAGTGGTCAGCACAGGCCAGATTTGATACGATTATTAAAAGGGAAATTGAGTGGCTGAGATTTCTATTAATTGCACCCCTCCGATCCTGCGACTCAGTGAATCAACTCTTAGGGTCAGAAAAGCGCAGCACGGTCAACTGTCATGATATTCCTCAGAGTAAGCTGATTAAGTGTGTGCTGGACGAATGCAGATTAGCATAACTATGCAGGGTGAACAGTCACAGGTTCACTGGAAAGTAGTCTGTATTAAGCTGCTTCAATGATTCAAGCATGTTATATACTTTCTACTCTGAACAGATTCATATCTAAAATCCACCTCAGTGCATTTTCTACATGATGCTCAAGATTGTTCCCCTCTGAAATCTCCTCCTATATTAAATGAGAATGCTGAAAGTAAACAAGCAGTGTAAACTGATTGCTGATTGATTTCTTTGAGGACGTTTGAAAGTTTGAAGCCTCAGGTTCTTCATGCAGCCGTTGCATCACATGACATTTTAAACATTTTACACTACCGTTCAAAAGTTTGGGATCACAGTGAAATTTTCTTGTTTTCAATGGAGTATCTTCCTTCCTTAACACAACAATGGACTGACGGGTCTCTAAATTTTGAGCCTGTCAGAAACCCATCAACTGCTGATGCTTCAGATACTAAACTAACCTAGAATGTTGTTCTCCCTTTTATGTTCACTTATTAGTAGAATGTTTTTTCAGCTGTGCATCACTATTGAGCAAGAGTGTCCTAACAACCAATTAGCCCAATAACATCCTTAACTTGGATTGGTGGCCGTACCAGGAGATTTAGACAGAGGACTGAGAATTGCTGATAATAGGACTATATGCAAAATAAGCCTCTATACAAAAATAGACTTTAATACAAATTTTATTCTTTAAAAATCATCTGATACACTTACATTAATTGTAAAATGGATAATATTGTTTGTGAATTGCATGAATTGCATGAAAATTGCATGAAATTAAATTCCAAAGTGATCCTAAACTTTTGAGCGGTAGTGTATGTTTATATTTTATACAGCGTGGCTTCCAATTAGCCAATCAGTCACTAAGGGATGGAATTGACTTGATCAATATGTCTGTTATTCATGAATCTATTGTGTAATTTACATATGATCTGAAAAATGGAAACCTTGGAGACTGTTAGGAGGCTGTGGACTAATTAGGGCTGGCTCGATACCACTTAATGTCTGATACCAATATTGATACTACATCCTTGAGTATCAGCTGATACTGACACCAGTCAGATACAGTCTTTTTTCCATCTCTTAAACAACTAAGCTGTTTATTATTGTCACACTGTGCACCAATGCTGCAAACTCAAATTCCCAGCAGGCCTCTGTGGATCACCCAACTCCAATCAAGTTCACCTGAATATTGATCATTGCTAGGACTATTTAAGCTTGGCGTTTGGACACTCATGGCGCAAAGTATTGAGCCTGTTTTCCTGTGCCTTGCTGGCCGATTATTTGAATCTGATCTCTTATTTATGACCCGTTTTCTGTTTAACGTCTCTTGTCTTTTGCCTAGCCCCTTTTTGTATCGGTGGCCTTAATTTTCTGGTTATGTACCTTTTGCCTGTCTCCACGTTGATGTCTTTGCTTAGCCCTTTCTGGCTCGGTTGCCTAGTGATCTCTGGTTTTGACCTTTGCCTGTTTCTGACCTTCCGTTTTCGTTCTAGCCCCATATCATTAGGTTTACTTCTGCTCTGTACTTGCCGTGTATCTGATTGTGTGCTCTGTGTGCCAACCAACATCAGTAAACCTTTTTCATTCTGTATCTACGAACGTCCTGCCATGATACAATTATACATTGGTCTGGATGCATGTGGCTCAATCAGTCATCTTAAAAACATCATGAGTAAACTGAAAAATAATTATTTTCTACTCCTAATTTTCTACTCTACTCTACTCCTAATACATTTCCAACAATATGTGCTCATTTTCAACTACTAAAACATTTTGACTAGTCAGCACAATTAAACATTCAAAATAAAATTAAACATGCAATTGTGTACAGATGTTTAGTCAAGCATTTATGCGGTAGTTTAGACTATAGGATCATATGGGATTATAATTTTTTCTCCTTCCGATATCAAGTCCATTGATTTTAATTACTATCAAACTAATACTGATACTAATCCTCATATTGACAGACCCCTAGTGCTAATGACTGTATCTCAGCCAAGATATTCTGTAGATATGTCAAGAACAAGAGCTCTTATTTTCAGCTTATCCTTGAAATGTTCTCAAATCTGGAAAAAACCTAAACCCGACATTTAACACAGTCATCTCCAAATAGGCCTCTGATGTATAAACAGATTTAGCTTTTTAAATTCAACTTTCCCAGTTCCTCCAACAGCCTAAGTTCTCGCTCTTATTACAGCTCTTGATCAGTAAAATTTTCATAAGTATAACTGTGGTCATATCACCCTATCCATTCCCTTGACCCTTTAAATAGACCCCACTTGTCTTAGTCTTCTCAAAGCTCAAATCTATTCCAGGATATTCCTAACATTACCCTCTTCCAGTGCTTATACTGTGAGCTTTATTCTTTATTGACCCAAATGTATTGATATTAATATTTGATTTTAATATTTAATGATGTTTTTAAAAGATTTAACTTTTGGGAACATTTTTAAAACAGACAAGTAGCTGTTATATTCAGATATTCAGACTGCTTGGGATATTCGGAGTCCTGTCACTCGGCACAAAAAATGATGAAAATAGATCAGTAATGAAGTGACAGCTGGACGTGTTTGTTTTCTCGTTTTGCTCAGTTTGAAATGGAAGATTAGATAAAGAATCTCGCTACTGATACCAAAGCTGTAGTTTTTTTTTTTTTTTATGTTTCTTGTTACCGCACATACTGCATACTGTACTGGAAGACCAGTCAGAGTTTTGAAGTAGAAAGGCTTTATAGTTAATATAATCGATTTTTTTCTGTATAAACAAAAATACACATTGAAATATAAACCTAAAATTTTGTTTAAGCGGTTATGTGTTTGTAGAACCAAAAACACGCTTCTTGGCTCCAACTTTGCAGTTAATTTTAAACAGTACATCATGCTCACTGCTGAGCAGTGAAACAGCAGGTGTATCCCTGAACAGCAAGGTTGAATCATGTCTAACAATTTTGGTGAATCAAAGCTGAACTGAACACGACCTCACCCAGATAAGCAACAGGAAAAGTCAACAAATGTATGCCCAGTACTGAAAAGAAATATGTAGGCTATAATAAAGCTTGAATGACTAAACTCTTCATCTCATTTTGCGCTATGAATATGATAAATAGGCATAATTACAAGTACATAAGTAATCTTTACAGCATATCCAATATTTCTGACAATAAATGAAAAATAATCTGGCCTTCTGGATTTGTGGCTGATTTACACTGTGTATGTAAATATCTTTTCTGTGTGGACCCTTTCTGACCTGCCAGTTTTCTACTGCATGCTAATAAGAAGCGAAATGCAAACCTCTCTTTTTTCTGTTTGTGAGCAGCACAGGTCAGCCAAATTAATTCCGATCTCTAGCAGTGTGTGTGAGTAATGATGCCGAGTTCAAATGCCTTGTACTGTGTGTCCCTTTTCAAAATGCCCTTTAGTCAAGGAGTAGGAGCAGTCTTAACCCAAGAAAGATCTCAGTAGCATATAATCATGACACAGTCTCTAAAATAGTCATTTAACAGCAGAAGAGAAAAGCATTCCTAATTATCGTCACTGTCCAATGAAAACAAGCATCTCCAAAACTGCAACTTTACAAGAGAGACCAAAAACATACTTTATTTTCAATGTAAGTCAATGGAACCAGAATTTTTTCCAAGCTATTTTGGAGGACTTCTATTGGTCCGTTCATCATAAAAAATTCACACAATGTAACCGACCATTGGCATGCTCAAATGATGTAGAAAGCTTGAAATAGACAAAAATGGAGATAAATGTTTTTCATTGGACAGCGATGTTATAATGTACAAACCTCAATTCCAAAACGGTGGAGACAGTCTGTTTTTAATTTGCTCGTGTAAACGAGTTTGTGTAAACCGTTGCTCATTTGCTTGTCTGAACAGCTCATTATTGTGATCTTTACCGTCATCCATCTTGCTGTTTTTAAGTCTTTTAAGGTTTGAAGCATGAACTTTGTCTCTTCTGAAGGCAGTCTCTACCTCCCGCCATGTTGAAATTTCCTCCATGACACTACAGTACATGCCAGAAACTTTCCGATTTGGAATGTAATCAGATACAGGCGTTTACGCGACTATTATTCTTCTATTAAACAGATTATTTACGGGATTACCCACCTCCTTCAATCGCATAGTAATTGTAATCGGAATGACCTTAATCGGACTAGTCTATTCGGATTGTGGTGTATATATGGACGTATTCCATTCCGATTGAGCTATTAGTCAGATTATTAATGGATTATTGGGCTGCATGTGAACGTAGCCATTGTGTGAAAATCTATATGTGAAATATATATATATATATATGTGTGTGTGTGTGTATAATTTAACTTTGTATTTGTAGATGTGACAATAGACAACACTTATTGATAACAAGTTGTTCAAGTTTTCCTACGCCTATGCATCTTTAGCTAGCATATAAGCATGCTGGTTTTTAATGTAGTATTATCAGAGGGGTCGCAGGTCACAAGAATTTTGTTGTGCTTTTTGTCCTTTTTTACCCACAGACATTTCTCTGGTCGCTAGGAACACTGTTCTTAAACTGTTGGATTATTTGCCTGTACTTTTTTTTTTGGGGGGAGGGGGGCCAAACTGGCCTAAGCCCATCCTTTCTTATAAGGGACTAGAACTTCTCTGGCTCTCTTTACATTAAAGCATGATTGCTGATTAACAATATTTTAAACTTTTCAAAATGTTTTTTGTCTTAAATTACCAGCATCACATCTTGTATGTTTCACAAGAGGATACTTTTTTATTAAAAACAAAAAATTATTTTATTCAATTCTTTGTAACGTTTTTGTTTAAATACAGGCCACACTGTCCATTTTTGGTTTGAAAGTTAACGTAACGGAAATTTATGTTACATGTAATATAGTGTAATGTAATGTTATGTAGTGTAAACATGTTATTCATAGTCATTTTGGATCGTTTTCAATGATCCACTCATTATGAAATGTTCACATAATGTAAAAGGCTGCTGGCATATTCAAATGATAAAAAATGTTTTAAAAAAATGAAATGTCAAGATTTTCATAAACGTTTTCAACAGTAATGACTGAGAAAGATGTACAAAAATGATATATCTTCTTTTAAGGGCCAGCAGCTCATGGACCTGGAGAACAAGTTGAGAGTTGCTAAAGAGGAACTGGAGAAAGCGGCGCTGGACAAGGTGAGGAAGGAACAGATAAGATATAACTCTTTTAACTATAGTAGCTCGTCTTCAGTACAGATTCAGTCTGTCCTCAGATGTCCTCCCACAGCTGTCTTTCAACTGACTGCAATGTTCAACTTAGAGGATGGAATCCTATTACGGTTCTGGATCAGAGATTTTTTCACTGTTTAAGGGAAGGACAGCTGAAATAATAAATGAAACCCCGGACCAAGGTTAGAGGTGAAGCATCGTTTCAGGAAGTGCTGGAAATTAGGAAAGAATGTTAGTTCCATTTGAATGCCTGTGTTTCTCACCTGTTCGTCCCACTTTAATTTGATTCAGGAGTCACAGCTGAAAGCCCTGAAGGACACCGTCCATATCTGCTTCTCATCTGTCCTACACAGCCAGACAGTCAATTTACACAGACTGCCAGCCACGCCCACCCACCTGATGAGATACTCTCCCCTGGTCAACAACTCAAGAGTCACCTTCCAGCAGCCACACGCAAAGGTAAAATAACTCTTACATACTGAAAGATGTGCATCAACGATGGAATCCAGACAAGGCTATATGATTGATCCTTCCATGCTCCACCCATACATGCTTTCTATCGTAGCTGCTGAGAGGTCAGACAGTAAAATGTTGACAAAAATCCCAATCAGCTTATTAAATGTAGGCTCATAACTTATTACAGTAGTGCTAACATTGAGGTTCCTGTTGAACATGATGTTTTGCTGAGCTGGACTGTATCATTAGCCCAGTTCCATGACAAAAGAAACACTACACCTGATTTATCTTGACTTTCAAACTCATACAAAAATGGAAAATGTCATTTGGAACTAATTAGGTACTTGAAACCAGGGAAACATTGATGCCAGTACAAGTACAAGCATGTTTCTTTGGGGCCGATACGAAGGCCATAATAAATTACTTAGAATGAAGTCGTTGTAAGTGTGAATGAGAGCAATGTACCCTAACAGGTAAACAGTTAATCTACATTACATACCTGGGCTCAAGTAACGCTGCAGTAGAGATGAGCTAGTTTTGTTCCACACCATTTCATAGTTTTAACTCCCACTAATCATCTGTTTCTGCAGCAGTATCTTTGGCATAGTGACAGGAATCACATCCGAGACTAACGCATCCAATGATCTAATGTTTAGTGTTGTTAAGGTCTTTTTGCCTGTACTAGAATGTAGTCAAAGCCAAACAGACACTAGGTGATTTTAAAGATCTTGTTTCTTGGGGATGCTGTACGCTCTGTCCATGGTACATGCTACAGACAGTTTGTTTCCCAGCTGACCACGCTTCACACACATGGTAGGATAATATGTTCAAGCTACAGAATTATCACTGAATTATTAATCGCTATCACATCCAGTCAAACATAGCAAAGTCACCATATACAGACTTATACCAGTGTCAGTGTTGATGCATCCCTACTTAAAATCCAACAATGATTACATCCTAAGGCTTATTATTCAGTTACAACATAGATTACATTCATATTAACACATGCATATCAGTGTCATCTTCCACATCAGTAAGACTGCATCAGATGTTTATTTGAAGCTGGCTAGGTCTTCTGCATTGTATGGATGCATTACAGATCAAAGTGCTCAATTAGTGCTCCACTTTTGTGTTTGCAGTTCAGGCAAATGTGCGTCATCATGGTGTCAAGACAGCTGATCATGTCTCTGGCAGACTCGAAAAGCTAATATGATAAGACTTTCAGGGGTATAATAAACATAACATATTATGAGAAATGCTGGCACTCATATGTTTGTGCATCTGCAGTAAATACAAACGCACAGACTGTAAAATAAGACAACCTATTGGTTTTTTATGAGCTGCCTGGGTCAGAAAACCTGAAATTCAACAGGCTGTTAAGATTTGGCTCCCCTTTTTATGTCAGGAGGAGAAACTCAGAACAATACTACTGCCTCCAACAGGGTCTCCAGCCATAGCGTCAGAACTGGCCCTGTGAAGGTGCACCACATCATTGAATGCCCCCAGTCCACTAGCATGATGTGAAAGCTAAGAGCTAATCACATAAACTTCTCTTTTCTTGGCTACACCTGAGTGGATAAAGTTTATATTTGATGGCAGTCAGCACTTGTACGTGTGTGCTAACCACTTTGGGTCTGACAGGAAGCCGAAGTCAGCTAGCTTCCAGTTCACCAGCTTCTTGTTCAGTTTTTCTTGTTCCGCTGTAAATGAGGCAGCAGTTAAATTTTGTCCAATTAACTACTGTTGCTGCACAATTGGTAAATAATGACATATTAAAATAATAAACCAACTGTAGCCTTGTGTGTTTGGCTATTAAAAGGATCCCTGTTAGCCAAACACATGTCTGTGGCAAAATTGCAGATGAAAGAAATGTAACTATATACTTATGCTATGTGTTTCTTTGGCCATTTAGCACTAGCTGTCACTATCAGTTAAGATCTGCAGGGTCCACAGTAACGTTAACACTATTAGTTTGTTCGTTTAATGTCTGTACAATGAAATTCTTACCAACCGGTGAATAACGTGAGAGTAAAATGAGAGAATAGTTGTAGAGTCTTCAGAGGGTTTCTTGCTGTAATAGCACAAAGCCATACTAACGTCGGCACACACCATGGAAGAGGGTGGCGGGGTGAGCAGTGGTTTATTATCATTTAAAGCAACAGGGGAGCCGTGATGCTTTACCCTTGTGGTATTTCGAACAAAGCATATAACATACATTTCATTGACACCCCAGAGAGACTGTGTTAACGGGGTATGTCGCCTTTAATTTTCCTCTTCAATGACAGGAGCTATGAGCAGAAGCAGTGCCTTCAATTCCCCCACTTACATCCAAAAATACCCTCAGGGATCACTCTTTATACAGCCTCGGTGCTTGTACGTAAGGTGGTAGAACTCCTTATGGTGGATTTTTTTGTAGACTGGCTTCCAGTGACTGGGCTGCACTAAAAAGTAAAATGATAAATTAATTATCTCTATTACTTAAGGACTTCTTCACAATTGTCAATGTTTTTTGTTTTTTTAAAGCATTGGATTTGATTTGATTTCCTTTTTCCAGTTTTATATACGAGGTTAAATGATTAAAACTGAACTGAAAAGTTTTGTATTTTACAAAAGTTCTGGAAACTTTGCCATAGGGATGCATTTATAAATGCAACATAGATAGCTGAGTCACCATAAAGTCTAGTTTTTTAGTGGGTTGTTTTCAATTATGGAATTCCAACGACTTGCAAAATCCAAACACAGAGCAGGACAAGTCAAGTGGATGAGCTCATTCTGGGCTAGTTTAGAAAACATTCTGAGAGATATATTGTTGCTGTCCAAAGTAAAACATGTGAATCCAAAATGGAATCTTTACAGGAGGGATAAAAAACCTACTTTACTTTTAATATCAATGGAACTCGAATTAGTTCCCAGCTATTTTGGAGCATTTCTGTTGGTCCATTAATCATGAAATTTTCACACAATGGAAAAGGCAGCTCTAGTGTTCCAATGACGAAGGAAAATAAAAATGGGCAAAAATGGATATGCATGTTTTTCTTTGGACAACGATATGTTGAATGTGATTTTTCAACTAAACAAAAACATTTGTCTACTGTTGGAAAAATAGATACTAGAACTAGTTTCTCCTCAAGAAAACAAACGAATGCATACAAAAGTACAACCTGTTTGTTAGCAGTTAGATTGACCTCAGTATCCAGGTGTTTTAAAATTGTTGTTTGATTTTTTATTTTTTTTTACTGTCCTGTGGATTGACCAGCAACAAACATTTAACGGCACGGCAGCTCTACACATTAGCATTACAGTGGTTTACTGGATGTAACCTTATAAATCTATCATCAGTTCTTACCCACAGACAAAACTGTACAAAATACCATACCTGCTCCGGTTCCACCTTAAATGGTGCGGCAGTTACACTCTAGCACTTGAGGCACCATTTAAGGTGGAACAGGAATCCTGGTGAATAAAAAGTTGACTCTGTATAGTTTTCTGCATGGTAGTTGTATCAAGTCAGTTCAGGTCAAGTGATTGTAATGTCATTCCTTAATATAGCTAGTACACATGGGAATTAAATTCTTCAGGCCTCATAGTGCAACACAACAGCAGCAAAATGACATGACAATGTAAAACAGTAAGGAACATACAATAAACACAGTAGACAATGTGCACAACCTAAACACACAAGACAATAGATACGATACAGGACAGTATTCAAAGAGGCATTTAGCAGCAGGTAGTGATGAGTAAGTATTGCTACCATTGTCATATGCAACTGTGCACAGGTGATAGATTTAAAACAGCTGCAAGAAACACCTCTAAATTCAAACAATTTTTTAGATTTAGATACTCAAAATAGCCACTTGTGATTTTGCACACAGTGGAATTTGACCTCTGCATTTAACCCATCTGTACAGTGAAACACCCACATATACATACACACACACACACACTAGTGGGCAGTGAGCACACATGCCCGGAGTGGGGAATCCACGGCGCCCGGGGAGTTGGGGTTAGGTGCCTTGCTCAAGGGCACCTCAGTTGTGGCCTGGGGGAATCCCGGGGATCAAACCAGCGACCTTCCGGTCACAAGACCGGATCCCTATCCTTCAGGCCACGACCCCCCAAGTGCTGGTGAACAGAATGCTGCCCTTAGCCTTATAGCCTAACGCATTTTTAAGGTGTTCAGTCAATTTCTTGCATTTTTCTCCCATGTGAGCAACTTTTGGTACTTGTTTAAAGCTGCTCATGAATTCTCTATAAAACTGATTTCAAGCAACTGTAAACAACATAAACCATATGCGTTTTGAGTGCTTATCATTACCTCCTGTCCTTCATCTACAGTTCACACTACAGCAATGCAGTGACGTCTGCAAACATCTGCAAGTTGATAATTGATTGCAAACAATCAGTAAGAGACACGCAACAGCTAAAGAACAAGGCTCGGTCAGGACTTTAGAGTACAGCATCAGGCGCAGTATAAAAATGCCACAGCAGATTTATCTCCACAGTGCAGTGATTAAGATCAAGACAATGACAGTGCTGCACGGTTTTGTTTACCGTAGCGGTGTGACTGGCAGGATTTTTCTGTGAAGCAGTCAGAAACCCTTCTGCCTTTGTAAACTGTCCTGCTGAGAAGCCTGATGTTACCCAAAGGACACAGCGGCTCCTTTTAACCGCGCTCCAATGGCCCTGTCCGTAACCGAGGCGTCTCCTCAGAACAATAGCCAAACTACATCAAATCAAGCCTTCAGATGTTCATGGCTCCAGCTCCAATTCTGCCCATCAAAAACTCCAGTATTGATATTCACACTGCATGAATACACAACATGGTAGCTGACTTCTGAGAAAGGCCTTTGCTCTAAAATGTTTATGCATTCAGAGATATGAGAGAATAGGGCTATAATTACGGCTCCACAAAGAATACGGGGCCTCTTTTAAGATTTTAATTACTTCACTGCATGAAAGGTCTTGAATTACTTATAGTTCTGTAAGCTTTCACATTATTAAAATATCAGTGGAGTCAATAAACAAACAAGAAACGTATTTATATTCATGCAGTCATTAGAGATGTTCTTTGTTGCATGCTGAATGACAGGTCAGCCAGTTAAGCGTGTATAATTTTAAGAACTAACATTTTACTTGACATAACCAGGCCATAAACTTGCCTGGATATAGTGATGACAGATTTTGTCCAGTAAAATTACGGGGATGTGTTAGCGTTGCTGGTAATTGTCAGGAAAGATGCCATAATATTTGATAACAGCTTAAACCACATGCTAATTTTTGTTTTGTACTCTAGCTAACTGTCATGACATTAAACATTACAGTGCAGCTGTATGCAAAAGTTTTGGGCTTCTCTGATTCAATGACATATTTTGTTGATTTTCTAAATAGAAATAAGCTAATACACTTATTCCAATACATGTGTTACTGTTTTCTCTGCTATACTTAATGTACTGAGGGGATGACTATAAAATGTGGTTGGTGGAAGTATCAGCAAATACATAGAAATTGAGTGAAAAACTGGATTTACTCCCCACTTTAGTCTTTGCCAATTCCACCCACCACTACTACTGTGATGGGAGGGTGACAGTCAGCACATGCTTCCTCTGAGACTTGTGAATCATCAACATACCTTTTCAAACTGCTGCTAATGCTACATCACTGGACGGTTTAACATGCTCGGAGAAAAATACGAACTGCCAGTTCGGTTACATTAGCCAGTGGATGCCCACATTCTCTAGAATCAGGCTGAGTGATGGGGGCGGTGGAGTGCCATTCTAGATACCAAAAGGAAGAATCTGATACCCTCATACCAGCCCATTACACTCTAACACACCACCACTGAGTGGTATGTCGCTGCAGTGCTGGGAATGATCCACCACCCAAATAATAATACCTGCTCTGTGATGGTCCCTTGGGGCTCCTGAACATTGAAGAGGCTCTTATTCCCAGCAGTGCAGTGACACTGCATGATGGTGGTGTGTTAGTGTGTGTTGTGCTGGTACGTGTGGATTAGATACAGCAGTGCTGCTGGAGTACTTAAATACTGTGTTCGCTCACTGTCCACTCCTACCTTACTGGCTCACCTTGTAAATGTAAAGTCAGAGGCGATAGCCCATCTGTTGCTGCACACTTTGTGTTGGTCCTAAAATGGCAAATTTACAGAAGAGGACAATCACTTTCAATGGAATAAGTCAATGTAATAAGGCTTTATTCCAAGTAATTCTAAGGCATTTCTAAATATCTACATGTCTATGTTAAGGATATATATAAATTTTTATATATCTTATATTTTTATTTTTTATATTATTTTTTATCGTCGCTGCTCAATGAAAAACAAGAATCTCCAAAATGGCAAATTTACAGAAGAGGACTAAAACTTACTTTACTTTAAAAAATATGTCAATGGAACCAAATTTTTGTCCAAGCTCTTTTAGAGCATTGCTTTTGGTCCATTCAACATGAAACTGTTCCACAATGCAAACGACATCCGCTGCAATTAATTGATGTAGAAAAATAGAAATCGGCAAAAACTGAGATACATGTTTCATTGGACAGCGACGATACTTATTATATTGTTAAAAGTGTTTACTCGCCCATCCAAATCACTGAATACAAGTGTTCAAATCACTTCCATGGCCACAGGTGTATAAAACCAAGCACCAAGGCATGCAGACTGCATCTACAAACATTTGTGAAATAGTGGGTCGCTCTCAGAAGCTCAGTATATTCCAGCATGGTACTATGATAGGATCCCCCCTGTGCAACAAATCCAGTCATGAAATTTCCTCAATACTAAATATTCCACAGTCAACTGTGACTGCAATTCGGCCACAAAGTGGTAGCCACGTACAATGACAGAGAGGGGTCAGCGGATGCTGAGGCGCATAGAATGCAGAGTCAGTCACTACAGACCTCCAAACTTCATTGGGTCTTCAGATTAGCTCATGAGCAGTGCATAGAGCTTTATGGAATGAGTTTCCATGGCTGAACAACTGCATTAAAGCCTTACCTCACCAAGCGCAATGCAAAGCATTGGATGCAGTGGTGTAAAGCACACCGACACTGGACTCTACAGCAGTGGAGACGTGTTCTCTGCACTGACCACTCTCTATGTCTGGCAATCAGATGGTCCAGTGTGGGTTTGGCGGTTTCCAGGAGAACGGTAATTGTCTGACTGCAATGTTCCAAGTGTAAAGTTTGGTGGAGGGGGGATTATAGTGTGGGGTTGTTCTTCAGAGCTAAGTTCCAGTGAAAGGAACTCTTAATGCTTCAGCAGAAAAAGAGATTTTGGACAATTTCAAAATCCCAACTTTGTGGGAACAATTTTGGGACGGCCCCTTCCTGTTCGAACTTGATTGTACACCAGTGCACAAAGCAAGCTCCATAAAGACATAGATGAGCAAGTTCAGTGTGGAAGAACTTGACTGACCTGCACAGAGTCCCGACCTCAACCCGACAGAACACCTTTGGGACGAATTAGAGCAGAGGCTGCGAGCCAGGCTGTCTCGTCCTACATCAATGTCTGACCTCACTAATGCACCTCTAGAACAATAGTTAGAAAATTCCCATAAACACACTTCTAAACCGTGTGGAAAGCCTTCCCAGAAGAGTTGAAGCTGTTATATAATCCTATGGATTAAGAATGTGATGTCACTCAAGTTCGTATGCTTGTGAAGGCGGAATATGTTTAGCAATATAGGATATATATGTCTTTAAGGAATTTTGGAATCAAACCAGAAGGACATATGCTTAATGTTTTTCTCTTGCATGCATATCTTCGCTTTTGACTTTTACTAGGCTAAAATAGATAAGCATGAATGTTTAGTGTTCCTACAGAGATCTGCACTACCATAAAGTCCTCTGGTGGGAGCGTAATGAGGCCTAAGCCCCAGCAACAAGCAATGATAAACCTACACTCTTAGCCTGTGCACACAGTCTCCTGCTAGTGAAACATTCATAAGCGTGAGGTTTTAGGGAACAGAGAGTTTGGAGTGGAAGTTGTTTCATTTTTAACAAGCCTTGAGAGGAGGCAGCTCTTGTGGCCTGTTACTATACCTTTTATCAATATGTTTGGGGGATTGTTCTTGCATTTGTTGGAATTGTAGAATATTTATATGTAAGAATAGCAATATTATAGAAAAGAATTTATAGAAACCCTTCAGGATTACCAAGATATCCTTGTGCAGCATTTCCCCACTGCAGGCAATACGAGAACTCCACTAGCAATTTCCTCAGTGTACTCCGGGCACATCTCTTGGGCATGTCTCAAGTAATGGCTTCAGATGTCAAGATATGACCTCTGTATCTCGACCAATTCCGGGACCATCAGATGATTCCAGGTGGACTGCGATGACCTTGGAATTATCCTTGTTTTAGATTCCACAAGTTTCTCTGTAATAGAACGAGAGTGTTGTAAAAGTTCTGCCTCTTCCAGTTTAATTGAGTTAAACTCTGCTAAATGCTGTTTAGCAACCGTTTGACCTGCAATTAAAACATATAGCGAATCAAAGTAATCATACCTCTGCATGCCCTGAAGGTATTTATTCCAAACATGCGCTAATTAGTTTGTGTCCCGAATTAAGGAGGTAAGCTAATTAGCTAAATCAAGAGTTTGGAACAAATACCTGAAATACGGATAACGCATTTCTACAAAGCTGCCAGGCAGCATTGGTGTTGGCCATGTACTTCAGTCTCCCAACAGTTAAAGTGTATTTTAGAAGGAATAAAGTGTGTCGTTCTGTCATACAAGCGTTTTATTCTACTAGTTTAAGTTCAAGTTTCAAGTTTATTTGTCATTTGCACATCATGTCAGGACATAACATGCATTGAAATGCTTGGGGTGAGGTTCAGATAAAACTCTACAGCAGGGCAGCATTATATATAGTAGTAAAAATAGTGCAAACATACAATAAATAGACAGTAATGAAGTAAAAATAAGCTAGAATATATACATTTAGGAATAACTGAAATATATAAGGGAATATACAAAACATACACAAGATATATACATAAGATATACAGAAAGACATATGTAGAAACTTTTGTGTTGGCAGGTTATTTAAGAAGATTAATATATTTAAAGTGAATTAGTAATATTGTCCATAGGAGCGATATTAGAATAAATAATATAATAGTATGTAATATAGCAGTGACCGAGTGAACGGTATTGGGGTTTTTCAGCCTCACTGTTTGTTTAGAAGATCCCAGATGTGACATGTACAAAAACACTTAGAAACAGAACAATAAAATACAAAAAGCTGTGGAATTTACCCGGAGCTCTCACCAGTGCAGCCATTCTGCGGCACAACGAAAACGAAAATGTTTATTTATTTGGATGTAAAAAGTTGATATAAAATGCTCTTTGTCAAAAACACTAAATTAATTCTTGAATGTGGGCAGCCCACTCAGAGCAACAAACTGTACTGTACAAATGTCAAAGACCCTCCGTTGCCATTAAATACAAGTTCTACAGCACCAGGATAAAAGGAAGAAAACTCATATTCAACTGAAAATGTTCTTCAGTATGTAGCGTGTTCATGCTTTGCCTTTATTACAGCTTCACTGTGGTCCGAAATCTTCAGTATTTTAAAGAAATATAAATTGACATTTATCCACACTTCAGTCTTAGACTGAATTTTCTGCTTCTCACAATCCCAGTAAACCCAAACACGTTCAGTGATGTTGAGGTCTGGACTCTGGGGTATTTCAGTCCAATGTTATGAGAGCACCAGCAGCTTCGTGATATGGTTAGATTTTTTTTCAGTCTCCTTTTCACAGTGAGGGCTTCTTGACAGCTACACATGCTTTCAGAAACCATAGTGTTGAGGTGTCTTCTCACATGGGAAGGACAGAGAGAAACACAGAGGATTTTTTTTTATGTGGATTTTCTCCTCTCTCTCGAAGATAAAAGCTTTAAGTGCTGTTTATCTGATGGTGACAGTGTTGGTGGTCTACCAGGACTCCCTTACTGCTTACACAAGAGCATTGTATTTTATATATCAACTTCTCAAAAATATCTTCTGAAAAATGAATGAAACTGGTACTGACCGTTTTGACTTTTTGTGAAGTACTTTTTATCATTAAAAATATCAATTCCTGAAAGAAACATCATAATCATATGAGTTTTCAGAGGAAAAAACATGTCTAATGGTAGTCTGTACTTCCTGTCTAGTCATAATATGGATAGTCAGCATTGTGCTACCCTCTTAAAGATGACCCATAATGCTAATTTTCAGGGTTTATAATTATGTATTAGCAACTACTAGAACAGATTTACATACCTCAGTTTTTCCAAAACAAAATAGTTCTCTGTATTCATCATCTGTCAGAAACACACTGTTTTAGTTGATCAGCTGCAAAGTGGCATACTGCTACAAGTTCCACCTCCACACTGATGTGCTAATTTGTACAAGGGCCTTGATTCTGTTGTACCACTTTGAGTCAGAGTCCGATTCTGAAAGTCAGGTAGAACAATTTATTAGAACTGATCCAGCATCGCAAGTAGTAAAATGTAACTTTTGTGAGGGTTTGCCAAGCTTGCTAGTAGGCGGACAATAAGGGTTGTGTTACAAGACGCCATCACCATAGGGCTGGAATTTGAAGGAGGGATTTCTGGCAGCTGAAAAAGTGGTGTATGTGGGAGAGAGTGTCACTGGTATAACCTTGCAGACCGTTTACATGCACAAAAAGCTCCATAGCATGCTCTAAAGGGAATACCCAGAGGAGCATAATAGGTCCCCTTTAAAAGCAAAGGTTCTTAAATGGTTCTTGGCCTAGATGTTTGGTTCTAGGGAAATATCTAGGGAAAAATCTTTAAACTTTGAAAATGTTCTTCTGTCTCATACTACTCATTTAAGTGATTCTAAAAAGAACCATCCATTAAACGGTTCTTTCGACGGCTCTACTGTGGCATCACTCCAAAGATCCCTCTTTCCTACTTTATTTTTTTGTGGTATATGTATACTGGCTGCTTGTTTTAATGGCATCGCAGTGATGGATATCACATCACTTATAATGGGAAAGCGATATAGGGATGCCACATTCGTTTTATTTACCATGTGGAGCTAACTGGATTACTGTTGTGCTATTGCTCCCCTGGGGCGACAATTGAGCCAGTCTAGCCAGAGTTTAAGGCTTGTTGCCTGAATATTTACCTTCTCTGTGTTTTAGAGTGAAAAAGGACAATGAGTGAGCAGCATGCTAGTACACCTCTATGTTTAAAAGCTTTCCAGACATGTGTGGAGTGAATGGTCTGTTCTGCCACATCCATGGACCACTGAATATATTAATAGGGATGGTATAAACTTGGTTTTGTTTAAACTGAGGGGCAGACAGCAAGCTAAACCAGGCTAAACAGAACTAGAAGAACTAAGAGGCTTACAAATGTTCATATTTTTAGTAGATTTTAAATTATTGCGCTGTGAACGTGGTGTGGGGTAATAGTACTGCTTAATGCAACATCCTTCACCTTATAAGTAGTTATGCTCACCAAAATTACCACCATTACCATAATGATAATTTCCGCTTGTGCCTCCTGTGTTGCAGTTTCCAGTGTTGTCTAAGCATCAAGCCACTCAGTTGTTTTTCCACTCCAGCTTTAATATTAGGGCAGATCTAACCAACCACACAGAAAATTTGTGTTTATCATATTTTATGTTGTTGCTATTATAGAAAGGCAACTTGATGTTAAGCTGATTTTATGGTAGATAAAGAGGTTTTGCCCTACTTTGCTGAAACACAGAACCTCTCATAGCTTATTGCTTGTCTACACTCAAATTCCTGCATACGTCTAGTCCATTTTGAATGTATGTACCAGGACATTCAAAAACATGGTGCTGTTGCTGAAATTATCTTTGAAGGAGCAATTTGCAACAAATTCAAATAAAAAATAGAGTCTATCATAAGAAACAAGGAAATGCATCGTCTCTCCTTCTCAATATTAGTCTTGACAGCTGTTTACTTACCAGTCTAGAGTTCAGCATCGCACTTCATCCCTGTAATATAACAATAATGTCTCCAGAGCTGGAAAGAGATGCTGACTCTCAGGAGGCCTCTGTTGCTTGCCAGAAGCTTCAGTCATTGTTGCGTTTACTGTCATTTTCTTCAGCTTACCTAGTCTTTAAATGATCTAACTGGGAGCAGGACCTTCATCATCATGGTTTATTATTTCTTTAGGTTTCATTATATGGCACCATTTACAACAAAGCTGATATATACTGATCAGCCATGACATTAAAACCACCTCTTTGTATCTACACACATTGTCCATTTTAACTAACCACACTGAAAATTAGTGTTTATCATATTTTATATTGTTGCCATTATAGAAAGGCTACTTAAGTAGTAGTTAAAGTGTTTTTAAGTGATTTTATGGTAGATAAAGAGGTTTTGCCCTGCTTTGCTGTAACACACAACTTCTCATAGCTTATTGCTTGCCTACACTCAAATTCCTGTATTACGTCTATTCCATTTTGAATGTATGTGCCAAGATATTCAAAAACATGGTGCTGTTGCTGGAATTATCTTTAAGGAGCAATTTGCAAAATCATGCAAATGCATTTTCTTGACAAACAGGAAATAGAGGAGTCCGCCTCTATCATAAGAAACAAGGAAATGCACCGTCTCTCCTTCTCAATATTAGTCTTGACAGCTGTTTACTTACCAGTCTAGAGTTCAGCATCGCACTTCATCCCTGTAATATAACAATAATGTCTCCAGAGCTGGAAAGAGATGCTGACTCTCAGGAGGCCTCTGTTGCTTGCCAGAAGCTTCAGTCATTGTTGCGTTTACTGTCATTTTCTTCAGCTTACCTAGTCTTTAAATGATCTAACTGGGAGCAGGACCTTCATCATCATGGTTTATTATTTCTTTAGGTTTCATTATATGGCACCATTTACAACAAAGCTGATATATACTGATCAGCCATGACATTAAAACCACCTCTTTGTATCTACACACATTGTCCATTTTAACTAACCACACTGAAAATTAGTGTTTATCATATTTTATATTGTTGCCATTATAGAAAGGCTACTTAAGTAGTAGTTAAAGTGTTTTTAAGTGATTTTATGGTAGATAAAGAGGTTTTGCCCTGCTTTGCTGTAACACACAACTTCTCATAGCTTATTGCTTGCCTACACTCAAATTCCTGTATTACGTCTATTCCATTTTGAATGTATGTGCCAAGATATTCAAAAACATGGTGCTGTTGCTGGAATTATCTTTAAGGAGCAATTTGCAAAATCATGCAAATGCATTTTCTTGACAAACAGGAAATAGAGGAGTCCGCCTCTATCATAAGAAACAAGGAAATGCACCGTCTCTCCTTCTCAATATTAGTCTTGACAGCTGTTTACTTACCATTCTAGAGTTCAGCATCGCACTTCATCCCTGTACTTTAACAATAACGTCTCCAGCGCTGGAAAGAGATGCTGACTCTCAGGCGGTTCCTGTTGCTTGCAGTAAACACAATAATGACTGAAGCTCTTCAGGCTACCTAGTCTTTAAATTATCTAACTGGGAGTAGGACCTTCATCATCATGGTTTATTATTTCTTTAGATGTCATTATATGGCACGTTTTACAACAAAGCAGATATACACTGATATCCATTTTATCAGCTTACCATATAGGAGCACTTTGTAGTTCTACACTTACAGACTGTAGTTCATCTGATTCTCTGTATACTTTCTTAGCCCCCTTTTACACTGTTCTTCAATGATCAGGACCCTCAAAGGACCATCACAGAGCTGGTATTATTTGGGTGGTGGGTCATTCTCAGCACTGCAGTGACACTGACGTGGTGGCGGCGCGTTAGTGTGTGTGTTGTGTTGGTATGAATAAATCCGACACAGATCCACATTGCTGCTGGAATTTTCACTCAATGTCCACTCAATGTAGACTCTCCCACACTGCTGGTCCACATTAAAGATGTAAAGTCAGATAACAGCTCATTTGTTGCCGCTCAGTTTGTGTTAGTCATCTTCTAGTGTTGCATCAGGTCACAGGACGCTGCCCACAGGACATTGCTGGCTGTTGGATGTTCCTGGTAGGTGAATTATTCTCAGTCCAGCAGTGACACTGAGGTGTTTTAACAATCCAGCAGCACTGGTGAGTTTGATCCACTCATACCAGCGCAACACACACTCACACACAATCATCATGTCAGTGTCACTACGTTGCTGAGACTGATTCACGTCCCTAATAGTGCCTGTTCAATGGTGGTGCATGCATAAAAAGGTTTGGCACACCATCAAAACATTATCACATTCGGTTGATAATTTTAGTTATTTTAATATAAACTACAAATCTCACAAATGGCACTGTTAGTCAATATGTTGCATGGCAAGCATACGGTTAATGATCTGCATTGATTGGAGGTAGAATTGATTTGTAATTGTTATTAAATATATTTTTAAAAATGTATTATTTATTAATGGAGGCAGAAAAATGGCTCAGTGGGTAGTGGCGTCGCCTTACAAAAGATAGGCCTCGGTTTGATTCTTAAGCATCCTGCGTCTATTCTATATGGAGTTTGCATGGTCTTCCCGCATCCATGTGGGTTTCCTCGGGGAGCTCTGGTTTCCTCCTAGCTAAACTGCACCTACACTACCGCTCAAAAGTTTAGGATCACTTTAGATTTTCATTTCATGCAATTCATGCAATTTTCATGCAGTTCATGCAATTATCATGCAGTTTACAAACAATATTATCCATTTCACAATTAATGTTAGTGTATCAGATGATTTTTAAAGAATACAAATATTTGTATTAAAGCCTATTTTTGTATAGAGGCTTATTTTACATACACTCCTATTATCAGCAATTCTCAGTCCTCTGTCTAAATCTCCTGGTACGGCCGCCAATCCAAGTTAAGGATGTTATTGGGCTAATTGGTTGTTAGGACACTCTTGCTCAACTGTGATGCACAGCTGAAAAACATTCTACTAATAAGTGAACATAAAAGGGAGCAGAACATTCTAGGTTAGTTTAGTATCTGAAGCATCAGCAGTTGATGGCTTGCTGACCGACTCAAAATGGCCAGAAAGAAACAACTTTCTTTAGAGACTCGTCAGTCCATTGTTGTGTTAAGGAAGGAAGATACTCCATTAAAAACAAGAACATTTCACTGTGATCCCAAACTTTTGAGTGGTAGTGTAGGTGTGAGTGAGTGAGTGAGTGAGTGCGTGTGTCCACCCTGCAATGGACTGGCAGCCTGTCCAGGGTGTTTCCTGTCTTCTGCCTAACGAATACTGGGATAGGCACCACCGCGACCCACAAGGATAAGCAGTTTAGAAGATGAATGAACGATTATTGATTAATTTTATTACATTGTACTACTGCTGTTTTATTACATCCACATAATAGCACCCCTTATCTGTAATAATAATGCTGCAAAGCACTCTAGTTGCTTATTGCTGTTATTTATGTCCAGGAACTGTGAGGACAAGATGATTGTAAAAATGACATAGCACCAATCCGATACAAGCAACAGCAGCAATCAATGGGTTAGAAAGCTATTGATTTGGAGTTTGGGTGCCTGAAGCTGCAAGAATAACAAACTAATGTGGTTATGAGATATGCAGCGTAAGGGAATTAGTGATGAGACATCACTACAAGGTTTGTAGGAGTTGTTCAAGTTCAGGCAAGTTCATCTGAAAATGTTTCAAGTATACTTTCCATGTATAAGGTGAAGAAGTCCAGAAGGCGAAAAAAAGAGGTGTTACTTCACGCCTCGCGTCTCAAGCAGGCCTGTCAGGCATTTGTGGAATAAAATCTGTTAAAAGAGTTTGAGGCAGCCTTTATGAAGAACTGCTGTAAAGGTGCTTACACAAGAGAGCCTCCACAGGAACCTTAGAGGCATGCATATGAATTAAATGGGTAGGCAGGGAGCTGACTTGGGCTGACTTTTGAAATAAATGGCTAAAAAATCTGTACAGAAGGTGGGCAGTTTATATCCAAAAATGAGTCTATTGTGCACAGTGTTCCTCCCCCCGGTGGATGTTCTGGAAGCATCTTTGTTCGTCTCATAATACATTTTTAAAGTTAATGTGGAAATAAAGTCATCCTGCAATAGCTAGATACCAGTGTTTAATATTTTTGTTGTATATTGGTCTTTGTACTTTGTAAATTGTCTCATTCAGGATTACAGCAAAATGAAAATGCTTAGTAAATAAACAAATAAATAGCAAGAACGCAACAAAGATTTATTTCTAAGCCTGTATTAGCAAAAGAAATGTAGCTTAAAGTCTTGAAATAGTCAAGACCTGCCTGGGATCTCCTGCTTCTGTTCCTCATTCCCATAGCTCAGCCAATTTCAGTGTAATTGCTGAATAATAAGCCTCGGAGATGTGTTAAGCCAGTTAAAGGTTCTTCTAATGCCAGTTCCAATGTTTACTTTAGCTGTTTTTAAAGTTTTTACTCCTTCCCTAAAACCACATTGATGGAGAGGCGAACAGCTTGTTCTCAACACAACACAATAGCGCTAAATGGGAAAGCGATGTGTACTTCAGGCCTGTAGTTAGATGCTTTATGGCAAACAGAAGTGCAGAGCAGAGACTCTCTCTCTCTCTCTCTCTTTCCTAATCACTCAGAGTATGACTGCACTGCATCACCTCATATCTCTCTTTGTTCTTTCCTTTAAGGACATCCCAAAAGTTCCCAGAATCACAACAAGTAAATTGCCCGTGAATGTGGAGGTAATGAGGAGAGATGGTTCAGGAGTCAAGGACTGCCAGATGGTAAAGGTAAATCTTTACTGCTATTACACTCTAATGGCCCTTCGCTGACCCTCTGGCCCAAATGGAGCAGCTAATATGTTCATTGAGTCTTAGCGCATCTCTTGGCATCACAAACCATTAGCAACTCTGCTCTAAATGTCATTTCCTTTCCCTCCATGGCCGACTTTGACCCAGCTGAAGCCTTTGCTCAGCAGTAAACAGTGCTTTATGGAAACAGTTCTGGAGTTATTTATTTTTTAAACTGTTTATCTTAAGTGAATCGAAAATGGCAGTTTGAAATCACGGTGCTTTCAAAGTGATTAAAACACCTTTGTGTGGATAGTTCAGTGTCACCCTGTTGGGAAAGATTTTCATGCATGCCATACATTGTTTATCATCATTTAAGTATTATTAATCATAATTTCAACAATTTATTTTGGTATTTTAGTTTAACCTTTTACACGTCCAATCACTATGTTTTTGAAACACCTGTATACCACCTGTTCATGCACAGCCAAATGCGACTGTGTTATGGTATATTTATGTCATTTTGCACAGCTTGAACTGTTACTTTGGTGCTGCCTAGTATTTTTTTTTATATTTGTTATGGTATTACAATTGGTTGTTAGGTGGTTGCTATGGTACCCCATATGCTTGTTAGGGTATTACTGGGCAGATGCTTTGTTATCCCAGATGGTTGCTAAGTTGTTGCTAGGTCACTTCTATGGTACCCCAAAAGTTTAATAAGTTTCTTCTAATGGACACATATCATTGTTTTTAAGCTGCATGCACAAACTTTTTGTTCCAATTCACTCCTGTTCCAATTCATTCCTATTCCAATTCATTCCTATTCCAATTCATTCCTGTTCCAATTAATTTCTGATCCAATTCATTCCTGTTCCAATTCATTTCTAATCCAATTCATTTCTATTCCAATTCATTTCTATTCCAATTTATTCATATTCCAATTAATTCCTATTCCAATTCATTCCTGTTCCAATTCATTTCTGATCCAAATCATTCCGGTTTCAATTCATTCCTATTCCAATTCATTCCTATTCCAATTCATTCCTGTTCCAATTCATTCATTCATTATTGTACCAGTTCATTACTAGTCCAATTGATTACTATTCCAATTCTTTCCTGTTCCAATTCATTACTATTCCAATGAATTCATTCATTTTTGTTTAAATTTATTACTATTTAAATTAATTCCTATTCCAATTTATTCCATTTTTCAATTCTTTCCTATTTCAGTTCATTCCTATTCCAATTAAGTATTGCTCTAATTCATCACTATTCAAAATGATTTATATCCCAGTTCATTTCTGTTCCAGTACATTTATAATTCAGTTAATTCATGTTCCAATTAATTCCTATTCCATTTGTATTTCCTACGTGAAAAAACATAACGATAATTGTATGAAAATGCCGGTAGCTGTATACAGACACGCTGTTCCAATCAGATCGAACATCAACAGTGTTGATATCTCAAATATCTGTCAGAGAAAGAATATACCATTGGATAACAACAATGTTGCACATCCCTAAACAGCAACCACACTTTTTAGTTGTTAAAACACCTACACATGCACAGTGACAGTCATATTCACAGTCATACTTTTTTTTTTACCATGTTTTGTTTACTTTCCACCATTGTGGAAAGTATATCCCGCAACCCTTATCACAATTATTTCCCATAGTTCTCTTTAGTGAGTCAGCACTTCTCTTTTAAAGCTGTGCTTTCCTAAAAGTACATATTTTGCATATATCGCTCTCGAGACATTCGGGAGATAAACTTCTTTCAACACAAGTTTCAGAAGTGCCGGCGTGTTTGCGCAGGAACAGATGATGGATGTTGGCTAAACGCGCCCTCGTGCTGAACCTTTCTTAAAAAAGACGCTCGTCTCTAATGGATAGTCAAGCATGCTTGTGCTTTTTTATGACCCTGATTTGTCACCATGCTGACAAATATCCTGCATATCAGGCTGACACGGTGTGTGTGTGTGTGATTCCCTTGCTGGGAAGGGTTTGAAACAGGACTAGGGGAGATGTTGGGAACCTGTAACAATGTGTCAAAGTACAGATAGCGAGAGAAGAGCGGTGAGGAGGACTGTAGCCCAGAGGAGATTAATCTCACTGACTACTGACATGTGGTTATCAACCATAGTGACAGGATTGTGTCTCTGTGTGCGTGTGTGTGTGTACTCTTAAGTGCATGTCTATGTGAACATGTGGGTGTGGGTGGAAAAAAGAGAGCTAGAAAAAGAGAGAGAGAGAGAGACAATAAGCAAGAAACAGTAAAACCAAGAAAATAGACATAGAGTGGAGATAGAGAAAGACGGAAAGAGAGGGATGAGCATGTACTCCTCATAATCCAGACGACTCACCTTCAGCCAAGGAAGATCGTACTGCGTGGATGACCTGTCATGAAGATTGCCTCTTAATGAAAAAGCGCCCATCCCGCTGATGTTATTGATGAAATCACTGTGCCGCGGCTACAGGGTGGAGTCCTGTGACCAAGTAACAGAGAAAGCGAGAGAGAGAGAGAGATAAAGAGAGAGAGCAAAGGGACAGAGATGCAAGAGAGAGAGACAGAAAGGCACAAGAGTAGAGAGAGTTAGAAAGATACTAAAAATACAGTGTATGTGAAAGAGAGAGACAGAAACAGAGAGAGGGAACAGAAAGGACGAGGACAAAGAGCCCTAGAAAGAGCAGGAGTAAGTAAAAACGAGAAGACAAAAGAGAAAGTGAGAGAAAAAGCAGCAAATAAGGAGAAAGAAAAAAAGAAAAAGGAGCATGGAGGGCAAGAGAGCAACCAACTGTCCATTTTTATCAGCTCCACATACCATATAGAGGACTTTGTAGACACGGACTGTATATTTCATTAATTCCCATGGAAGCCTATTCTTCTATGGTCAGGACCCCCACAGGACCACCACAGATATTATTTGGGTGGTGGGTGATTCTCATCTCCCCCCCAATTATATTACATTTACATTTACAGCATTTAGCAGACGCTCTTATCCAGAGCGACTTACAAAAGTGTTATGTGTTCAATCAGAGTATGTATCTCTATCTAGTACAAACAGGTTTAAGTCCAAACTACTCTTATACTCAAACACTGCCATAAACAAGAGCCAGTGCTGATACCTAGAAAAAAGACCACCAAATATAAGATTAGATTCAGAGCAATACCTAGCAAGACAGGATTATTTACAGAGAAGAGAATAAATACCAGACTACATACAGTATTGCAATACTTAGTGCAATACTTATCCAGTGTTACTAGAAGATAAAGTGCAATTATAAGTGCTTCACAAAAAGATGGGTCTTCAATCTGCATTTGAAGACCATGAGAGAGTTTGCTGTTCGGACAGCCAGCCACCATCTAGGTGCCAGGACAGAGAAGCGCCTTGCCGCGGGGTCTTCCAGCACCCCATGCTGCTGGTTCACATTATAGATGTAAAGTCAGAGATAACAGCTCATCTGTTGCTGCTCAGTTTGTGTTGGTCATCCTCTAGTCCTTCATCAGTGGTCAGAGGTCACTGCCCAGTGAATAGATTTAGTTGGTGGACTATTCTCAGTCCAAATGCGACACTGAGGTGCTTATATAACAAACAAAACAAAAGAAACAGAACAAACAAAACGATGGGCATTGATGCTCTGTTTATTATTGTGATAAATGTTTAGTTTTTTGCTGTTCAGTTTGCTCATCATCTGTATGTGTTTCTACCTCATGTCTCACTTATATGGGGGGCAATCTGTGGGTGGTGGTGTGGTGGAGTGCTTTGAATGGATAGGGAGGGACTGTGGCTGTATTGGGGGTTCAGCAGTTGAGTGGTTACGATAGTACCACATCACTGTATATTCAAGATTCAAGAGTTTTATTGTCATATGCACAGCAGAACAGACAGTTACACTGTACAATGAATGTATCTCTGACTTTACATCTATAATGTAGACCACCGGCGTGGGGTGCTGGAAGACAAACGACAAGTCGCTTCTCTGTCCTGGCACCTAGATGGTGGCTGGCTGTCCGAACAGCAAACTCTCTCATGGTCTTCATATAACAATATATATATATAGTTAAAAAAATACAAAATATCTGTATGACCGTGAATAAATGGTGACTTGTGTGACATTAATCAGGAAAAACACAAGTGAATATTCTCATAAAGGTATGTGGGTGTTGGTCTGACTGAGGAATCATCCACCACTCCAATAATATCTTCTCTGTGGTGGTCCTGACCACTGAACAACAGGGTAACAAAGTATACAGAGAATTAGATGGGCTACAGTCTGTAAGCGTAGAACTACAAAGTGCTCAAAGTGGAGCTGATGATTTGAACTATGAGTATAGATACAAGGAGGTGATAAGCGATTATAGTCTACCTCTAATTTGATTGATTTTGCTGTTATTTAATTAAATTCAGTTATGGCAACACGCTACTGGAGACAGCCATGCCAGAAAAATGCTGCTCTGAGATGAGATAAAGAGACATAGCGAGACAGGAAAGAAGGGCAGAGAGTGGTGGAGTAACAAAGAGAAGGAGGGAATAAGAAATGACAGAGAGAGAGAGATGGGGAAATAGAGAAAGCGAGCAAGAGAGAGAAAGAGAGACATCCGTATGGCGTTTGCATCAGTGCTCCTTTATCATTTATGAACAGTGCTGAATTTTCCATCTTATTCACAGCCGGCCTCGGATGAGAGGAGAGGCAAAACCAGCGGACTTTACATCCTGTTTGCTATAGAGTTGAGGGAAGTGGACGAAATCAGTGGAGCAGTAAGAATGAGAGGAGGAATACAGGGCCCTTGATCTTCTCCTTTTACTGTTTTACCACTCGCGGTTTTATTTTTGGCGGCCACCAGTCTCCAGTCTGTTCACTCACTAGCTTCCTTCCAGCATCTTCCGTGAGCATGCCTCGGTGTGTATGTGTGTCTGCGTGTGCAGGAAAAGGGCATATCTTACATTCTCTCAACTTTAAACTTTGGCAAAATACCTTAATCTCACTTGAGAGCTCTAAATTGCATGATTGAAATCTCTCCGGGTTGTTTCGGAACATGGAAATACATGCATATGAAACATTTCCTTAAAATACGCCCTCCCTTGAGCGATGTGATTAATCTGTTTATATGCAAAGCTGTATAATCACCGTAGCCCAGGCAGGGCTTTTGGGGAGTAAACAGCAAACAGCTATATTCAGCATTACTGATTCATTGCGCCCTACATGGGTACGTGCTGAACACAAGCTGTGGTTTTTCAACACGTACACTCATAGACAAATGACTAATAATCATATCAGCATGCTTAATGTATACAGTACATACAGAAGCTGTGGAAAAGCTGCTTTGTCATGAGGGTTAGTAATTAAAACAGCGCCACACAAAGAACATTGGATGTGAATGAGCTGAAGAGGACCTGATGGAATTGTCCTGATTCTTTTGCCAATTCTTTCAGATCGCTTTTGTTTAAGAGGAGCATCTACACTGTACCTGCTCTCAATGGCCTGTTTATCAGGTTCACAGACATTTTAAGTGCACTACAGTTACTGACTGTAGTCCATCTGTTTTAGCACAGTTTATCAGCCCCGTCTACAGAAATGGACCCCCGCAGGACCGGAGCTGAACAGATATCATTTGAATGGTGGACCATTCCCAGCACAGCAGGGACACTATCGTTTGTCGCGCTGGGATGAGTGGGACAGGGGCAGCAGTGTTTCTGGTATTTTCGCACACTTCAGTGTCACTGCCAGGTTAGGAATAGTCTGCCAACAAAAAAAAATATCCAGCCAGGAACTGACCACTGATGAAAGGTAAGTGGACAAGCAGCATAAATTATTAACAGCAGATGGTCCACAGTCTCTTACAGTATACTAGCATAGTTACAAGAGAGCTACAAGACATGCCTGTGTCTGATACAATATGTTGCTAGCACAATGCCCACTAACATGCTTCTATCATATCAGTGTCTCTGCAGTGCTGAAAATGATCCACCACACAAATAATATCTGGTCTGTGGTGGTCTTATGATCAGTGTACCTTTTCACTGAAGGATGGTGTGGTGGAAGGTGGCATAAATTGAGTAGCAATAGATGTACAACAGATAGTAGTAATAATAATAATAATAATAAGTGTTATTATTGTTATTCTTATTATTATTATTCATGCATTCATTCTTTTATTCATTGCACCCTACATGGGTACGCGTTGAAAAAAAAAAGTTAAAAATAATAATATTAACAGACTGTTGCACATCTAGAGGCATGTTAATGGGCACTGTGCTAGCTACTAGGGGTGTAAGAAAATATCGAATATTGGGATATTTTGTTTTGTGATACTGTGATATCGATTCTCAAAAACACAGTATCAGTACACACATTCCTGGCAGACAGTGAATCATTGTGTGTTGTGTTTAAACCTATGACCACTAGATGGCAGTGTTGTAATCCATTTTTAGCTCCACTCCAACATTAACAAGCAGTGCAAGGGTGCAATACTATTATAAGCACTGACAAACCTGTTCATATAGTGGTGTGTTTTAATAGTAGGATTTGAAAAATCACAATATATCGCTTTGCTTGCAGTATGGCAGTATATCGCAATATATTGAATCGTGACCGCTGTATCACGATACGTATTGTATCGCCAGGTTCTTGCCAATACACAGCCCTACTAGCTATAAATTGTATCAGGCTTGTAGCTCTCTTGTAACTATGCTAGTATACTGTAAGAGACTATAGACCATCTGCTGTTAATAATTTATGGCAGTTGTCCATTTACCTTTCATCAATGGTCAGTTTCTGGCTGGATTTATTTTTTTTTTGTTGGCAGACTATTCTTAATCTGGCAGTGACACTGAAATGTTCAGAAATACCAGAAACATTAATAATAATAATAAAAATAATAATAATAATAATAATAATAATACACTGTTTTGATTTTGCTGATATTCCTAAAAAGTTACATTACACTTTGCTACTACAAGTGACTCAACATTAGTTAATTTTCAAGTATGTGTTTAATTTCAAGGAAATGAACGTCTGTTTTCTTTCTAATAAAGCTAATCTTGTTCCTCTGGGGCCACAATGTACATATACAAAGTATGTTTCTTTCCCAGAGTCTAAGAAATTCTTATATATAATTTTTATTACTCTCCTCTCCATGTAAATTTGGTGCTTCTAAACTTGGGTAATGCCTCTGTAAGCATTTTCTAACCAACCACAAGCCTGACGTCTCTTTCAGAGTCAGAGAGCAAGCTAAAGCTAGCCCAACATAACCAAAAGCTAGCATGCCAGACTACCTGTAGCTACCGGTTGCTTAGTCAATCATTTATTCTACACAAACAGTGTTTGTTCCATTGCTTTGTCCGTTCATCCGTCTGTTTGTTTGTTCATATATCCACGATTTGCTTCAACATATGTTCATCCGTCTGCACAGCTCAAAGTTCATACATGATCTTTTTCACTTTGTCACAAACAAGCTGGGTAATCATTTTAGTTCTGTATGAATGGCGAAGTAAGGTGTTGGACAAGTGTCAATCAAGCTGTTTATTAGCCTCGCCCATTTTATTTTTAGATTTATATTTTTTTATATTTTTATTCTAGCTTCACTGGATGCTAGACTCAAGTTCACTATCACACAATTTTTTTTTACATTTTTAATGTCTCCTGAGACTTGAAGAATGTGATTGAAAAGTCAGAGGTTTCATTACTAACTAGCTTAAAACAGTTATTGCTCTGAGAGACTAACATATTGGTACATAGTACACTGAGGAGAAAAGACCTTGTGTAGGAGTTTATTAGCTCATCTAAAGAGAAATACTGATATTTCTAGCTTTACCAGTGCTATAACATAAAATGAATAAGCCTACATAGCCAGTGTGAATGTTATCTGAGATTGTACTTATTTATTTGTTTATTATGTTAAATATATGATATTTTGTTAAATATATGATCACCTATGAGGTCACACATGTAAATAAATCAATAGTGTGAAGGCACTTCCCTAATACTTCCCTTAAAGAACATCCATGTGTTGTGTTGGATAAAATGTACTTAATAAACTCGTAACTCAGTGTGCTCTCATGCGTATACACACTTGGTTTTGCCACTCCTTAAGTCATTTTTGCTCCACAGGTGGGTGCGGAGTGTTTCCAGAATCAGACTGAGAGAACATCTGTTGAGATATCAAAGACTGGCCACAACCAGGTGAGTGTCACACCATTAACCTTCATGCAGTACTAAACACAGTTTGGCTAGCTTAAACATGAAAAACATACAATGGAAAAAGTAAGATGGATTATTATTATCTGGAGTGTTACTGTAATTTAAGTACTTTGCCAGAGGATCAAATCCACTATGAACCTAATCCTATTCCATTCCTATTTTTCACAGTTTTACAGTAATAATTGTGGAGTAAACAGCTTTCTGTAATAGATTGTTTGCAAAGGATGTCACTGCGTTGTTGTTGTGCACTGCAGATGGAGCGCAGGAAGTGATTTTCTATAAAGCACCATCACTAGCTCTCAAGATGCCAGTTTTGCCTCGTTTACAGTTTAACAAGTACAAAAAGTTGTTGTTCATGAAGGATAAAATGCAAGAAATAAACTGAATACTACTGACAAAGTATCTGCTGTTGAGTGACCAGCTTCAATGACTTCTCTGTTCTGTTTTACAATCACCCCAGTCTTTAAGAGTCTTTCACTGGACCTTACATAAACAAGCATAATGTTAATGTTGAAAGTTATTACAGCGTTGAATGTTTGTTGATAGTTTAATAAAGAGGACAATAAAAGAAATCCAAACATCAGTCATCGTGCTGCACCTTGGTGAGGAGGTCAACCCAAGTGAAAAAGTTGTGCAGCCATCCATTTCTATACTTGAATTTATTTAATTGAGTAGAATTATCTCTGCAGGAACCACAATCGCAGCTAGTCTTTCCATTAAGTTCCTCTTCACAGCATAAGCATCATGTCCAACACACCGTTGCTGTCCAAAGAAAAACATGTATCTCTATTTTTCTGTATGATTTGAACAAAGCAGCTGCTGTTCACATTGTGTGGGAATTTCACAACAAATGGACCCAAAATGCTCAAAAATAGCTTGAAGAAAATTCTGGTTCCATTGACTTACATTAAAGGTAAAGTAAGATACTGTCCTCTCCTGAAAAGTTGCCATTTTGGAAATACTTGTTTTTCTTTGAACAGCAACGATATGTTGTGCTCATCTTCATCTAGTCCAGTCTGCTTTTCACCTCCTGCCCTTCATCTGGATTTCAGGTGTCACCGGAATCATGTGACTGCAAACAACCTATGGGCTGAACCCACAGCTGTCTCTGTAATTGCAGTCTGGTTCAAATTCAACTCACCGAATTGTCAGTGCTGTGTCGTTGTTATTATTGAGTGTAGGACAATGATGTTATAAACGTTCATGCTGTGACCTTTCATTTCAGCAAAATTACATAAAATTGAGGAAATTATATAGATATGTCAAATCCTATCGAATCCTGAAAACTGCAAAAGAATCCAGCTGTCTAGAGATCTAGAGTTGCTATTCCAGCTGAATGGAATTATGGAATTTAGTTTTTACCCAATAGAAAGTTACATTTGACATTGTAGATTGTCATTTTTGAGTCATTTTTGAAACATTTTTTGTTTCCCTCCCTTATTTCTGCTTGTTTCAACGTGAAGGACTAGTGAAAATTCAAGGATTATTTTTTTAATTGTTCAAATGAGTCATAAAACCTCTCCTTTTGTACTTACAAGAACAACACCTCTGAGATTCTGCACTTTTCTCTCAGCTTTCTATGCACAGAATCTCTCCATCTGTTTCCAAGAGCTATGAAATGAACATCATTAGGTGTCTACACTTTATCGAAATTCATATTAACACCCAGTATCATTCTCCTGTCCTGTTTGACCGAATGAAATGTCAGGCCTTCCTCAGCTCAGAGCTGCCTCTGTCAGACTCCATTTGGTCTGATCAATATCTGGCCTGTGACAGTCCTATACGTGCTGATGACAGGCTTACGGCAAAAGAAAAAAAAAAGAAGTTCAGAATGAGCAGACGTCTCGGAAACAGGGGAATAGCCGCTTCCCTGTGTGCACTCATTAAAGTTGTCTTTTGAACTCGCTCGTATTTCATCCGCTCCCTTTCCTCCTCTAATGCGCTGTGTGCCGATTTCTCGATACTGTTCCCCTGCAGCCCAGGAGCCCGGAGACGAGTGGACACGGCAGCGCACGGACACAGGCGGACAGCGGCAAGACGGCGGGAGCCCCAGACAAAAAAACACACCTGGACAAACACAACTAAGAGACAATGAGCTAGCAGATTTTCTGCATGGTAGAGATGAAGTCAGATCAGTTTAATCCCCCCTCTTTCTCTCACTCACAAAGCATATAAGCACACACACACAAACACACACACACACACACACATGCACGCATGCACACAAAGAGCATGCACTGGAAAAAATAGTGCTTTGAATTGAATTGATTCAAATAGGACAGTTGACTGCACATTGAAATATAGAACATCACAAAAATGGCTTTTCAGGAGACTTACTTTGGCATCGCTTGTGTTGTATCATACAGTACTATGCAAAAGTCAGGGGCCGCTTTCTTTCTTTCTATTTATTTTCCATTCAGAGCTGGCTATTATGTATGTTATTCGCTTTTCAGCATTGGGAGCAAAAAATCTGAAAACTAAAATACCAGAAAATTACACAAAAGCTTCACCAACTGAATGTTAGACGGTGTCCACCCTACAGCCTAAGAGTCTTGCTTTCAGTTTTTCAAAGAAATCTGATGAGATATTTCTCAACATCTCCAAAGTTCGGTGTTAGAAGTTTGGGCATTTCCTGCTTCTCATGATCCAAATAATTCCAATGACATGTTATGACTCCATAAAACATTACTCTACATCTCAGATGTCTCTGTAAGAGCATCCTGGAGCATCTGCACAGCCTTTCAGGCTCATAGTGGTGAGTTGACTTTACTGTGGAAGAAGGAACAGAAACACCTGAGAGTTTCTCAGGTCTGAAGCAAGGGTGGAGCTTGTCTTAAAGTACTGTTTATCAGATGGTGACTTTTTTGTGGTTTACTAGACTATCTTTTTGATCATTTCAGGAACTCCAGGTTTAGAAGCTCCTGTTTTTCACTATTTTTTCTTTCCCCTTTATATCTAATCTCCACACAAATCCTTTAGCATATTAAAAATAAATCTGTAGTTAAGGGTAGTTGCTCGTGTGCAATTTAATGTGATTTTCCATCCAAATTTTTGCCAATTTGAAACCCAAATTTTGCAAAAAGACTTTCTATGCTAGGACAGGTTGGAAAAGAATATCTCTAAAACCCAAATCCAAAGGGGTTTTCAAGTAAATAACGATGCACCATGTGGTACGGCACTTGATTCCATCCCACCTGATCACAACAGTGATTCTCTTATTAATTGGCATGGGTGAATGGAAGAGTTTGGCCCTACAGATGTTCCAAGCATAGAGATTTCAGAAGTCGCTTTCAATGATCCTGAAATGCCTAATCCAATGCTAATTTGAAAAATTGCTTTGGCATATTTGTATTCCTGCATGCAAGGTAGTTGATATTTCAGCCTTCTTTAGATGGGCCTAGCATCTCAGATCTGCAAACAGCACATCTATAATCATCTATGGCAAGCTAGTTAGGGTTAAATCCATCTTGCTAGTTTCAGTGCAGCCCCTGATCACGGTAGCCTGTATCATCTAAACTTTCTTTGCATAACTGAAGTAAATGGCAACACAACTCAATTAGCATTTTTTGGTAACTTTATAAATAATCATAACATTGGTGAAACGGTGAATTCGAGAATTTGGTTATTGTTAGTTTCATTTGTGACAGTGTGTTTGGGAACAGATGTGTTGGGAGGGTCCAGCTGTAACTGGTTAGTTGTAAGATTGGAAGGAGAGTTAGAGAGACAGTACAGTGGAATAGAAAGAGACAGGATGGGGTAAACAAATGAAGTACAGATAGATTTGATTGGGTTTATGTCATTTTCTGTTAAACATACATTTGCTGTGTTTTTCAAATGAATGGAGGTTTGTCTTGAAGTTAAAGCAGAAAGGGTGCTCTTTGACTTTTCCACTGTACAGTATGAAAGCGAAGTATACTTTACAATCAATAAAATCCAGAGCACTAATTTGATTTCAGTGCACTGCAAACACAATACAATACAAATAAACACACACGCACAAACATACTTGCTGTATGTAACACCGCTATTGTAGAAAAGGAACCCCCTACGTACAATTTTGAACTTTCTTGATGAATCCAACAGCATAGTACAATGGCATGCACTATAGACTTTTAGGGTTTGAGTTTAAAAGGTTACAATGGTACTGGTCATTTCTTTTTTATAACTGTTACTTTCTTTGTTATCTGTTTTTCGGTTGGAATCCAAAATTGAGGACACAAACTTTCTTTGATTTGTGATGTTTGTAGTTGAGAACACTTTCTGAACTGGCACCGCAAGGCCTGAGGTGTATTCACAAAGCCCCTCAGTGCGGGAGTGCTGCTCGGCGCTCGGTTTTGCTAGGTCAGTAGATGAAGCAGGGTTGGGTTGCTTTGTGAATGCAGGCCCAGAAATTCAAATGACTCGTGTAATTGAGCAAGAACTCTTCCCGAAGAGCTTAACAGGTGAAGGTTTGCTTCCTTTGTGTGGTGTAGCAAAGGTTAATTTACTCTCCCTCCATAATTCCGAAGTATTAAGAAGTCGAGTTGGCTGGCCAACTTTCACCATTGAATATTTCGAAAGCTTTCGGTGCCAGAGTTAAAGAGAAAAACCCGACTCACAGTGAGTCGTCTCCCTGAGAATGATGTGCCATGCACTGAGTACCTAATCTACTGCTACATGTCTCAGTTTCTCTACCTTCTTGTGTCCTTTCAATAAACCGTGATTTTCGCTAAATGTGTGAAGAATAAATGGTTATTTGTGGAGAAAAAAAACACAATGAATGAGCCTCATCACTGTTCCTGCGTGTCCCTGTATCCCTCCTTTTGTTCCTACTAGCCCTGCCTTCATTAGCGTCTGAGGGTGACTGTGGGGAATGCATTATGCAGATGTTACCGAACAATGTCAATTACCCAAATCTCCTCATAGCAAACGGCATCAGCGGGGAACCTCGTCCTGAGGCTGCGAGCAGGTTGCTTTCGCTCCTTTTTGTCAACATTCGACTTCAGTTGCTCTTAAGTTTTGAAGTTCTTTTTCCTTTAAAAAGCTCAGAGGTAGCTTTGCCAGGGATGCCTTAATGAGACAATGGAAGTGTGGATGAAAATAATGAGTAGCTGTTCCAAAACTTCACACTGCAGCTCCATGACCCGATGTTATATACGCATTTATGGTCCGGAGTAAATGTAGAAACAGCGCTAACGAAGAAAGTTCCGACTCTGTCTGCCAGTGAGTGGCAGCGATCTGCCTAAAGAGCCATTCCATTCCCTTACAGAAAATAAGTATACTTAAAGTTCATTTTATTAAGTATACTTTATGCAGTTACTATACTATTGCCATTGTACTAGTATTACACTCGTATATGTACTATTTTAATACTTCCTGGCACTAAATTGGCCCACTTTCTAGTTTTTAAAAGCATACTTTTAAGTACACTTTAATTGTAAGAGTAGTAAACCAAGTATACAGCTAGTTTACATTGTCTGTACTGCAACTGCACTAAAAGTAAACTTAAGGGTTTACTGTTAGTTTACTAGCTTGTACGTTTTCTTTAAGTGAACTTAACATAATACTTATAATTTACTGCTTATATTATTGTTGTACATTAAAGTATATGACTAGGTTTAAGGTTTTTTTTCTACTTAAAATAGAACTTAACAATATTTACTTACTCACCAGTGGACACACGTAAAATAAACAAGACACTCAGATTAAGAAACATATTTGTATCTATATAAATCTTTATAAATCAAATTTTAAACAAATATTGTACTGCATGTGTTTTTGTGCAGAGCAAGAATACTTACTTCTACTATCTCAATCAAAAAATTAAGTACAAGTAAAGGCCAAATATACTTAGACTGTTCTATACTTGTCAGTATAACCCAAGCATACTTAAGTATAACTGTGTTTAGTATATCACTGAGAAGTACATAAAAAGTAAACTGAAAGCATACTCATTTCCTTTTAGTTTAAAAGAAGTAAATTAATGGTACACTTAAATAAACTTCTTTTTTGTAAGGGATTAAGAAAGAAGACGATGTTCCGACATACGTGTCAAACCAAAACACGGTAATTGCATATCATTCGCTCATATACGTTAGCAATATGGCCGAGACGTCTTCACGGTGTTGACGCAGAGGAGATTTCCTTCTAGAATCTCTGATAAATAGCTGTATTAAAGGAAATGTGGACTGAAGTACCCATCAGCGCTTCCTCTGATCTACTGCCTCTCATCTTATAACCCTCTCACATCGTCGCTGGCGGAGCCAAGGCTGCGAGAGACAAAGTCATTCCGCAGTTTGGGAACAGCCAATTTACCTGAAGCCTCTCTGCCTCCCAACATATCGGGAAAAATAAGCGCTAGCCTTAACTCGAAACCGCACTTTCTTGAAAATTTCATGAATAAAAATGAGGCCTGATCAAAAACTTATTAATGTCAGGCTCTCTAAAACACCCCTCGCGGAGATGCGCGGGGATGCGTGATTTAATTTACTCTGGAAGAGAGGTTGATGTGTCACAAACTTTTTTCTTTTTTTTTTTTAAGTCAAGCGGTTCTGCCTGGCACCCTATGCACTGCAAAGAGGGCATTAATTTTGCATCAGGGTAATTACTCAAGTCTTTTGTACTCAAAGTGTACAGCGTTGATTAACATTGCTGATGGTGATTAAAAGGCTTCGCGACCCACTTAGACAGCCTGCACAAATAGTACACACTCCAGAGCTGCACAGGAAAAAAAAACCCTCACCCTCTTAGCTCTGCAGAAACGCAGAGTATTAAGCTGTAAAACTTGGATAAAAAAGAAAAACTGCTCGGCTGTTCGGTTGGCTCATATATATAGAGTAGATAAAAGTATAAAAAAAACATTCTGTGGGGCTCAGTGTCAGGAACATGCACAGATAGACCCCAGGGGTTTGAGTGTCTGTCCTTTTGTCCTCATACCGTACAGTTGCCTCCCTGGTTGGCATGTATGAATAATTGTGTTTTACATGACATCTGCCATTGCTGAGGATCCATTACGTGAGGCTCAGCACCTAGCTGAATAATGTTTTTAGCATCCTCTCGTCCCCTTGGCCTTATCACTTCACATCTATATCATATTATCAAGGCAAGACATTATAGGCAGAAATGATTACTTTTTAGATATTTGAAGTTCTAATTCACATCCTTTCTTAAGTTTCAAGTTTCAAGTTTATTTGTCATTTGCACATCATGTCGGTACATAACATGCATTGAAATGCTTGGGGTGAGGCTCAGATACAACTCTACAGCAGGGCAGCATTATATATGTAAAACAGTGCAAATATACAATAAATAGACAGATTTAAAGTAAAAATAAGCTAGAGTATATACATTTAGTAATAACTGAAATATATAAAGGACTATACAAAACATACACAAGCTAGATACATAAGATACAGGAGCTGCAGTAGATATAAGATATATAAGATATATAAGCTGCAGTAACAACATCAGTGAAATCTGTTTATACCACTTTCCCCATCTCTCGCAACTCTAAAGAAGACTTGGCTTCACTTGGGTAGATCTAACTACAATATCCACACACACACACACACACATCTTTCAGCTTTCTCCTTCTACAGGAGTCACCACAGTGAGTCTACTCGCACGCTAGATTTGGCAAAGTGTTTGCCTCTGGTGCCCCTCCTGACACAACCCTCGCCACATACCTGGGCTTGGGACAACACACGCTCACACCTACGGGTAATTTAGAGTGATCAATCAGCCTAACAGGCATGTGTTTGGACTGTGGGAGGAAACCCACTCAAGTATGAGGAGAACATGCAAACTCCACACAGAACGGCCCTGACCGAGAATCCGACCCGGATCATCTTGCTGTGAGGCGGCAGTGCTAACCACTAAACCACCGTGCCACCATCAAACTACAATATTAAAATATGTCTATTTCCTTTGTACTAATGACAACAAATCCTTCATGTTTTCTCTAAATTGAGAACCAGAAATCTCAGCTCATATAACATCTGCACCAATGACATTGTAAAATATCATTTGATTTCCTAGAACATCTATTTCCTAGAACACCTGCACCTGTGAAATTTTTACATGTTCATTCCTGAATATAATTTGAGAGATTTTTTTTCAAACAATAATGCAATAAAATTTGAATAATATTTTCTCTGCAGTTCGTCATCACAATGAAACAAACATTTTAATTCTAATAAAATCCAAATGCTAGATTTTTGGTTTGTATTAATACTGTGGCGCTGGCTTCTAAGATGCAAGAAACATTGTGCTTTAATAGAGATCAGAGGCTGGGAGAACCATCGCTCAACACCAGCTGACATGACCAGGAAGCAGGCAGGTCTACTGCAACTACACATTCCTCACACATTCTTCTCAGCCCAGCTCAAAACACACACACACACACACACACATATATATACATACATATATATATATATATATATATATATATCTTTAACAACAACACAACTTAATTACCGCAGTTGCAGCATGAGCCTGTGAACATGGCTACTGTGCATGGCCATGCATCTCTGTAGCTGCATGAGCCAGTGGCGAGGTGGTATGGTAAGCAGATAATGGCGTGATTGGGATATATTTATTTTAATAGTTTATTCTCTCACCCTACAGGCTTTTCCATTACTTTATTAACTTAAGTTGTGAATTTACTGTGCTACTATTTACTGGTTACACTTTTTCATTTACACAAAAAGTAACAACAAAAATAAAGGCAATACATTGTGACCAACCAAAACCAAATGTTATAGCCAGATAAAGCAATTATTCACAAAATTAATGTATGTTATGTTAAAGTTTTAAAGAAACTCATTAAAAGAAGTTTTGATTGATAAATGTAGTCTTTAGAGTGCACTACTCCGTCATGTGCATCAAAGGACATTTTAAAAATACAGCTGAAATAAGACCCTTCAGTTTTGGTGGACTCGCTTTGTCACTTTTGGTGCACCATTTTACTTCAGTAACTCCCAGTTCTCACACATCAACACACTAATGGAAATCCCAGCAATAGACCACCAATATAGTCCCTCTAAGAAAGCATTACATCCCATAATGTGCTTATTTTAGAGTTATTAATCACTCTTCTTCATATTGTAGTTATAGTCAGATGAAGTAATGGAGAGCACTACCACCATGAAAACAATGGATTGTTGATTCAAAGCCCTGCTCACACAAGAACACTGTCACATCAGCATATAGCTTAGCTGTAGGCGGAGAAGGATATGGACGGGATGAGAACGAGATGTTAATGTTTGTTGTTCCATGATATGGACATTTTAATTTTCTTTGATTGCCTTGAGTAAGACAAAACATCTCCTAGTAAGAACTATTCTAAATACTGGTTCATTAGGGAAATGTTCCTGGGAGCATTCAGACCTCCAGTTTTTAGCTCATCTTGTTTCATCTCTCTCTATCCCTCTCTCTCTCTCCCTCTCTCTCTCGTCACTGTGATATTATCTTGTAAAAGTGAGAGAATAGAGAAAGGACACACACCAGCCTGCACTGCTGTGAATGAAATGGTCCGTTAAATGTCCCTCTGCAGCCACATGGCAAAAAATTTAATTCCTCCAATTGTGTGTCCCTGCATCTACACATGTTTTGCTGAACCAGATCGCATGCCAGTGCAAAACAAACCCACCTCCTACCATTTCACACACAATAAACAGAGAGGTTTGTTGGTATGTGGATGTGGGGTCAGACAGCTCCGGTCATGATGAATGAACTGATTGGATTTCTGATGGGAGTTTCTCCCATAATATATAATATAATCTGTAACACATATATATATATATATATATATATATATATATATATATATATATATATATATATATATATATATATATATATATATATATATATATATATATATATATAGAGTCAAAAGTCACAGGACACCCTTTTATTTGGTGCCATCTTGAAAGTCGCCCTATTGTATCAAAAGCAAGTTTTTCCAATTGGAAGGTGGTCATGTAGCATCTCAAAGAAGACCAAACTTGTCTCAGAAATTGATTGATGCAATCAGATTTACAATATCTCTTGTGGTTTAAACGTTATCAACACAAAATGGTTGCAAGCATGCTTAGTGTGCTGTCCCTGGTGCTGAACAAACATCTGAAGGCACAGTTCAGCAGTTAATTTCAGTATATACTTTAATTTAAGTGTGTTTATCATAGACTGTATGCTAGTTGAACAGTCCAGTTCCAGATGAGAAACTAAGTTATTAGCCAGCCAGTTTACACCTAGTGATTCATGCAAGCAGTATTAGAGTCAAAGACTATTCAATTACAGTCATGCTGAAACAGATCAAGTCCTTCCCCAAACTGTGCCCACAAAGGTGGAAGCAAAATGTGTTGTATGCTAAAAAATTAAGATTTCCTATTGTTGGAATTAAGGGGACCAACCCCATGAAAAAACATCCCATAGCACTATCCCTCCTCCACCAAACTTTACAGTCAGTAAAATGCAATCAGGCAGATAACGTTCTACTGGCATTCTTCAAACCCAGACTCGTCCATCACACTGCCAGATAGAGTAACGTGAGTCATCACTCCAAAGAACATGTTTGCTCCAGAGTCAGTGGTGGTGCTTTACATCACTCTATCCGACACTCAGCATTGTGCATGGTGCTGCAAGGCTTGGAAACCCATACCATGGAGCCCCCGATGCACAGTTGTTGTGCTGATATTAAAGGCAGAGGAGGTTTGGAACACTGCAGTTATTGCATCAGCAGAACGTTGCCAACTTCTATGCACTATGTGCCTCGCACTCGACAGCCCCGCTCTATGAGTCTGCCACTTCGTGACTGAGTTACTGTGATTCCTAAACTTTCATTTTTTAATAAAGCCATACAGTTGATCATGGACTATACAGTAGAAAGAACTTTTCTGAACTGACTTGTTGCAATGGCAGCCTCCACTATCTTTCACAGGTGTTTGTAAAGGCAGACTGTGTGGATAGGTGCTTTGATTTTACACACCTGTGGCAATGAAAGTAAATGAAACATTTGAATTCAGTAATTAAGAGGCATGTCTCAGTGCTTTTGTATATTGTTATTGTCCACAGGAGAGGACATAACCCTCTTAATATAAATGAATGTAAAAAGAGTTTCTGTTGGTTCCGTCATCATGAATTTTTCATACGGTATAAAGGACAGTTGTAGAAAAGCAAAAAAATCTTATTCTTACTGGATAATACACTTATTGCTGAGATAAAGCATTTTAAACAATGAGCTTAGGTTCCTAGGATTTTGCACAATAAATAAATATACACTACATATATAAGTGTATATAAGTGTTTACCCACCCATTGAAATCATTGACTTCAGGTGTTCCAGTCACTTCCATGGCCACAGTTGTATAAAACCAAGCACCAATGTCATGCAGACTGCTATTACACAAATTAGTGAAAGAATAGGTCGCTCTCAGGACCTCAGTGAACTCCAGCATGGTATTGTGATAAGATACCACCTGTGCAACAAGTCCAGTCTTGAAATTTCCTCAACACTAAATATTCCACAGTCAACTGTCAATGGTTTTATAACAAAGTGGCAACTCAGCCTCGAAGTGGTAGCCACGTAAAAGCAGGATCAGTAGATCTGGAGGTGCATAGTGCGCAGAGGTCAACAACTTTCTGCAGAGTCAATCACTACAGACCTTCAAACTTCATGCGGCCTTCAGATTAGCTCAACAACAGTGCATAGCGAGATTCATGGAATGGGTTTCCATGGCCAAGCAGCTGCATCCAAGCCTTACATCACCGCAGTGCATGCCGCCACTGGACTTTAGAGCAGTGAAGGCGTGTTCTCTGACAAATCACGCTTCTCTGTCTGGCAATCCGATGGCCAAATCTAGGTTTGGCAGTTGCCAGGAGATTGGTACTTGTCTGACGGCATTGTGCCAAATGTAATTTGGTGGCAAGGGGTCGTCTTTCAGGAGTTGGGCTCGGCCCCTTAGTTCAGGTGAAAGTAACTCTTAATGCTTCAGCAGACCAAGAGATTTTGGACAATTTCAAGCTCTCAACTTCATGAGAGAAGTTTGGGGACAGCCCGTTCTTGTTCCAACATGACTGCACACTAGTGCATAAATCAAGCTCCATAAAGACATGGATGAACGAGTTTGGTGTGGAAGAACTTTACCTCAACCTGTAGAACACCTTTGGAATGAATTAGAGTGGAGACTGTGAGCCAGGCCTTCTTGTCCAACATGTGAATGAGCTCACAAATGACATTCAGGAAGAATGGCCAAACATTCCCATAAAGGAATCTTCCCAGAGGAGTTGAAACTGTTGTAGCTGCAAAGGGTGGGCCGACATCATATTAAACCCTATGGATTAGGGTATAGGATGTCATATATGTGGGAAGGCAGGCAAGCCATACTTAATATAGTGTAATATAATGTATATATTAAGGCACTGTGTCTTTACAATGTACAGAAACAAGCGCACACACATACATACTGAAACACACACTAAAGGTGGCATGAGCATTATGGTCCCAGTGGAGAGGGATTTGCGAGGGAAGTGCTGTGAACTTCCTGTAAAGTGAATGAAAAAGAGATAGTAATTCACCTTCCATGTTATCTAATCTCTACTCTGTATATTAAAATAGTGACAATGCTGTATTTCTGTTATGTTCCTCACGCTATTCAAGTACTGAACCTTGTAAACATACAAAAACAATAGAAATAAAATAATGAAAGCATAATTATGTGTGGACACACTCCATTGTGTTTAATCTTTCCTTGATAACCCTTGGTGTCAACATTTTGTCCCTTTACCACTATATTCATCATACGCTTGTAGCAAGCAGAGCTTTCTGCAAGTTACGTCTGGAGTCAATTCTCTAAGCTCCCACAGTACTAAAGGTCAACAGCATAATCCATCTTAATAGCACTCAGCACAATCTGAGCCCACCAGCTAATTAAACGCTCTCACACTAATTAGCCATACTGCCCCTCCCTCCTTCTGCTTTAACACCCCGCTGCCTACTCATTAACCAGTGCTACTAGACACGTCTACTTACCTGCTTATCTTAATTACACGTGGTGTAGCTGCTTTTACCATCGTCTGCCGTTCCAGTCGTCACCTGAGAGGCTTTATTTTTATTATTGTTCTTTCTTTAATATCCAGGAGTAATGACCAGACATTTACACGGAATCTGTCCCTTGTGGGTCACTCTAGGTGCAAGAACAGCTGGGCTGTTGGTGTGCTCTATCTATGCTAGGACCAAATTAGCTGCTGGTTAATTAGCTGTTATCTCAATTTAATGGCAGTCGAACACTTCATTTTTAAACAGGTGGCAAATTATACCATGCCATTGCCATATTTATTTATTTATTTGGTTCTAGCCAGGCTGACCTTAGATATGACAGTGTAAAAATCTGTTGTATCGCTCAGTGGTCAGCCATCCAGCAAGATAGGTTGACCAGCTAACAGGCCATCAGGTCATATGTTCAAATGTTTGCAGTCACTCACTTCTAATTAGTGTTTTCTGCTCCTGCACCCATGGGCTGACCTAAGTGTACAAACACAGCTGATATAACCTCCATAGAAAGGTAGGGCCTATAGAATGGGATGCTTTGAGTATAAATCCTTTGAGACTTGGTCTGTGAAGCAGTGGAACTGCATTCTCTAGAGTGATGGAGCTCCATCCAGTACCTTTGGGATGAACAGGAGTGGTGTGAGCTCACTAAAGCTCTTGCAGCTGCATGCAATTATATGCCTTCCGAAAAGAGTAGATGCTGTTGTTGCAGTAAAGGTGTTTCAAACTCCTTAATTCCCTCAACTTCAGAAGAAACACTGAGGAGATATTTAAAAACATATGGATATTGTGTGTATATTAATTTAACAAAGTATTCACATTCATTACTCAGGTAGAAGTATAGATACTAGGGTTTAAAAATACTTCTGTACAAATTGAAGTATCAACTCAAGCTTTTTACTCCAGTAAAAGTGTAAAAGTACTGCTTTCAGAACTACTTAAAGTACAAAAGTAAAAGTAATGTGGGGGTAAAAATGCCATTAAGGACAAAAGCTTAGGCCGCACCATAGGGGTCTTTAGTGCACTAGCCCACCTCCCCCCAAAAAAAGAATCATTCTTCTAAAAGCCATAACGACTATAATGTTGTATTAAAATGTTAATGTTGATAAATTTGGGGTGCGCTAGGCTTCCTGTTTCAGCCACACATACACCCATTAAAAGTAAATGTATTTTAGTACAATGTAAATATATTAAAGAGGCATATCTGTGTACTACTGAGCATTAACATGTGTTTCATGGAGCAGAAGATATGATGACTAGTTGTCTATAAGTATTGTAATGGTGCAAAAAGCCAAACTTCAAAGGCATGTTATCAATAACCTTTACTGGAATGTAAATGTACATGAATGAAAACAAACCGAAGTAGGTGAAATAGGAGTAACGAGGCTAGTTTTAAAATGTAAGAAGTAGAAAGTACAGATGGAGTGTAAATGTAAGGAGTTGAAAGTAAAAACTTAGCTCAAAAGTAATTACTCCAGTAAAGTATAAATAACCAACATTTCTACTTAAGTAAGTTAACAAAGTATTTGTACTTTGTATTTGTATTTCTGATATTAATGCAACATGCATTAATATAAATATTCTGCAGTATATTGGGTGCACATTCTGAAGTGCAGAGTTATACACTACATTACTCGGTTATTGCATTATCTACTCACCGACCACTTTATTAGATAAATCTCCTTGTATCGACACTCACTGTCTCATTCATCCATCTGTTTCTCTGTATACTTTGTTATTCCACCTTTTTCCTATTCCAGTTATCCTAATTCCAGCAACACTGCTGTGTCTGATCCACTCATAGCAGCACAACATGCACTGACACACCACCACCACCACCACATCAGTGTAGCTGAAGTACAGAGAATGATCCACCACCCTAAAAATACCTGTGGTGGTCTTGTGGGGGCTCTGGTCACTGAAAAACAGGGTAGCATTATATAAATGTAAAACTATAGAGAGCACCTACATGGTAGGTGGAGCTGATCACATGTACAGTGTGTGTAGAAGCTATGTGTACCTAATAGACAACCTTAATGAGTGTACGGCCACTACGTATCTCTGTGGTGCCAGCCTAGTCATTTAAATATAAGCTGATAAATATAATACAATTCATAAATACAGGTATGTCCACAGCCAGGTAGCCACCTTGCCAACTTTTTCAGGTTTTAGCTTGTTGTCCAAAAAGTAATTCCTGTCATTTGATCAATAATTATAGTAATGGTGTGACAACCACCATCTCTACCCCCTTTCAGAGGGCCTAAAATATTCTTAACACACACACACACACACACACACACACACACACACACACACACACACACACACACACACATATATATATATATATATATATACTGTATACTATACTGTTTGACAAACAACATCTAAACAATTACAAAAATTTTGGCAAATAAATGATTCAAACGTGTCTATTCAATCTGTGTTGGAACGTGAGGGGTTAAGTGCAAGCCTGTAAGCCTGTGTCTCCCCCCATAAGGACTGTGATGCCTCTGCAGAGTGTTGGCGATTGGTGGTCCCGCTGTTCATGTACAGGCCAGGCAGTTATAATTCAGCGATACCAATTTCAAATAACAGTAAAACTGACCAATCATATCTTCCCTCTAAGTGGGCGGGCTTAACTGTATGATTTTCACCCGCTGTGGCGACGCTAGCTGGAGAAACAGCTACCTAGCGTTAGGCTACCACCGCTAGCTAATTTGCTGAGTCACAATGAAAGCCCATGTCCCGCCCCCAAACTGTCAAAACCACCCCATCTGAAAACTCGAGCGCAAACTTAAGGGTCACAGTTCGCTACTGGTGACAACATTACAGTTATGCCACTGCAATAGGATATTTATAGTAGTGATGTTACTGTCTGACTTTCTTCTGCACCAAATAAATAAATAAATAAACAAAGTTTCAAAAACAGCCTGCTCCCAAAAATCCACCCTTAGGCAGATACAGTTCTTCAAAGGTTCCTCCCACCTTTGAGATGCATTATCAAAAGGGGCTTTTCCTGATCTTTAAACCAGAAAATCGCTTTCTAGGATCTAGTAGGACACAAGCGAGCATTGTAGCAATGGTTAAATTTTTTTTTTCATCTCGGCCAGAATGCGCCTTTAAATATAGGTCAGATCTCCCCCACCACCTCCTGAGCAGCCTTCTATCCAGTAGTTTAAAAGTACTGTGATTTTCTACACGTCTCAGCTGTACAAAGCCATATGAAGTGATGAGGGTGTGAAACAGGCAGCGGATTAGTGCAGCGCACACGCCCCGCTGCTAAACAGCAAACTCCTTTGAAGTCGACAGTTAGCTGTCTGTACAAATCACAGGAGGCTTCAGAGCTGACAGCTATCCATTAAACATCATTTTCAAGTTCCTATTAAAAGCAGCGCCGGCCCGCTCTCCTGGGTGAGGGGCAGTGGAGAAACCACCGACTGTGGGCCACACTTCTATTCTTCACCACGTCCCCATGTACTCCAGCGTTTCCGACACCATCAGCACTTCTGCCACTCACTGAGCATCTTCCCAGAATGTATGAGTCTTAATTAATATGATCAACTCGCAATGAATTGGAAAAAAACCCCTCTCTCTAGGCTTGAATCATGTGATAATAAAGATGGTGGCGAGAAACCTAATCCAGGAGGAGATTGCTGGAGCTGCTCGTAGCTGTTATCTCCAGTTGGGTTGATTTAATAAGCACTGGGGGACAGTACCATATTAAATCTCTCTTTTCTCTCTAATGAGAAGCTATATGAGCTGAGACGGGGAAAAATGCCCCTCCTCCGTCTTTGGGTGTAGATAATGTGTATTTCGAACTGTTCATTTGGCGAGTGTGAGTAAAGACATCATTTAGAGGAGTGAAGATGGTTTTCAGAGGGTCATACATTACAAATAGGAGTAAATCTAGGCAATATGGGGTAAATAAATTGAGATTTGAAGGCTGAAACTCCGAAATGGACACTCTGGAATGAAGCGCTGTAGATTCTTATTGATGTTTCATTTCTGGGAAACAAAAACATGTTTGTGCTAGTGCTTTTTCTATTTCTTCCATTATTTATTCTGTAAAAATGAATGAAAGTGGATTTCGGTGAATGAAAATGTCATTTTAATTTAACCCAACTCAATTTTGTTCCACCAACAAGTGGAACCTCATGTTAAGATAACAAAGTGTATACTGACTCTATGAGATTGAATGGAAATGTGCGTGTAATTGAATACTTTGAAACTATTGAAACTTTTTTTAAGCATGTGCCATATGTCCACATAGAAAAACAATTTAACCAGCGTAGCCCAAACGTTTACATTCAATGGTATTTATGGCATGCTTTTGTCAATAAGTGTGCACTTAATAATCTGACAACTGCAGAAAATCAGGTTAATGCATTTACATGCACTTGGGTACACATGAGGCAATAATTGGGTTTTTGCTAGAACAGGGGTATTTAATTAGAATTCAGTAAGGCCTAGTTACAGGAAATTTCTTCAGGCCAAAGGCGGGACCGTTATAAAGAATTACAAATACTGTTTAGTATATTTCAGTATATTTACTATTTAAATGCTGAACTGAATGATTTATTTATAAAGCTTCAAATAAATGTTTTTTTCTCACTTCAAATAAAAACAAGGGCTACATAAAAAAAACATAATATGTTTAAAAAAAGTGCAGCAATGTAAGTGCTTAGGCGGTTCCGCCTGCGACCATGGGGGGCGCCGCTCTGCCAAAACTACAGGCAAGAACATCAACCCCCAGCGTGCACTGCGCTGATTAGAGCATTGGTAGCACCTGCCAATGACCCTACTTAAGCAGACGCCACCACCCATTGCTACAACTTTGATAGGGTAGCCGGTAAACAGCATCAAAAGAAAAGAAAAGAAAAAAATCAAACATGGCCCTAGAAAAAATGACAAAGTAAAAGACGGAGCTAAGAACAAATAAAACACAAGTTTAAATTTAAACCTAGAAAAAAAGAGCAAGAAAAAGGAGCTCAGAAAAGAAAAGAATTAATAAATGCCCCAATGGTATTATCAATTTTCTAAGGGCCTGTTCATTTCAGTTATTGAACCCATTTTTCCGTTTTCCATTTAGCAGACGCTAGAGTCGGCATGTTCCTTTGTTCTATTTGCCGCCAAATCTCTCCCCGAACGCGAGTGGGTTTGTGTTCGTCATTTCCTTTTCCATCTATTTTCACCCTTCAATTCTTAGTTTTCTTTGCGGCCGAGAACGCTCCCGAAAACGAGTGGGTTTTCCGCCGCTAACCTTTTATTTTCACCTCATTCCCCTGTTGAATGTGATTTTCCTCGTGGGGAAAGTCACAAATAACACATCCCTTTCCCACAAAGCCCTTTTGCATGCACTGAAATCCCTTTTTTCCTCCCTATGTTTGGGTCCACCCCCTTACCAGTACCATTACAAGCATGAAGTGCTTATTTATAGAAACAGTAAATAAAACGTGCGTCTTCTTGTTAACTCAATTTCACACCTTGACCTGTTGGTTTGGAGCTGCCTGGGGGGAAGAATAAACATGTATGTCTCGCTCCAGTCCTGGTTAAACAGTCTGTTTTCGCTGTTGACTTTTTAGAGCACCTTATTCTTTCTGACTCGCTTTATTCTCTGACCCCTGCTTCCTTCTTCGTACCTCGTCTGTGTGCGTGCTACACTCCCAATTCTGCACTGATCTGATTGGCTGAGGAGCGCTTTTGGTGATCTTACAACGCACGGGATTGGTCTGTGAGTTTACTGCGCCGCAAAGCCCGTATACCCCAGAAAAGTTCTGCCACTGTCTAAATTAAGTGTTTCTCCAAAGTCATATGGTGCATCCGAAATCACATACTTCCATACTCAACAGTACACAAAAGCAGTACGCGAGAATGACTAGGGTGTCAGAATACACAGTATTCGAGGAGCAGTACACAAAAAGTCCTCGGATGACGTACTGCACCGGCAGACATTTTTTCAAGTATGCAGTCACAGCATACTGTCCTACCCCATGATTCCATCAGAGCCACAGAGGAGAAAACAGTGAAAAACGGTACGTAGGCTGTGTGTACGTAGCTACGGCTAGTTAACTGCCGCAACAGAAGTTGCCGCTACTTCTGAGGTAAACAATGATTAAATTCCTCCTCACTCGTCTTCTCCGAGCTACAGCTAGACACCGTGTGAGTACATACTCAGACAAACACGCAGAACAGGGACACAAAGTATCTAAATCTGTCAGTAAACAAGACTTTTACATTAATAGTGGGACTTTTATGGTGGTGGTCTGTCGTCTTGAGTCACAGGATGTTGGTAAGATGGCAGACGTAGTGCGAGGTTGCGTAGATACTGCACACTCACACACTGAAAGAGCTCCACACTAGCTCCAACTGAGTACGTACTGTTCAAGTACACAGTTTGGATGTGAGTGGCTCGGCTAGCTCAGTCGGTAGAGCATGAGACACTAAATTTTAGGGTTGTGGGTTTGAGCCCCATGTTGGGTGTAACTTTGTTAGTGCATTTTTAGGGGCAGTTGTGGCCTGAAGGTAAGGGATCCGGTCTTGTCGCCGGTTCCATCCCCGGGAACGGCAAGTCCCGACTGTAGTGCCCTTGAGCAAGGCACCTAACCCCACCTGCTCCCCGGGCGCCGTGGATAAGGGCTGCCCACCGCTCTGGGCAAGGGTGCTCACCGCCCCCTAGTGTGTATGTTCACTAGTGTGTGTATATGTGGGTGTTTCACTGCACGGATGGGTTAAATGCGGAGGTCAAGTGGCTAATCGTAGTTCTAAATTCTAAATGCACTCATGGTTTGGTGCGCATTGGACCACATCTGGGTCCGGTCTGATCCACCTATCAGTGACCTCTGATCTAGAAGGTGAAGATGAATGTAGTTGGTTTCAGCTGCGCTTCAAATGTTTTGTTGGTGTGTTAATCACCAGAGAAAGGGTACACGTTCTGAAAAATCTTACTACTGAGCTCTTATTACATTTCTCAATCTAGTTTATAGACCTTAACATGATGTAAGAAATCAGAGTATGCTGTTTACATGATCACTTGAATAATAATTAAATAACTGCGTAAATCCAGTTTTAATTAAATCATCAAAGCACTCACACTGTAAAAGCACTCAGTGTTGGTTAGTAGGGTTTAAGTACCATAATGTTTCCTTAATTTGGTAAGTGAATATTCATTGAGACTATGATTTAAGATGCTTCTTATTAGTTGTTAATAGTAGATACACTGTTTTTCTTTATTTGTATTAATAAACTTTCATGCTTTTGTGACTAAAATCCCTGTTTTGCATCTAGTTTTTTATCAATAACACTTTCCCATCTCTCTGTAAGATTAAATATTTTTAGCAAAAAAAAAGAAACCTCAAAGTACATAAAGTTTTCTATAACAGCCACAATTATGTATTTACAGTTTCTTAAATTGTACCCCAATTACTGAAATTCCCTCTCAGTGGTTTTGTTCCCGAAATTGATTGTGGTGGTCAGTGATTTTCTTAGATGGACTCCCTGTAGTGTTCTTTATTTATTTCTTTTCTCCGGGCAGCGTTTGTGCTTTTACACATTGATGGATTATTCTTTCATGTCCTGGCTCAGGTGTGCTTCAGAATTACATCTCTAAATATATGACTACTTTCCGCCTTCCCGCCGTGTTTATGCTTCTGGAGAAGAAAAAAAAAAATCGCTTCTATCCAAACAACATTTACTCGCAGCTATAAACTGCAACCTTGAGTGTGTTTACAGCCTGTTAGACGTAACAGTTTTCCTGCTGTTGGCTGCCACAGTTGGCCATGGATGAGTTCACAACTGAAGTGAAAACAAATTAGAAAGTTGTTTGATAACATCATCAGGATTGGACATTTAAATGTTCATGAAGTTATCTTTAAATTAGTGCTGGATGCTGTTTCCCTGCCATCCAGCTACTCTGCACTAGCATGTAGACGTTCTTGTGGAACGCTGTGGAGGGGCGTAGGAGTGGTTTGGAAAAGACACTGAGCTTTTTATTTGACAAATTAGGCGTCTGCTTAAAAGGAGGCACGGTAAACAAATCTGCATTTTCTTTACAGGCTTACGTAACACACGAGAGGTGCCAACTACAGACGAGCACTGGGTCATTAGCCCCTCCGAAACTGAAGAAGGGAAACGGTTGCATCCCTATTTTAGAGTGAAGCTGAAGAAAAGTAGCAGTAGTGAAACTGCACTCAACTATTGGGCAACAGTGGAGGCTTCACACATGCAGGGATGCTATGGCAACCAGAGAAAAACTGCTGTTATCCACATGCACATTTCACTTGCTGGTTCTTTTCCCCATCTTTACCAGTAAGTTGGACTCGTTTGAAAATGAATCATCGTCTAAATACATATTAATCTATTCGTTGAATAAGCTAGATGGAGAACAGAGAGAGAAGAGGCAGTATGGTGTGGCACCTTGCTGGCAGCCAGCTTAAAATCAGCCAATTAGTTAGTGTCCTTGGTCACATATGACTCAGCACAACCCACTGGGTCATATCGCTCAAAGCACACAAATCTTGTATAGTGATTTCTACCTGACATTTGGTTACATCAATCAGTAATCAGTAACAACTTACCATGTTTTCCCTCCCCCTCCACCAGCCTGACCAGTCATCTAGCAAAAACACTCATCATCTCATCTATTATAGCTGCACATGTCAAGTCAAGTTTATTTGTATAGCGCTTTTTACAACGATGTTCTCACAAAGCAGCTTTACAGTTTAAAAGCATGAAAACATGAAATCACAACACTTTATCCACTGTGAACAAGCCAGAGGCAACGGTGGCAGAGAAAAACTCCCTCAACTGGAGGGAGAAACCGTGGGAGGAACCAGACTTACAAGGGGAGACCCATCCTCCAGTGGTCGAACAGTATTTACAGTTTATAAACTAAAGCTGAGTCTGAAGGTAAAAGCTTTAGAAGCTGCACAGGTGCTACATACATGTATGTCAGTAGACCTTCAGTATTCTACTTACTCACAATAGTCTGTCTTACAGTGTTTTGGAGCAGTTGTAAAATAATCACTTCAGAGTTATTTCATCTCAATTATTTTAAAAACCCATGCTCGGGAGTTTAAATATCTGGCAGCATTTACGCTGTGGCTGAGGGGCTGTGCGGGGGCAGCTGATGAGGGACATATACAGTCAGTCTGTTCCCCAAATGTTAATTCTGCTCATAGACTAGATTTATTAAACTTGGCTTCTTTTTTTCTAAGGTCTTCTTCCCACAGTGACTGGAAGCCACTCATTTTCAATGACAGTAGGTGACACGCAGCAGAATTCAGTGCTCATGTGAAGTGGATGAATGTAGTGATATGATTAATTCATGCAAATGAGCAGTGACGTGCAGCAGCGACCACGAATCAGGAAACGGGCATCGCCATCCTAAAAGGCCTACCTAGACAGTACGTACGAGATTGGACCCAGTGTGCACTGCTGGACATGTAAAGCAGTAGCGAATGTTTAATATCCACACAACCTTGGATGCACAGCATTCGCCATCTTTCCAACACCCTTTAACGGAAGACATCACACCATCACTGTAGACGTCCCACTGTTCAGTAAAAACCCGATTCAGACATTATTTTAGATACTTTTTGTGGCACTGACCTGCTTTTTTGCCATGTTTTTTGCCAAACCTTTAACAATGAATTGTGTTTCAGAAACTACAGAAAATAGAAACACTCATCTGTTTCACATGCAAATGCATCACATTATAAAATAAAATATTTTTAATGTCTGATTCATGTTGACCTTTAAAGCCACACCCAGACCATTCCAAACTTGGAGGGCTCATCGCATGTAATACCATGCAATGCAGATCTCTGTAAGTCAACACTAACAACTATTCATTAAAATGCATTACAAAGACAATATGTTAATGAGAAATACTAGTTGATGCACATCTTCTGGTGGGGGGTAGAGAAATGGTGGGCTGCATGTTCAGCCATAGTCTGGCTGGCTAGTCTTCTATGGCAGGCAAAGGCACTGATACAGCACACGGTTGAACAGAATTAATTGAAGGTTTTTATTGTGTTTTTAATTCAAATTATATTTTCACTTAATCATTTCAATTACTCGCTACTTTCCCCATTTTCACAGTATGTGGAAAGTGTTCAGATTGTTTATTGATTTTTCTGCTGGTTTACAAGCACCAATAAAATACAGAAAGCAGTCAGAGTTGACTAGAATATACTGAATTATTCTGTTTGATCCACTGTGTATTTTAAATAAGTCTTTTTTTCGCATATGCAGAGCAACGAGGGGCGTCAAAGAAGTGTCTTCACTTTGCAACTTGTATTTACAGAATTGTCTGATTATACAAAAAATAATATTAAATATTAAAACCCGCTCTTACACCATAACTTTCCCTCAAACTATGAATGTATGTCATTGATAATACAAATTAGGACCCACAAGGACCTGATAAATAAGGTTCCTGTATCTATCTGATGATTTTAAAAGGTGTTGGGACATTAAACAAAACATCCTCATCCATGTCTGTCATCATATTGAGAATACGGCATGCTAGAAAGTTACTTTCAACTTTCCCTGAGTTTTTCAACTCCAGTACAGACTCTGGTGTGGTTGTATCTCTATTAGAAGTTTTGCAATCCAGCCTTGAACTGCACAGTCTTATAAATCAATAAGTCCAACATGACAAATCCAACACTGAATGTTATCTGTGATTATTCATTCATTTCTATTTGATAAAGAGTAATTGTTGTTTTTGTTAGCATTGCTGTTAGGCCTCCACTGACCTCTTGGATTGAAGTGGGGGGGAAAAAAACAGTGCCTATACTCTCCTATATTCACATTCTGGAGTGTGTTCATTCATCCGCTATCAACAAATTAAAGTATTTCATTAATTACATTAAAGATTATATTATATTATAGATATTGCTGATGTTCATAACATAAATGTTTCTGTTCAAATAGATAATTATCTGTTATTTAAAAGTATATGTAGTTATATTGTTGCTGTCCAAAGAAAAACAAGTACCTCCAAAACAGCAACTGTCTTTACTTTCAATGTAAGTCAATGGAACCATATTGTTCCAAGCTATTTTGAAGCATTACTATTGGTTCATTCATCATAAAGATTTTACACAATGTAAACGGCTGCTGCTGGACAGCGACGATATGTCATGCACACATATGAGTAACGAGTGTGTGTGTGTGTGTGTGTGTCTTTTTAACTAGGTTGTCTATAGAATTCATTATGCAGTCAATGCACATACAATATGTTGTCTGCAACACAATGTGTATTATAAACTTAGTTGTTCTTAATCAGAAAGCAAACACATTATTTTGTATGATCAACACAGGGTATAAAAACAAGGCATAAGCAAGATTTTAAAAATGAGTTTTAATCCTGGCAAGCAGTGAACAATTGTGCTGACAATCATGTTTTGTACTGTTTAAGTGATTTCTGCTTTCTGTAGTTCCTGTGTTTGTTGGTGTTGGTCTCTGATCAGTGAATGCGCACATCCAAGGACCTGATTTGTGAATGGGAATTTGAGGGGAACTGAATTGGATACGGAAGAAGTGCCAGTGCATAAGAAAAAGCTACAAAGTGAGTGCTGGGTTCGAGTGTCAGTGATTAGTGGCTTTAAGCACTGCATAGTTGAAATTCTTATTAGGAAGCTAGTAAAACTGAGCATTATCTTAGAGGCAAATAATCTTCCGTACTTTCTTTTCATATCCCAGCAATTTTTAGTTTTTTTCTACAGAAAGGTCACATCTGACACTTTTAAATCTTTTGAAAAACAGCACGCCCATCAAAACACAACAAAAGAACATTTATATGATCAAATGTGTACCAAGCATGTTCATTAGCCACATGAAAGTGGAGCTCTATTCACAGTCTTTTAAAAAATTCAGCTGTATTACCATTTGAGCTGAAACCTTGAGACATCGTCTCTGTCCTTTGTTCTATTTTAACTGCTTCACTTTTTCTGAGCTGCTTTCGTAGAAGCCCAGGCTGGATATGGTCAAATCTGATCTCAATTATGATTTTCACTTACCCTGAAGCTGCAACAGCTCAGTTATGGCAGTAACGTACTGCTACAACGTACACGCTTGAAATAAACTCTGAAAGCCCTTCAATCTTTAATTAATCCTAATTAATAAATGACTTATTTTTAAGTAAACACACGACCAGATCTGTTGGAAGCTGTCTATATTTAACTCTGAGTGGTGGTGGTGGTGGTGGTGGTGGAGTGGTGGATGATGTACAGTAGCTCAGGGAGCTGTGTATGCCAGAGGCTGCCTCCGTATATACTCCTCATGGCTATATTCCCCAGCCTTTTTACAGCTTTAGAAACCTGGGGATTGCCATTCCATTATAATGAGACCAAGAGGGGGCAGCAAGAGAGCCGCTCAAGTTTTTTCCCCCTCATCTTCCTTGTTCTTCCTTGTCTTATATCATTTTCTTGATAAGGGTTGAAGTAAAGTTTACATCAATACAGTCATTTGGGGAATTCTAGCATCCAATGAGGGGTACTGGGGCAAGCATGGCTGTGCTTTCATGGGCATTGCTAGCCCACACTGCTCTGAGACATTAGAACTGTCAGAATAAAACATTAGTACACTGCGTTTGCTTTCTCAAAACAGATTTGGTCACCCTCGGTTTAAACTTAACCAACAGGAACTCTGGAGAGCCCGCAATAATTTCTTGCTTTTGTTTTGTTTTGGCTCATAAACTGTCCATACACTTAATTTATTGCAAATGAAGTATATTCTTAAGGCTTATTATGGAGAAACTATTACAAATGGTTCAATAAACCCTTATCCCTGAATAATAAGCCGCACACTACTGTGAATACTATTGTCAAGTGAAAGGAAGTTTTGCATAGTAGTTGTTTATTTGCAGAAATAATAAAACTGGGGAGAAGTTATGGCACATTTTATATTATGTGTTTTTGCCAGTATGTTAAACTCAGCAAATAAATAAAAACTGTGCACTAAAATCTAGATATCTGGAAAGAATGGCCAGTTTTTTGGAGAGAATGTGTCCTTGTTTTCATTCAGTAAAAGCAATAAAATATCATGGCTGTCTCAAGAAAAACATGTCCAATGTATTGTCAATTTTCATTTTTCTATATCATTTGGACACAATAGCTGGCCTTTGCCATGAGGGAAGCGAGGAGGAGACAAAGGCAGGATGGAAGGGTGGACACAAACATAAGCTTTAAACCAATTCTTAATGAAAACAAATGCAAAACAACACAAAGCACTAAGAACAAAAAGAATACAACCAAAACAGGAAAATAACCAGACAGACTAGACAAAAGGACAAACAGGCACAGATATATACAGATATATACAGAGGCTAACGAGAGGAAAACAGCTGACGAGACTAACCCCAAACAAGGCACAGGTGAGAGAGGTGGGGCAAGGGTGGAGACAAGGAATACATGATCAAAACAAACAAAAACACAAGGCAGGATCGTAAACTAACACATATGGCTAACCCAAGACAAAAGCTTGAAAACAAGGCTAAGACGGGATGAAAACAGCATTACATCATTTATATCCTATGAAAAATTCTTGATGCTTGGGCCAGTAGAGAAGTGCTGCCAAATCCATCCATCCATCCATTATCTTCCGCATTACCCCACTAGTCAGGGTCACGGCGGGGCTGGAGCCAATCCCAGCATCATTGGGCGAAGGCGGGGTACACCATGGACAGTTTGCCAGTCCATCACATGGCCAACATTTACTCACGCACACACACACTCACACCTATGGGCAGTTTAGAGTGACCAATCTTCTGGAGTGTTTAAACACTATGTCCACTCACTGTCCACTCTATTAGACACTCCTACCTTGCGGGTCCACCTTGTAGATGTAAAGTCATAGATGATAGCTCATAGATGATAGCTCATCTGTTGCTGCACAGTTTGTGGTGGTCATTCTCTTTTTCTTTATCAGTGGTCACAGGACGCTGTCAGCTGGATGATGCTGGTTGGTGGACTATTCTCAGTCCAGCAGAGGCACTGAGGTGTTTAAAACTGTCTGATCCACACACACACCAGCACAACACACACTAACACACCACCACCATGTCAGGGTCGCTGCAGTGCGGGGAATGATCCGCCTTCCTAATACTACCTGCTCTGTGGGGGTCCTGACCATTAAAGAACAGGGTGAACGGGGATAATAATAACAATGTATACAAAGAAACAGATGGACTGCAGTCTGTAATTGTTAAACTAATAAAGTGCTCCTACATGATAAGTGGAGCTTTGTGTAAACATACAGATGTTGTTTAATGTTATGGCTGATCTGTGTATACCAGATAGGATCACTTAAGGGGTGAAAATGCCCAGATGCAATTTCATACACCCAGTTACAAACCTATGATTTGGCCCTAGAATGTGTTTTTCCTCCTGCTCTGATTAACTGGCATCACCATGATGGGAAGCAACACGTCCAGAAGCAACATGGTGAAATAGACAGAAAATAAAATGAACCTCCAAGGTCATACTGTTTAGTTATCTATGCTACTGTAGCTATGCTTGCTTGTAGCCAATGTGAGCTACACAAAGTACAGTTGTTACTTACTATGAAACTTTTCATGTAAGACGATCTGCTTCAACCAGCAAACAGTGGAAAAAAAAAAACATACAACATGGCAGCTACAGGTTCCAGTTTGCAGTTGGGATTGTGGTGCTAATAAAGCCAGACCCTGCAAAGCCTGCTGGACATTTTCCAAGGTTTGAGAAACCGGGAGTCAAATGTGCGACGCAAACTAACAATTTAGTATTAAAGTTGACTTCCTATGTACCAGAATGTTTTCTAATTTTCCGCTCCATCTTAAATGGTATCGCAGTTCCATCCTGGCACCGGTCCAAGCTGCAGCATTAACGGCAGATCTTTTGATTATAAAATCTAGCGAATAGGAAGCCAACGTCAGCCTCATTTAAAGATGAACATCAAGCATCAAGGGCGCAGCAGCTTCCTCTGTGTAATCAAATGATGCAATAATGAATGAAACATACACAAACATTCAATTAATTATTAATGGCTGCTATTTGGAGGGCAAATAATAATGCTGATATGTCCTTGTAAGTTCAAACTATGATTAACAACTAGAACCTCACCTGAAATCCTGAACCCTGTTCCTTCATCAGGCTGCTGTACTTCTGTAGCTGCTGTGTTTGTTGCAGTGCATACAAATTCAGTAATCATGAGATTTTCATGGCTTTTCATAGAAATGCAACTCAGAATTGAATATATTCACCCAGTTTATACATTTACTCCCACTGGCAACCTGACTGCTAGCCTACAGATGACTAAAACCAGAGTTAGTTGGCTGCTACATGCTATTTTACATGAATGACTTTGACGTTATTTCTTCCAGTGGAAAGGCCGGTGAGCAGTTAGCAGGTTTTCTTTTTAAACCAATATGGCTACTGCTAAGTTAGTTTACTACACACTCTGGATGATGGGGAAAAATGTGTTAACTTTTATTTTTGTTAACAAAATTATGCTCTATGTGCTGTGCAGTGTGGGAAAGAGAGTAAGTCATTTGGAAGACTAAATTTTCACTCTTGTTTGAGGTATATGGACTGACTGGCCTGATAACTCACTGTTAGCACCCTGATCAGATCTTGCTTCCTCCGTGTCTAGTAGTAAGAACAATATTTGCTTATCATGACATGAGTTTTCAGATCCCAATCAGCCAGTCTAATACTAGCATGCTTAAACTGAGTCTATGAGTCTACCAAAGTAATGCAATCCAGTTTGTTCAAATATTGGTACTGAACATACCCATGTCATCCATATGCAAAGCTATGACCAGGTCATCCATGCAAGTTGACAGTCCGGTTCATTAGGAAGGGTATGAAAAAAGCCAACCTTGCCTTCCGAGTCTAAATAAGTGAAGAAGTTGAGTTTTCAAGTTTTACCACCCTCCTTTGTGAATGTGGGACTTGTATTTGAAGGAGGAACAAGAGTGTTTGAGGGTCACGGTATGTCAGTCCTACGTATCGAACTGTCCTTGTTCAACTTTGACAATACAAATACAATTTTAAAAGGTTTCTGCATTTAACACTGCCAAGTAATGCCATTCCACACACTCCCACACAAGAAGGACCTCCTTTACTCTGTCTCATCTCTTACATTTTTCTCCTGCTTAGTTTCGTAATGATGCTCCACATTTCACAGCTGATTAAGTGATATTCACTGCTGGGGTTCTCTCTCCTCTTTTTACATTTCTGGTTGTAACTGAAGGCCTAGATCTAAAGATATGCATCATTTTTTTTAAATGTATAGCCATCAAAGGAACATCCCTTTCATTTATTTATGCTCAACTATTTATTGATACAAAATACAAGCCCTGTCAAAAGCTTACATGCCTTTCATTTTTAATACATGAGCATCAATATCAGCTTGCAGCCTCCTGTGATGATTGTATGAATGCCTTTATTTTCTCAGATGGTAAAGCATTTTTATTGCTGTTCTTCTTAACAAAACTTCCTGTGTTGCTGTCACTCATCTCCACCCTCAAAACAGCAGAGGTCCATAACCCTTAAAAAAAAATAAATAAATAATAGATTATTATATAAATGACCATAAAAATAATACAGTTAAATAGCACTTTGTTTTGTATCATATTTGGTACATCTGAATTTGTTTGCTAACAAATGAAAACATTCAGAACACAATGTTTTAAACCTTACTCAAGTAATTTCTAACTTATAAAAGAACATTTTTCCATATTGTACAACAGCGTGTTACACATTCTGTATCTACTGCAATCTTTGGTTCTCCACTAAAGTTTAGAACAAAGTGTTGGTTTGAGCCAAATTCAGGTGAATGTCAGGTTTTTTAAGAAATTATAAAAGTAATGATGTACAGGTCTCACAAACTTGTGTATCAAATGTGATTTCCTTGGCTTTAAAGAGTTAATAAAAATGCTCTGTTTTTCATCGTAGGTCTCGTACAGTTGTGGCCAAAAGTTTTGAGAATGGTACAAAGTTTGCTGCCCTAGAACCTTTTTAGAACTTTATATGTTATAATGAAGTAGAATTATAAGCATTCCATACGTGTGTTGACTTTTTATTGTTCGCCTTGGCATACTGGATATCAGCTTCTGGGCAAAATCTTGAATGATCGCAACTCATTCTTGCCTAATCAGTGCTTGGAGTTGATCACAGTTACTGGGTTTTTGTTTGTCTACCCTCTTTTTCTTAAGAGGATTGCTATTGTTGGAGTTTCCTGGCCGTGGACCCAAACTTTCAATGTTTTGTTCACCGAGCCACTTGGTTATCACTTTTGCTATGTGACATAGAGCTCCACCATGCCGGAAAAAACATTGTTTATCTCTCCTGGACTGTTGGGAGAAGTTGCTATTGGAGGATGTTTTGATACCATTTCTCATTCATAGGCAAATTTTGGGCGAACATGCTCCCCTGGATGAGAAGCAACCCCAAACATGAATGGTCTCAGGATGCTTCACTGTTGGCATGACACAGGACTCATGGTAGCGTTCATCTTTTCTTCTCTGGACAATAATTTTTCCAGATGTCCCAAACAGTCTGAAGGGGGCTTTATCACAGAAAATAACTTCACCCCAGTCCTCTGCAGTCCAATCCCTATTCTACCTGCAGAATGTCATTCTGTCCTTGATGTTTTTCTTGGACAGGAGTGGCTTCTTTGCTGCCCTTCTTGATACCAAGCCATCCTCCAAAACCCTTGGTCTCACTGTGTGTTCAGATGCACTCACACCTGCCCTCTGCCATTCCTGAGCAAACTACACTGGTGGTGACCCGATCTCGTAGCTGCATCCTATTTAGGAGATGGTCATGACGCTTGTTTGACTTTCTTGGGTGCCCTGAAGCTTCTGCAGTTGAAACACTCTCCTTGAAGTTCTTGATGATATTGGATAAGTGGTTGATTGGGGTGCCATCCTACAAGCAGCAATGTCCTTGTCTCTGAAACCCTTCTGATGCAATGCAATGATGACTACACGTGTTTCCTTGGAGGTAACCATGGTTAACAGAAGAACACTTTAAAGCACCAATACCCTCTTAAAGCAACCAGCATGACAGAGTAATATCAGCTGTCTTGTCCTTATTATCATTTTCTCCTGAGCTAATGAGATCATCACTGAAATGATGTTTGCAGGCCACTGTGTAGGGCTGAAATGCAGTGGCTGGCATGCAGTAATTTTTGTGATGAGGTAATTTTTCATGGCAGTGAATGACTTTGCAATTAATTTCACTCTTCATAATCTAGAGTTAATACAAAATGCCACAATAAAAATAAATTGCCACCATTTTGGCCACGACTGTAGACTCCTCTCCAAACATAAAGATTGCTATAACTAGTTAATATAACCAGTTTTTGTTTTAGCTCTTATTAATTCTAATGGTTAATTTTATTCCATAGGCCTTGAGGTTTCTCCAGATGCTTTTTGGTGTAATGCCAGCGGTTCTTTTGTTGTGTTGGTGCAAAAAACAAGCTTTTTTCTGGCAACCCAACCATTCTGCCTATTTCTGTTTAAGTATCTCCTTATTGCACATTCTGAAACAGCCACACAACTTTGTTTTAAAGAAGCTTGTACTTGAGTAGTAGTAGCTTGTGGGTTTTTCTTTGCGTCTCAAACTGTTTTGTTGGTGGACCTGATCTTGCCACGGTATCCACAGAAGCACTCATTTTCCACTTCTTTTTTATGCATAAACCTAGATTCATCGTGTTTTAGTATTCAGCAAATGTATGTATACACTGAATGCACAAGGTTCTTTTAAGGACTAACAAACACACCAATTATTTATACATGTCCACTGATTACAATCAAACAAGGCACAGGTGCTGGTACTTAACCTTCAGAGAGTTCTCAATGTATTTCTGGCACTCAACTCTACTAGGTGCATAATATGCATAATATAAAGTTTCCCGTAAGTCTTTCATGAAACAGCTGGTCAATATAATAATGAGGCATCATGTTATTTTGTCATACTTTAAACCACTTATTTCACCAGACCAAGGAAAAGGACATTTTTTTGTTTTCAATACAATAAGAGCTCAACAGTGGTCCTTTACATTGTGTCCAAATTTCATAATTTCATGATGATTGGAACAAATATAATGATCAAAAGGGCTTAGAACAATATGCCTTTCCATAAACTCGTCTTGAAAGTGTTTTTGGTCTCTCCTATAAAGTTATCACTTTGGAGATGCTTGTTTTTGTTGTTGGACAACCATAATATCACTTCACTACACTACACTACAATATCAATACACTACCACTCAAAAGTTTAGGATCACTTTAGAATTTCATTTCATGCAATTCATGCATTTTTTTCACAAACAATGTTGTCCATTTCACAATTAATGTAAGTGTATAAGATGATTTTAAAGAATAAAAATGTTTGTATTAAAGTCTATTTTTGTATAGAGGCTTATTTTGCATATAGTCCTATTATCAGCAATTCTCAGTCCTCTGTCTAAATCTCCTGGTACGGCCGCCAATCCAAGTTAAGGATGTTATTGGGCTAATTGGTTGTTAGGACACTCTTGCTCAATTGTGATGCACAGCTGAAAAACATTATACTAATAAGTGAGCATAAAAGGGAGAACAATATTCTAGGTTAGTTTAGTATCTGAAGCATCAGCAGTTGATGGCTTGCTAACAGACTCAAAATGGCCAGAAAGAAACAACTTTCTTTAGAGACCTGTCAGTCCATTGTTGTGTTCAGGAAGGAAGGCTACTCCATTGAAAACAAGAAAATTTCACTGTGATCCCAAATTTTGAGCGGTATATATATATATATACATACATGTACATACATACAGGAAGGACCAAAAATCTTCACATTTAATGTCATTGGAACCAGACACTTTTACAAGCCATGTTGGAAACAATGTAAACAGCAGTCTTGTTTAAATGACTTAGAAAAATAAAAATCAACTAAAATGGATATGTATGTTTTTCTTTGGCCAGCGCCGATATATATGTATATTCTGAGAAACTTGGGCCTGGAATTATTATTCTCTACAGTCTTACTTATTCTCTACAGTCTTACTCCCGAGCCCAACTAACTCTCTCTCTTTACTCTTCCTGAGGAAATGACTGTCCTCCCATCTGTTGAACGCTGTTGAGGGACTGATCATCGGGCCATCACCCCACCATCACCAGCCAGCTCACCTGTCCATTTACTGCTACACCCTCAGTTACATCACTGTGCCATCCAGATGCACCAGCACTGAGATAGGATGGGACTGTTTCAGCTCACGCCCACTTAACATAAAGACTCAGTCATAGACTGCCTCAGCCAGAGACTGCCTCAGTCATACACTGCCTCTATCTGTGCAGCTTCTAAAGCTTTGCTATCCTCTCCAGAAACAGAGGCTCCTTTCTTTGGTATTTAGTTTAAACTGTAAATACTGTTTGACCAGAGGAGGATGGGTCTCCCCTTGTGAGTCTGGTTCCTCCCAAGGTTTCTTCCTCCAGTTAAGGGAGGTTTTCCTTGCCACTGTTGCCTCTGGTTTGCTCACTGGGGGATATATATGTTATAACTGTTTTCAAAACTCTGTAAAGCTACTTTGAGACAACATCGTTGTAAAAAGTGCTATATAAATAAAATTGACTTGACTGACTTGACTAGGTGGCTTCAGCTGCTGGGTTTTGAAGCCAGGCACCCCCTTGCCAAGTGAAGAGTGAGTAGGATTTTGGAATTTTCGAATTTCGTCATGAGAAGGTGAAGGCAGAGGAGTGGTTTATATAGAGCATGTAATGATGGAGAGGAGGAGTTTGGGCATGGTCCTTTTCCCAAACTTAAGTTATTTATAACTTCATTAACTGTGTAAAAGCTATTTTTCCAGAGAGGAAGCTTTATTTTTGTAATATTTAATTATGATTAATAAAATAAGTTGTGGTTACACATATGTCACTGTGTTTATTTAACCCTTTCCAAGCTTTTCCTGTTCTCTTCTAATACCAGCTTTGATTGCTCAGTACTTCATTAAGCTAAATCAAGATTGCTGCTGAAGGGACTGAATAATTTTGTGCAATGTCTGGAGCGTCCAGGAGAAATCTGGAACTAAACTTTATTCTTCAAACTTGGATATTATCTACTTCTTTCAAAATAAATAATACTGCTTTGTATTGTACATAGGTTTAAATAAAGTATATGTACACACACACAATCACAGACTTTAGTCCACCCGACTATCACCCTTTCACTTTCATAACATCAAACATTATGGTAATGGTCACGTGACTATATATTATGGATCAGTCATCACAAAGTATTACCCATCACCAGCAAATGCCATCTGTAGTGACATGTCTATGGCATAGCTATTTCAGAGTTGTGTTACGTATATCTATAAGCAGAGCTACACTGAGAACAAATACAGTGAATAATTCAACAGTTACCACAAAACTGGAACAGCTGTATACAGTCTTCCTATTTGTTTTGTTTTTGGTAAAACATTCCAAACCCATATATTTCTGTCACGAGTTTGGCCAAGGTAGTTTGGTTATTTCATTTTGCTGCTTGCCTGTGGCTTGTGTTGTGTGGACTAATATGGGAGTGGTATAATGGAATTTGCGGAGACCAAAAAGAAAACAAAATCAATCCATTTTCTTGATTGCTAATAATTTTTTTCCTGTTATTGTGGCTATCCATATGGATTAGCATCCTCTGTAGCCTCTAAAGCCACAAAGGTTTTCTGGAGAGGGAGACATTGCAACAGATTACATCACTGGCCTCTTATCATCACGCTGTGTTTGAGGTGGGTGACCAGTAGATTGGTATGTGTGTGTGTGTGTGTGCATGTGTGTGCATGTGTGAGTTTATTGATTCTCATGTTCTCTCTGTTGGCTTCGGTGTTGCTCTGGTCCCGCTGCCAGTGACACACTGCCAACAGGGCCAGAAGCAGAGAGAGCGGAGAGGACCGCAGTGCTGGAGAGGACATGTGTTCTGCATGTTTGCTCTGTGTTACGGGTTTGTATCTGAAGAGGAAAGGCCAAAGCGTCACCATGTGCTACAGTACAAACAAACAAACATGAGGTTTCTCTAAAGGCAAATGACAATGGTGTTCGGTTTATGCACCACTAGAGACATTACTTCTTGGATGCCATTAACACTTACGACTTTTTAATTGCACTCTAAGAAGTAAAGATGCCAAAAGGGTTCTTTGGAAAAAATCCACTGAAGACCAACTTTTACTTCCCTATCAGTAAACCTCTAATTTGTAAATAAGATGGGCGAGTGTGATGAAACTTTTTTATAAAGGTTGAAGAAACTCCACAGAATGTAAAGACTCAACATCGATTAAAGGATTCTCTCAGAACTGTGCATGCAAGCCAAGAGCCGTTTGGGATGTGTATGGCTGTGGTAGATTGAAGTCCAGTCCAAATGGATGTCTATGCAAGTTATTGGTTTTTCAGCATTTATATGAAAACGAATCATATTGCACTTATGCAGCTGCACTTAATTATTTTATCTTCTAGGCAGAAACACTGGCTGGGTATTCGTAGGTATTGCACTTGCACTGTATGTAACCACGATTTTATTCTCTTCTCTCTAGGTATTTCCGTTTTGCTAGGTATTCCTAGATATTGCACTTGCACTGTATCTAACCTTGTATGTTGTTGTATTCTTTCTAGGTATCAGCGCTGGCCCTTGTTTCTGGCAGCGTTTGAGCTCAAGGGTAGTTTGCACTTAAACCTGTCTGTACTAGCTAGAGATACATACTCTGACTGACCACAAAGCACTTCTGTGAGTCGCTCTGGATAAGAGCATCTACTAAATGCTGTAAATGTAAATGTCAAATGCAGGACACCTGTATTAAACAGAAAATGACATAGAAACCACAAGAACTACATATAAGATTTATTTTTTAAGTATTTATGACACCTTCAGGCACATTGTTCCCCACCTCCAAAGTTCAGTGATTTAAGAATGGTGAACTGAGGCCCAAAAACTGAGCTTTGTAGGTGGCTGAGCTTTGTAGGGGCTGTTACATTCCTCCATGCAGTGTTGGAGCATGGCTATTGGTCCATTCATCATGAAACAATTTAAGATAATATAAACAGCAGATGTTGTGTTTAAAGGATGTAGAAATGGAGATGGACATGTGTTTCTTTGTAATGTGATGTTATATATGTATATTACTGTTGTATATTATATTGCAGTTTTCTTCTAATACCTGCTTTGACAACACGCCATAGCAGTTGGCAATGGTAATTAGGGGGCGGAGCATTCATGTTCTCTAGAATGCTCCTGGGGTTACTGTCATTGTGTGTAGTGGGCAAGTTTATTGGGTGAGCGTGCTTTCTGCATGCAGATCATGGTCCCAGTGCTCTTGGAGCTCTAACAGAACTGGTGTCTTGGTGAATGAGTTCAATACATCTCTAAAATCAGCTGTATTCCTGCTTCTGGCTTCCTTAGTTCACCACAATATTTTTTATTAGAATTTATGAGAGCTTTAGGCATATTTTTTCCCTACCTCAAAAGATCAGTTGTAAAAGAATGGAAATACAGAGGCCAAAAAACTGAGCTTTGTAAGGGCAAGCCACTTGCTAAGATGATCTTGCAATGAAAATAAAATCAATTGGAAACCCACATTTATCGTTCATTTCAGACCTTTATACAAACTGAACTTAAAAAGCAGAAATTTTCTAACATGATAAGGTGATACTTATTCCATCCATCCAATGTTATCTAGCCAACTATTTAGTTAATTCACTCAAATGAATCGAACTAATCAGCTTCATGATAGCTTATTAGGAATTTGGACACACCTGATGCCTGGGCATCAGTGGCATTGAGCTAAGCAGTCTGCTGGTAAGGTTCTAGTTACCTCCTTCACACTTCAGTGGATTCAGCTGCCTGCCATGGCATAATCAAAGGCCTCTTTCAGGCTGCCAGCCCAAATGAAATTTTTGGCATATTCAGAATGTATCCTGATTGATTTCTGAGCACACAAATTTTTGCCCATCAGATTCAAACCATATTTGGAGGTGATTTGAAATGCAGATTTGTACAGACCAGTCTCAGTCTGGACGTCCTGGCTGCTCGAACTGAATTTCAAAGCGACGTTTGCATCACTCACAGTGTGATAAACAACGATGATGTGAAAGTGACGGAAGGCCTGGGGTTTGCTACGTAGTTACTGACACCTATAATGTTACCCCAGCAACGCATGCAGATAGGGTAATGATGTCTGGGCACACAATTCCGATCTGATCACTTGCAAATAACTGCAGGTTGATTTGAAAAGCAAACATGATTTGCTTTGCTTGATCAGCCAAAGAACCGCCATGTTGAGTGAAGACATTGTGGTAATGAAGAAGATTGTTCACTCCGTCTGCTTTAAAGCATTGACAGATATCTTGATGTTGTACAGTTTTGTACCAAAGTAGAATTCTTTTTAGCCAAGTGTTTTACAACCTTTCTTTTATAAACCTCAGATAAATTACTCTAAGGTGGCCTCAGTGTTTGGTATGGCCATTCATGGAATCTTCTGCCTCTCATGATTATAGCAATCCTGAATACATTAAATGATGTTGAGGTCTGGACTCTGCGGTGATCAGTCCATTGTTCTGGGAACTAATCCTTGGTATGAGTTGACAATTTCTTCCCTCATTGTCTCCTTTTCTCAGTAACAGCTTCTTGACCACTATGCATTCTTTCAGACCCATTGCACACATATTTTCACAGTGAAAGGATGGACAGAAAATCCTGTGGATTTCTTCCTATAAGTTTATCCAATGGGGACTGTTTTAGTGGTCTACCAGGTCTTGTACTGTTGTTGGGAATCCTATTTTTTCTATTTCTCTATTCCTTTTCAGTTACTCAATACAAGTGGATTATCTTATATATGATGAAATATGAACAGATAGAATTAAGTTACACACACAGGGAATTTGATTTCGCCTGTTTTTTATCCAATAAATAAACAATGTACACATAATTTACAGACAGCCCACAATATACACATATTCTGCTAGTTTGTGTCCTTGAGCTTGGTGGGAACTAAACAACTAAGGAGGGATGCTCACTAACTCCTTGAAGAGACAACCTACCGCTTTGGAGATAATGATGTTAATTGGTCATATGTGATGTCATAGTTTTCATTGTATAAGCTATGGAAAAAAAACCCAGGTTTGGATTTAATGATGGTTTCCCATAAAACTGGACTTTGGTATAGGAGGGGTGACATTACATCACCCCCCACAAAAGGTATAAAATGAGATCATTCTGTGTATCTGTGTGATTACAAGATTAAATAAAAGAACTTGCTTTTTCTTCAGTAAGTCTTCTGGAAGTCTCTTTTTGATTCAATGTAGTTGTTTTAATTTGGCTTTGCAAATAACCTCATGGCTAACGTACTCTGTCAAAGCAATGACAGAAACAAAAAAAGATGGTCTCTGACTTTTGCACAGCTCTGTCTAGTTTTGTTTATTACTTAACAGACAGAATTCGTACGAACTGTTTGTTCCAGCAGCATTCAAATATTCAGTAATATGGGACACAGAGGTTGTTGAATATGAAGCAAGAATTTAATCCCGACCTGGGATGCTGTGCTCCGTGTCCAGCGAAGAGTGAGACGAGGTCGTATAATATTGTTGAGAAATGATAAGGTCATTACCTGTAAATCCGCCTTCCTCCACAACGTTTGACATCTTGAACTAACTTTAAAAGTCAAGCACTCCCTCCGAACTTCTCTCATCTCCATGGAAACAAGAGCTCGCGCAACGTGCACAACCTTCACTCGATAAATCCTGTCCTTGCTGCAAGGACCAAAATGCGATGTTGTCTGTGATGACAGCTTTGCATTTTCAGCTGAATACTCTATTCTGTTCAGCCGCTGCAAACATGGCAGTGAAATGCAATCTTAATTATGCCCGTTAAATGGGGTCTCGAGCAAGTCCCTTAGTCAGTGTGTGGGGCAATAAGGACTGATGCAGTCACAAAGACGGATGGCCTTGAATCTACAGTAGGTGGATGCAATGCTGGAACAAGTCTCTTAAGCAATTATTCACTCCTTTTGCAATCATTGCAAAGCACTGGCATAGACCTCGATAATTATGGCTGGGCTTATTCCCTATAGACCACACTGCCCATAATCATACCGCGGATGGCATGTTTGATATTCCACTACATCTTCGTGGGTCAAATCACCCGAGCACCTAAGAATAATTATGACATTTAGGATAATTAATATGCAATTAAAGGTGTGCTAATTAAGATCATCCGTACAATTTTGCAGTGTCTTCCACTGTTATTAGCAAAACAAGGTAAATATCTTTAATGAAGAAGTGCCATGGTCAGCCTTTCCCAAGAATATTAATGAATTTGACCTGATAGGTCTTTTAGTAAAAACCAAGAAAAAAACAGTAGTTGTGAGAAATTTCCATTTATGCTTCAATAATAATGCTTCAAAAATCTTATGAAATAGGTGGGATTTGGAAACAAAGGGTATTTGATAGACAACAACTATTGACCCCAGTAGTACTCTCAGTAGAGCTTCTCAGAGCATTTTTTTTACATAGCAGTTGCGCATCTGAGTCCTTCCTTTGATTGCAGCCAAACCTGAAACGGCCATGACCTTTGTGGAGCTCCGTCCAGCATTCTTCCTGGTCTCTACGTGTCCGCTGACCTCCGGGTCACTACATATCCTCAAAGGAGCTGGTCTGGAGCATAGCATCTACCTTTAATTAGATATCTGATGCAAGGGGTCTCTCCTGTTCAACTCCTCCGCTCTCTCACATGCAGCGGTGCCTCATCTCAGATTCCTTTTCATATTCATTTCCATCCAAAGCAACCTTCAAAGCTGGTGTCAGAATCCACCACGCTAACGGAGGAGATGCTGTAAGGCATGGAAAAAAAAGAGTGCCCTCCAGACTTGTACAGCTCTCTGTGCATGTGTCGACGTGATTGCATCATTTCCTCCGTTTACGTTTGGCAGGAATGGGTGAGTGCGCTTCACTCTCCTGTTTTTTTTTTTTTCACCCCCTCTAGAATACAGTGGCTGGCAGGTGAAGTGTAAAGTGTTTCTGAACTGATCTTACTGTAGTGGGCGTATCATGATGCAACTGTGACGTGCTTATGCTCTCCAATTCATGATGGAAGTTTGAGGATGAATATTCGAATGATTAAAAATACTTTCAATGGAGTGTCAGCCATCTGACAAAGTCCAGTGGTCCGAGAAGGAACTTGGATCAGTGGTCAACCTGCTGAAAATGAAACATATCCTTACAAACCAAAAGTGTTTGTTTCTCTGGGTCTTCTTAATGAGGTACTCGAAAAGCCAAAGGATAAAGCAGACCAAGGAGCATGTATGACTGAAGGGAGAATTCCAGCCTAAACCTTCAGTGTATTATGATCTTTTGTCATTTTATCTAATATTCTAATATAGACTATCTGGCAAAATTCAGTTCTATATTGTTTTCATGTTATCATTCATCAGTATTCTTACAAAGTTCTTACAGCATACATTACACACCTACATCATGAAACCATTGGAAAATAATACAGTGCCAACCAATGTCAACCAGAGATGTTATATATATATATATATATATAATGTCCATGTAAAAAAAAACAGATTCACTTTGTGTGAATTGTATTTTTTACAGTGCTTTCTTTTCTTTGTTTAAATTCTATGCAATACTCTACTTAAACAAAACAACAATGTCTTTGTTCTTTTAAACATTTTAGATATAGAGCAAACTAGAAATTATATCATTTTTGTTTTGTAAAGTGAACAACAACTGCAGTTTACATTATAATAAAACTTGCTTTACAACTTTTAAGTAGAGGAGTCAGTAGGCTCAGTAGGTGTGTCCTAAATGTTTACATAGCACTATTATTACATTTTAAGTAGATCAAATTTGAGAGTGTTTTTTTACCGAGAGGATGCATGATGGGGGGAAAAGGAGATGGACAATAACTGTATTTTATATATTAGCTGTATTGACGGCTATGTGGCTAGCGTAAAGTAAACAAACCTGTCCGGGTGTGTTTTCAGATGCCTTATGAAGCTTGATGTGGTCATTTCAGTGTCTTTAATTTGTTTCCCACATTCTTAACATGTTGCCATCCTTTGGGTTGTGTCCAAGAACTATAAACTCACGGTAGCCAAAGGTTACCACGTACGGTACTCCATCCGCAGCCATGCCACCCTCGTTTGTTTACATTTGACACATTTGAATCACAGAAACCAAAGTATAGAAATATGGCAACATACACAAACAACGGAAGTCTATAACACACAGTACCTGGATAACAGACTGACTTATTGTTTACGAGTTATTTTGGACGAGTCCAAGTCGAGTCGAGAGTTATTAGAGATGTGTTTCAAGTTAAATCTGAAGTCTTTTTCTAGGTGACTTAAGTCGCTCACTCGAGTACCCATCTCCGATGTCCACTGATGGATAAAAAATGTATACCTTTAAGCAAGCATTAGCATAGCTTTTACTTTAAAGTCATCGCACACTGAACGTGCCATGTTGCATCACACAGCATCCACAAATTGAAATCCATTGTTTTATTGAAGTTGTGCACAGTTCAGATGATCATTGTGTCACAGCACACCAGGCATGCCATTTAGACATTACTACATTAAATTAAAGCCATACTGAGACCCCAGAAAGCCACAGTGCCTTGACATTTACACAGAAGAAGGCAACCAGTCTTTCAGGTAAACAGAAGAATGCTAATGATAAGTAGCCTCAGCTGACTTTAATAGCCTGGCCTTCTTCAGCTTGTACCTCTCAGCTGAGAAAAAAAAACAGTAAACTCATACGGAGTGTGATAAGAGATGTTAAATAATTAGTTTTATCATATAAAAAAGACTACATGAAGCTGTGTGACGTGCCATGTCCGGTGTGCAGTGGCCTTCAGTTGACCAAGATAATGACTCTCCTATTATTTTTAGCACAAAATTAATTTTCTGAGATGCTTATACACAGAAAAAGCCAATCTGAAGTAAAATATAGAAATAGCCAGGTAGAGAACTTCTTTTGGCCTAATTTTAATCTTTTCTGTTGTTTCAATGAAACATTCTCTCTAATGTAAAGATTCGTCCAAAACACATGTAACTTTACAGGAGGTGCCAAAAACTTGCTAAAAATGCAAATTGTCAAACATGAACATGTTTTTCTTTAGACAGCAATGAAATAGTAATAGCTATTTCCTAGATTCCTTTTGCATTAAGCTCCTCCCATCTCAAAATACATAATCAGAATTAGGCTTTTCCTAGTCTTTAAAACAGAGACTCCAGAGACTACTGTGGCACTGGATATCCAACAAATAAGCTTTTTTACAACAGAAACAACAATATTATTATTATTATTATTATTATTATTATTATTATTATTATTATACATTTCATATCTTTCTGCTATGAGGCAGTCCTGAGTAATAATAGCAAAAAAACTGGCATACAACTTTGAGACCTTCACACTGGCATCACAAAATGATCTCCCATCATCATTTGCTATTTTACAGCATGACATTTACAGATAGGCTCAGTATAAACCCAATAAGAAGAATAAATTATAATATGAGGCTGATGAATTGAATGAAACCTATTTTAAAAGGCCATCAAAAAAAGACCCTAATTTCTATGCTGGTCCATATAAAAATAACCTCAGTATCTAAGTAGCTGAAACCACGCACTTAGGAATAACACGATATTATTTAAATGCATGTCTTTTTTTATTTAAACAGAATCTGACCATCTGTCTTTCATCTCTGTTGTGACCTCTTTAATTGCAATTTCATAGAAAACACTGGGAAAAAAAACAATGTCAAGTAGTACAATAAGTGCTTTCACTATCCAGTTCAAAAGCCGCACTGCTGCTTGCTGTTTCGTCCAAAAAAAACAACAACACACACACTAATGCTGCCACAGAGCATTTAAAATTCAGAGCACATTCTCAAATACAGAACTATTACCAAGAAAACACTCCAATAATGAGGGCAAACACTGTGCAAACACTCCAGGGAAGAAAATATTCTTTGCCGCCAGCGCTGTGCAAGGGAATTAACTGGACAAGACGTACAAGAGCAGAACTTTCTAGATAAACTAGAGCAAATAAGTCTGAATAATATTAAAGAACTAACTTCAAGTTTCGAGGGTTGGGGCTACTCTGCCTAATGATGTTTAAGTTAGTTTCTTCCATATATGTATTCAATGAGTCTTACCAGTATTAAAGTCTTTTAAGGAGTATAGGACTTTAAAAATACATCTGAAGCATAATAATCATACATACATGCATACATTATGTGGCCAAAAGTAAGTGGGCACCTGACCATCACACCTATATGAGCTTGCTGGACATCTTACTCCAAAACCCTGAACAATAATATGCCTCTGGACTCTTATTTGCAATTATAACACCTCTGACTCCTCTGGAAAGTCTAAGAAAGACTACCCAGAAACATGTGGTGTGTAACTGGATAGTAATACCTAACTCACAACCATTGTTCTAATATTTCCCAACAAGTGTTCAGGCCTCTAGGGTTGCCATATTTAAAGTCACTGAGCCCTTCAGTATGACCTATTTAACTGCCGGTGGAGACTAAAAGGCTCTGAATAGTTAGGAGATGTGTCTATATAGTTTTGGCCATATTGTGTACATGCATACATACATGCCTTTATAAAAATTAGTCATCGACTTAATTTATTCATTTCTGGTCAAAATAGAAATTATTTATTCATTTCCTTTATTGATTTTTCAGCCCAGAGAGAAAACAACAGACAATTACTCTGAATCCTGAACAACTAAACATACTAGTAACAATTCAGTATTCCATTCTTTTTAAAGATTCTTGGTTTGAGATTTTTAAAGAAATTTGCCGGGATATTTTTTCCAAACCTCCAAAGTTCAAAGTAATCCCAAGCACATTCAGTGATGTTGAGAACAGGACTCTGGAGTGGTCAATCCAATGTTTGGGGAACATAAACAGTATCCTTCTCCTTTGTGCTTTGTGTGTTTGCTTCACTCAAAATGGGCTTCTTGACAGCTACACATCTTTTCAGACCCAGAGTGCTGAGTTGTCTTCTCACAGTGGAAGTTGAAAGTACTGTTCATTGGCTGGTGACAGCTCTGGTGGTCTACCAGGTCTTACACAGTTAGGAGTCCCGTGCTCTCTATATCTTTATTTCAGTTGCTGGTAGCCAACATATACACGCATGTATATATACACAAGAACATTTAGACAAACTATAAACGTTACATCCAAGTAGTATGACAAACTACTGTAAAACAATTAGGCAGTGTATTCATAACCTCTATGTATTAACTTTCTGAGAAGCTTTACAATCTTTAGATATCCCCTCCGTCTTGGACATTTACTCCACCCGCTGCATCCGCAAAGCAACCAGCATTGTGGATGACCCCACCCACCCTTCACACAGACTGTTCTCCCTCCTGCCATCAGGAAGAAGGTACCGCAGCATCCAGTCCAACACGACCAGACTCTGCAACAGCTTCTTCCCCCAAGCCATCAGACTTCTCAACACAACTCAACCCTGAACTGATATCTTCTAGTACATGTACACTCTCTCTCTCTCTCTCTCTCTCCCTCTCTCTCTCTTTCTCTCTCCAACCATTTACCCCAGGAAAAAAGGGGAAGCATTTTTGCACAAAGCATTGCACTAATAACTTTACTACCTCACTGGACTCTATTTATTACACATTGCACAATTTGCACACTACCAGCAATTATTTATTATTCTCTGTCTGTACTGTGTTGTGTTGTCTGTCCGCACTGTCTATGTTGCACCATGGTCCTGGAGGAACGTTGTTTCGTTTCACTGTGTACTCTGTATGTAGTTGAAATGACAATAAAACCCACTTGACTTGACTTGACTTGACTTGACTTGACTTGACTTGACTTGACTTGACTTGACTTGACTTGACTTGACTTGACTTGACTTGACTTGACTTGACTTGACTTGACTTGACTTGACGTCTGGTTCCCATCACCACCACTGAGAACAAGGTTTCTCTGAAACACTGCATTTCACAACAAACCACTCTGTTTTTGTCTACATCGTATTAATTGCATTATTAAGACTATTATCTGAAAATCTATGGAATAAATGAAATGGTGGTCTTTGACTTTTGCAAAGCACTGTACAGATATACATACATAAACACATACATCTATTTATGCAGTCATTTGCTTCCTTTAGTTCTAAAGAGTAAGGAATATAAAAGGTGGAGGCTTTGGCTGGTGAAGCTACTTATTTGTATTAGTTTGGCAAGCTACTTTTTAACAAGCTCAACTTTGCTAGCAAATGCACTGCTAATCAAAAGTTTGCAGACACTGAACTATTTTTAAATATAAATGACAAGCTTGCAGTAGCTTCTGACTAGGCAGATTCATTTTCAGGAAATCAATATGAGAGGTGTGAATATTTGTGACAGTGCTATCTAGAGAATAATGCCAAAGCCCACACATTTTATCCCACACATCTATTATTTGTTGTGATATCAGCACTCAAACATTTCAGGTATTTAAACCACCTTTGGGCCATAAAGTCTCAATAAGGAAATGAAAATCATTATTCAGTTTAAAAAGACCCTGTTCTTCATGCCATGGAAAACTATGATAAGTACCATCCCAAAAAGGATAATGCAAAGTATTTTGGTCAGGTAAGTGAGCTGTTAGAACCCTGAGGGGGCTTGAGCACCCGCCTTGTTGCCTGCAGAGTGTACAAGTGCTCAGTAATTATGTTTTATTATGTTTTAACAGGAACATTCTTCAACATTTCTCTCTATAAGCAAACTACACACGTTGCATGAGCAATGGCGGAGCTAGACTTTTATCCTTGGGGTGGCCAAAGGGTGGCCAAAGCTATTGTATGGAGTCCACAGACTACGACAATGAATATTCAAGAAACCCAATCAACTGCAATCAAAATCTGTAAATGTTATATTGTTTACATAAAGTACATCTTAAGCATTTGTGTATGAAATTTGCAGTTTATTAAAAATGTGCAAAATTTACAATATGTAAATGCGAAAACAAATGCAAACACCCCAAAATCTGTGATGCCATCTTGACATGAACATAGTGCAAGCACCAAGATTAAGACTTATGTCTAACTGAGTGCCAAGCCACCTAACGCTCAGTTCAGAAGAGCTTAATTAACTGTAAGTATAAGTAATTGTACTTGTACCTGAGTACAGATTTTCAGTAACTTGCTCTACCCATCACTGATACTGTCTCACACAAACTCGGGGCATAGAGAACACTGTAGACGGAAGTTTAATATTTAAACTTTTCAGCTCGTTGACACGTTAGACACAACCTTCGTGTTATATTTCATTTCAGCCAACAGAGCAATCAGCTAACGTAGCTAACAGCATTCCTCTACAATCATTAGAGAAACAGAGAAAGAAAGCCAGGACTCCCTTACAAATAAGAAGTTTATTCAAGTGTGCCATTAGTTTACTTCTTTTAAACTAAAAGGAACTGAGTATGCTTTCAGTTTACTTTTTATGTACTTCTCAGTGATCTACTAAATACAGTTGTACTAAAGTGTACTTGGGTTATACTGACAAGTATGTAGAACAGTCCAAGTGCAAGTGTACTTCATCTCTATTTGAGATATACTTTTCTTATCCTGCACAAAAAGGCATCCAGTACAATACTTGTTTGGAAATTTTATTTATAAAGATACAAATATGTTTCTTAATCTGAGTGTGTCTTGTTAATTTTATGTGTGTCCACTAGTAAGTAAATAAATGTTAAATTAGAAAATACCCTTAAGCCTAGTCATATACTTTAAAGTATTATGATAAGTTTACTTAAAGGAAACTTACACATATACTTTTGAATGAAACTAGTAAACTAACATTTAAACCCATAAGGTTACTTTTAGTGTAGATGCAGCACAAAAGATTTAAACTAGTTGTGTACTTGAAGTATACTACTGTTACACTTAAAGTGTACTTAAAAGTATACTCTCATAAACTAAAAAGTGGGCCAGTTTAGTCCCAAGAAGTATTAGTACAATGATGTTAGTATACTAACTACATAAAGTATACTTGGAAAATATACTTTAACTTTACTCAAGTTTTTTTAATAAAATAAACTTTAAGTATACTTATTTTCTGTAAGGGCTGAGTTGAAGCTCAACACATTCTTCCCAGTACGAAGCACCCAGAGTGAAATGTATGTTAAGTGAAGTGCGCGTTGGAAGCTGATAGTCATCTGTAGGTGAAATGAGTAACATAATGTTAACGTATCTTGATACTCCTGGGTGAACCTGCATATCACACTGTAAATGATCTCCTATCTGAACATAACAGTGACTTTAAACAATCACTCTGACTATTTTACCGTCCATCACCAAGTAGGCTGCTGTTCTTCTCCCTGCCGCGATATCTGTCCCGAGCGTTTGACTCTCTTCTTCTCCTCCTTCTCTTTGTAATTGTAATACATAGCGCTAGCAACTACTGCACAGGAGGGACCTAGCAGTCAACAGGTATTGTCGATTCCAAATACAACGGGCTCTTTTCAACAAGACGTGCGTTGCTGCGACATGTCAGTCATCTGGGGGGTCCAATCAGATTTCAGGGGGGTTTAGTGCCTCCCTGGCCCCTGCTTTGCCTCCGCCTATGATTGCATGTGCTTCCACCTTTATAGAATGACACCATGTATGTTTTATAGTTTGACCCTACAGGTCACTGGGAGCCCAGTTATGAAATCTACAAGCATAATGCAAAATATTCTACACTTAAAGCCATTTGTGTTTCACCCATACAGTGCACAGCTTTCTATTGACCTGCAATGCATGTTTACTTTAACAGCCTGTGTCCTATTACTGAACTAGTGAGCTTAGAGGCTACTGCTGAGTAGAAACTGTGAATTTACAAACTTAACATTGTGATAGCTGACTATTGTCATAACTGTTCAGTTCTTTTAGCTAGCATAGATCTTTCTCCATGAGGTTATGGGGTTTGCTATGAGCTTTCTTGATAATGTAAAGAAGTCAAAGATTTCATTAATGGTTTTTTTTGAGTTAACATAATTAACAGTAGATAACAGTAAAGAGAAACAAGGGGCACGCATGAAGTTTCAACGTTACAGTGGTAGACAACATAGATATGTGGTTAGGGTCAGGTAGAAAGTCACATTTTACTTTGGGCCACAGTAGAGGATACTTCAAGAACTGTTTCAAGAAGTTTCAGCTCAGTGTCATCCCGGGAATAGGGTTAGTGGGCTGGCTCAGGTTTTCGCAAGTGGTCGTTTTGGTTTCAGTGAAAAACAACAATTTATATGAGGCTCTGTGGAGCTCTTCAACAGAGTTCTGACTCACTGATTGATAGTAATTAATTAGGTTGGTGATTTAACCAATATGTATGCTGGGGACTGATGTTCAAATCCCTGCTCAGGCAGAAGGGCCAGTATTTTAGACTGCCTTCGAAAAAACTCTTTCTCTGAAACATGATGATACTGCCCGTCTTGGTAAAAGTGGTTGCAATAAAAAGTATATTTGGCCTAATTCATAGTTATGATGCCTTTTAATTGGTAACAAATATAATAAAGCAGTGGTTTAGTGTGGCAGTAAACCAGACAATGCCTCTGTGCAAACAGAAGAGTCTTGCTTTAATTCTCATAAAAATTAAGTGCCTGTTTGAGGGCATGGATTTAAATAAGAGGTGGCCAGGGCATAAGGCCAGGGAGGTCAGCACTTATATTCTCAGCCAATTGCTTAGTATTAGTTGAAAATATGTCCAGCAGAGAGAGCAGTTAACACCACTTTTCTGTGAATATAATGTTGCCTTGTAACATCTTGTTTGATTTTAAAGCAGACAGCAATGGAAGTGTGGCTTTAGCAGATTGCTTTGTAAAAGTGAATTAGCAGCTCAGGTTAAGCTTTTCTAAATCAACACATCCTCTAATGGGTGTGGACAAGAAGTATGCTAGACCTAACCTATATAGCTTCATCATGCCCTGAACTCATAAAAATGTAGTTCTCAGTTGGCTAAATGCACTTTGGCCTTGTCCCACTTCCCATCTTTGTGATCTTGTGGTCGTGATGTTCGCAAGGTCTGGAAGGATTTAGCGTGTCCCATTTCTGTTTATGTGCAGCTGCAGTGCAGCTCACAAGTTCTCCCAGTGAGCCTGAGATGCAGCTCTGTAGCAAGTTCACATCAGACCAAACTTCTTAGAGACACATTATCCTTAACACCCCAGCAAAAGCCGCTTCTAACGCTTCTGTTTGTGACCAGTGACACAGGTCTGAACTCTCTGTCAGAGATTTAAGTTGATGTGAAAGTGAATAGAAGGAATAAGACAAGGAAAACAGGTAAGTTTAACCTTTTGGTATTTTCTAACTACAATAAATTAAAAAAATAAAAAATAAAAAAAAGAAGTATGCTAGTGTTGCACTTGTTGCTCAAAGCTTGGAATCAAAACTGCTGTACCTGTTTTATTCAATGTTTGTTTAGTATGCATTCTTTAAATGAGCACCAATGCCTAGTAAGATAATTATAGACCTCACCATGGGGTAAATATCCTAACCCAGGTGTGCCCAGTTCTTGTTCTGAAGATCTCCAACAATGCAGAGTTTAGCTCCAAGTCTAACTCATCTGATCCAAGTTGTGAAGGCACTTCTGGGGGCATCTGCAAAATACAACATGAATTGAACAAAATTGTATACATTGTTTTCAGTCATGTGGATCTGATGTGCCAAATCCAGATGGAGGTCAGAAAGAGAAAAGAAGAATGAATGAGACAGAGGTGTTGGACATGACCCTTATGTTATATAGATGGACGTTTTTCAACTGAACTGATTGATTAGCTGGTATTGAAGCAGTAGATATAAGCACATTCTCCTCCAGGCATCCTTCTACTCAAGAAAATAAATGTAAGCCTAGAAAAGTATTAAGACATACATTTTTTTGTTAGAGGTTGGGTCAACCTCTGTACCAATGTGCTTCACAATGGCTGTCCTTTTGTTTTTTGATTGTTCTGTGGATTAAGCTCTAAACATTAATGTTATTATCGGTTGTTTACTTAAAATAGGTTAACCCACCTAAAGGTCTGGTTAAATGCCACCAAAGCTGCAGAACATCATAAAATAACACGGAGAAGCCATTGCAGCTCATTGTAATTGCTTGGCAGGTCAAGTCATTTACATTTGCCTGTCTTTTGGTGTACCTGTTAACCTTTAACTGCTAATACAAGTGTTAGTTGTGTGGTTTGCTGCTGTTGTCTTGGATCTATCGCCAGTCCTCACCCTCAAATTAAAAAAATATATATAATACTCCGCTCCTGATCAGTCACTTTCATGCCTGCTGCACCATTTAAGGAGGAATGTGGGGAAAAAATTTTAATTAGAAGCTGGTGAATAGGAATTCAGCCCTGTGCCTACTTTTGCTACTCGAGTAAAGCTCCTCATGGTTTCTTTGTTAGATCAATTTGAGCAACCATATATGACACAAGGCATAGGCACCCTGAGAGCTTGTGATGCTTCTTCCTATGTAGAAAACTTGCAAACTATTTACTATTTACTGCATATTGTGGTTACAGTTATCAAAAGAGTCACTGTAATAATGCTTCAGATCACAACAACCACAGTGTTAGAAATGTTTTATGAAAGATATTGTTATCTATGTGTGGATTTGAATCTTGCTGCACTGGTGAATAGCTGCATAGCTTTAACACTGTTGAGTAATGACCTTCATACAGTATTGTATAAATTTCCTGATTATACTCATTATATATAATGAAAACTGGCTTAACAAGTTATTACCACCTCTTCTTGCCAACATTATGTTTGATTGTTATTCAAAAACACCTGCATTAAAGAGATTAGCGGTGCTTCGTTGCTATTTCTAGCACTGTTGTGATACATGACGCTTCAGAGATACTGAGGAGAACCACACGCAGTTGGAGTTCAAGAGGGATGAATCTTGTAGAATCCAAGCTAGCTCAAAAGCTTTATCCCTGGGCTGAAGCTGAGCAGCGTCTTGCTGAACTAAATCATGGAGAATGGCTGAGGCTGTATAAAGTGCTGTTTTTTGTTATTGATGCATCAATACCCATTTTTCAGACAGAGGACAAGTACATATTTTATATGTACTGATACCTAGTCTGATACCTTTAAGTACCTACTTGCTATAAATGAGTGCAAAGTGCCTTAAAAGTGACATCATTTACTTTCTTAAAGTCTAGCTGCTTTAAGAGACATGCATTAGCTTTATTACAGAGATTGAGTGGTCCTGTAGTGAAGAGAAGGTTTTGTTTCACATCAGAAAAACTGAACTGTCACTGCAACAACGCTCTGTCCATACTGTTTCATCCAAAACATTGCGCTGTTCACCGAGTACTGAGAGACTGAGCTTCAGCTGTGCACTAAAATGTATGCAGTAGGATGAACACGGTCGCCATGTTGCATTTATGTAGTTCCATAAGAGAAAAATAAAGAAAAACTGTTTACACATTGGGACCTGAATGCAGGGAGGTGGTTAAGTTTTGCTGAGAGAAGAAGAAGATTGACCATGTTTTTAGCTTCAAGCTAAAATGGGCTATGTTTTTAGCATCTAGCTAACTGAGATGTTTTCCCCTGGCTGTTTCTGCAGTTGGTTGCAGTTGGTTTTGAACAAAAATTCATGAACTTTGGAAGGAGATTTTGACTTTTTTACTCTATTTTGCTAGCCTTATCTCCACCTATAGTCAAGTCAAGTCAAGTCAAGTCAAGTGGGTTTTTATTGTCATTTCAACTACATACAGAGTACACAGTGAAACGAAACAACGTTCCTCCAGGACCATGGTGCAACATAGACAGTGCATACAGACACAAGTGCAACACAAACAAACAAGTGCGGACAGACAACACAACACAGTACAGACAGAGAATAATAAATAATTGCTGGTTGTGTGCAAATTGTGCAATGTGTATAAATAGAGTCCAGTGAGGTAGTAAAGTTATTAGTGCAATGCTTTGTGCAAAAATGCTTCCCTTTTTTTTATCTGGGGTAAATGGTTGGAGAAAGATATCAGTTCATATATGAGGAATGGTTGCGATATTGTTAGCCTGGTCTCCACCTGTATGAGGAATAGTTATGATATTGTTAGCTTTGTCTCCACCTGTATGAGGAATGGTTGTGATATTGTTAGCCTGGTCTCCACCTGTATGAGGAATAGTTATGATATTGTTAGCCTGGTCTCCACCTGTATGAGGAATAGTTATGATATTGTTAGCCTGGTCTCCACCTGTATGAGGAATAGTTATGATATTGTTAGCTTTGTCTCCACCTATATGAGGAATGGTTGTGATATTGTTAGCCTGGTCTCCACCTGTATTGGTCCATTCATCATTACATTTTCACACAATGTAACGTTTGTTTTAGCTTTTTGGTTTACACATCTTGCAATGGTTCTGTAAAGAATTGTCTACTCAAAGGTTATTTGCCCCCTTTTATTTTAATAGTGTAGATATATTCAGCAAAGTATACCTATAGCAAAGAAAATTTTAAGCACATGTGCAAAGTTCATATTTTTCATTTTCACAGATATAGTTGGTGATTATGGAATGGTCCCTCTATTTTTATTCCAACTGTTTGTTAAAATTGTATGTTCTGTTTATTTAACATAATGTTGTCAAGTCATCATTTCTGACAGTTACAACTGTTTTGGTAAAACTTTACCTTAAAGCTACACTGTGTAAGTTTTGGGGTTTTAGAGACCTCTGTGGTAGAAATGTATATTTGCACAAACATGTAGAAGAGAATTTTGTATTGCCAGTTTTGCTTCAGATTTGTTCCCAGAGTAGATGAATCAGATAATTGTGAATATGCTGGAAGAATATTTCAGGGAAACACATGTCTTCTGAGGATGAGAGTAAATGATCTAACATTGGCATCATAGTTTCATCAGTATGAGGTTGATGGTTTGCATCTTAGACACAAACAATGAGTCAGACATTCTTTCTGGGTGTGTGCATGTGCTGTTTTAAAGACATATAATGTAGTCCAAGCTGGCACCGACCCGACTTTTAAATGATTCTTTCAGAATTTAAAGGGTGATTCACACACCATGTTTTAGCATATTTCCAGACTGAGTAATGATGTTTTTCTTTTCAATTTTAACAAAACAATTGATATAAATATTTCCTTTTCTGCTTGTAAAAAGCTATGCATCTTAGCTGATGTCCAATTCTTCTTTACTTCTTTAGTCTATCCCGCTTCCAAGTGTAGCATATTTTCTCCCTTAAAGAAAACAAGGCACTGCTCTACTCATGCAGTCAGGTTACTCTCTAAGTAGATATTTGATGCTGCTTATCCGCAGTCATTTTTTATTCATGTGTATCAAGTGATTTGGTTTGATGCCAGACTGTTTGCACAATTATGGTTTACTGATTGTACGGTGTGCTTGAGATTAACTTTTTGTAGGACTCTCCCCATTCACACCCCAACACTTTGTTCGATGATTGCTTGGTGTGCCTGAGTTTTTATCTACACAGTGTTTAAACTGAGATTCCAAAGAAAATGAAATTGCAGCAGTGAAGAGGAGAGGTTACCGTGGAACGAACCAGACTTTTTAGCTTCTTTCAGGTTGAGTGAGGGTCAAAGGTGGGCAGTGAAGTGGAGAAGTCTACTCTTAGCGAGCACTAAATAGGAGCCATGGCTGGATCAAAGGTTACACTGAGAGTGAATGCTGTGAGAGGTTTTCACAGAGGCACCATCAATGTCAGGGCAGTGTTTTGGGAAGAAAGTGTTGAGGTTTTAGGTTCAATATTTGCAGTATTTGGGTATTGATTAATTTCAGTGTTATCACTCATGCACATTTTTAAATTATAGTATAAAGTATGGAGCAAAGCTGGTGAAGTACTTCACGCCCTGCCAAACCACAGAAGACTACAGCAGTGGATGACCAAAGAATTCTTGAAACTAATTGAGGAAACATATTTGGTTGATTAATGAACCTGGCGGAATTACTTAAAAAGTTATTTTTCTTAATAGGTTTGAAAGACAATCAATGAAAGGTTTCTTGGTAGCGAATCATACGTTTACAGCGCATTACAGACAGCTATTAAAGACATGAAAGTATAAAATATACTTTTGTGTCATGCATGTAATTGTACCTACATAAGAGCAATAGATGTGAATAAGTATGCTATGACATTTTGGTAGAGCTTTAGCAGCAGCATTCAAACACAGCACATTAACTACATCCTTAAAATTGCAACACAGATCAAGAATAAAGCAGTATATGCTTTATTCTTGAAGATACCGTGGTACAGACATGCTCTAACAGAGGTCTGAAAATGGTCTGGCTTGGACTGGCAACTGCACAGTCTTAAAAGCCTTCCTCCATGTTTCATCTGGCCCGTGTGACCGGTCTGGCCAAGTCGTTATCTCCTGGGTTTGGGGCAGGTTTTCTTGGGAGGTTAAAATGATGGGATTTGCTGAACCATAAACTTCTCGTAACCTCGTAGCATTTGGTGTTGTGGCCATCTGTGTCTCACTTTAACAGATGGCATAATATATAAGAAATATTTACAGCAGCCTAGAGCCTTTACATTACATGGAGAGTCTTTAAACATCACTGTTTCATTTTTACAAGATCCTAACTGAAGCTTTTATGGCATTGTTTCTAAATACTTTGTTTGGTATTTTCATATTAAGATGATATCATCCAGTTATAAAAATAACAAATGACCAAGATGGTCTGTGCTTGTGTTCTGTTTACCAATTAAAGTCCATGTCCATCTAAGTTTATTACAAACAGTTCAATATGTGTAGTTAAAGTGAGAGCATGTTTATGCTGTACTCACACAGTTTGCCATGTGTTTTGTTTTGGGCTGCAACAACTAATCGATGTTATCAATAATGTCAATTATATAAATCTGCTGACAGCGAGCCTTGTTATCGATCAGCTGGCTCCCTCCTTTACATCACTGGACTGAAATAGGGAAAGCGCACATGCCGGAGACTACAGTACAGGGTTATGCCTCACTAAATAGAGTTGCAAATATGGGAACACTTTAATTTATCGTCATATTAAATGTTTTCCTGTAAAACTGGGCTTATTTTGGATGGTAGTAGTGAACAGTAGACAAACATGGCAGAAAATGAGGAGTACTGCTAAAACTGTAGTAAAGAAACAGCATGTCTTTGTCTGCTTTTTAGAAAGCTCTGTTTTACATTAACGAAATAAGCACCATTGGCTAAAGGGAGGAGCTGCATTTTTTTGTTTAAACTGCATAGTTAAACTATATTTACTCATTGCTCATGTTCTAATGCACACATACCTGCTGGCTCTCACAGATATTTTTAGAAAACATTTTTCTCCATGTTTTGGCCTCCAAGCATCACAGAAATGTTCACTGAAAGCAAAGCCTTTTTAAAGAGTTCTCCAAGGGTAGTGATTTTTAAAAAACTCTATGTCTATGTTTTCGCTGGCAACTTAAAAGGTGTATTTGTTGATGTTGTATGTGTATTAAACATGCTTTATGGGCCTGCGAGTCTGACATGGGCTGATAACAGGGCTGTTTTTGTGTGCTTGATGATATCAGGTTTGATTACATGATGCTACTGACTATTTACCTGGGCTTTATCATTAGAGAAGAAAAAATTATTCTGGTTGAAACTACTTTCATAATAGCACTTGGACTGCCTCACAAGATAAGTGGTTTTGGACATACCTTCTTTCCCTTATTGTTTCTTTATTCTTTATTGTCAGAGTAAATTAGTGTTTCTAAGTGAACTTTTCTAAGAAAATCTGATTGTTAAATGAAAAGTTAAAAGTCAGACACATTTAAAAACATTTTGCATGAAAGTAGGAATAATCCATGTGTTTTACAGTTCTTAAAATAAACATTGTATATGAAATATGTAGTTACTGGCAGTACTAGTCGTATAATCAATTAAATACAGCCATAATAAATTAAGAGTTGATTATCTGATTTCCAAGTCCAGATGTTTCGTCTGATTTAAAAGAAATCAACAATTACAGAATCGGTTGACATCTACATGATCACTTTTCTATTTAGGTGAGCACCACTGAGGGGTTAAAAGGGTCTTAATTCTGCGTGCTGCAATGCTGTGTTCAATGTTGTTTGAATAGATCGATGTCAAAAAAGCAAACTGGCCCTTTACAGGTACTCTTGATATAGACTAGCGTATTTCTTGTGTTTCAGTTGCTCTTACAAAATAGAAGCTTATTTAAGTGTGCTATTAGTTACTTCTTTTAAACTAAAAACAAGTGAGTATACTTTCAGTTTATATTTCAGTATATTCAGTAATATACTTAAGTATACTTGGCTTGTACTGACAAGCATACAGAAAAGTCTAAGTGCATTAGGCCTATATTTGTACTTCTCTAGTTTGCATGTTCTTTCAGGTACTCTGGGTTCCTCTAGTCCAGAGACATGCATGTTAGGTTGATCAGTCACTCTAAATTGCCCGTAGGTGTGAGTGTGTACGTGAGTGTGTGTTGGCCATGCCATGGACCATGGACGCGACCTGTTCATGGTGAACCCCGGCTTCGCCCGTAGACGCAGGGATTGGCTCCAGAATGAATTAATAGATAAATGAATGAATGAACTAGCAAACTAATAATATAAGTTTAATTTTAGTGTAGTTGCAATACAAAAGATGTAAACTAGTTGTATATTGAAAGTTTACTACTTTTATACATAAAGTATACTAAGTTACACTAGTATATTACTAGTACATCCACATTAGTATACTTGCTACATAAAGTATATTTGAAAACTATACTTCAACTTTACTTTATCTTTTAAGTATATTTTTTTCGTAAGGGTGTTAAACCTTTTTCGTGAAGCCCTGCCAAGACCTTACTTAGCTAGCTATTTTCATCAGCTCTAGTCTAACCTTGACTGATTATGTGGGTGTTGGTCATTAAACCTTTTTTTTGCTGCTCAGCTAAGGCAAAAATAACTAGCCTTAGTTAGCTAGCTATTAGCTAGCTACTTGGTCTGTCTGACCAGGAACCCAGACAACTGATACATGAAGATGTGTTTGTAGCAGGAAATAGGATATAATGTGTCATAGCAAGAAATACAGTATAAAACTTATAGTTTGTATAGGTTATTCATGAAAGACCAGTTTGGCTTTTGCCAGTGGGTGCTAACATAAGCCTAACATTAAAGCCCTGTGGCACCAAACCTTGTTTTTCTTAATTTGTTTGAGAATTGTAACTTATCAACTGTAGCCATTTCCTCTTTTCTTTCACATCACAAGGGCAGCAGAAGAATCTCAACTAAATAGCTTTCAATCTCAAGCCAATGCTGTACAGACGTGGACCCATAAGGTCAATGCATCACATCATAACAAGCGAATGAACAGCATCGTTAGCTGCATCCCTAGTAATATTACTGAGTTACTGTATCTGCAGGAAAGTAGGACTTAAGGCAGACAGTTCTAGAACATTCTGGCGAAGAGAGTTCTTCAGAGAGTCTACAAATAAAACATCAGCTATTTCATAAAACCAAATTCAAGATCACAGTGTCATATTTCAAAGGTGGCTTTGTGCAAGATAATAGATATTGCTGTACAAAAAAGAGGGGATGCCATCAAGTGTGTTAGGAGAAACAGAAGCTGATGCTTTTATCTGTATGCTACTTCATATTTGTTGCTGTCAACAACAGTGAAGTATTAAAAATTGATTGCTTACCATATATCTTAAAGGGTAGTCTCTGGGAGGAGGCTAGCCAGTCACTTCATTAATTTTTATGCTCTCTGTATGGGGCAAGTTGAAAAGAAGCGCTAAAATGTCTTCTGTTAGTGTGAAAGTGGCTTACGGAAAGCAATTTCTCAGAGCATGACCGTGATCTTGTTAGTACGGGTGGTGACTTACAGCAGAGCAGAGAGCTTCTTCATACTAAGAAGACTAAATTAGGCAAAGATGGTGTTTTCTCTTTTTTTTCCTGCTAAGTCAAACCCCTACAGCTTTGATACTTTTCTTCAGGGGCTTTACATCTGTTGAATGCATTACTCGTCCATTCTTAAAAGATCCAGCCTGAGAACCGTAATTAAACCCCTGTGTTCCTTGTCGTATGTTCACCTTACCAAATAAGCTGTTATCTTGCTATTGTCTCAATGTATCCTGTTTAAATAAGTAAATAAATAAATAAATAAATAAATAAATAAAAAAACACTAATAGGAATTTTATAAATTGATCTGCTAGTCTCATGATGAAGCTATACCAAGACATTATACTATGACAGTGCACCCATTATATATATATATATATTTTTTTTTTTTTTTTTTTTTTCAGGCAGGAAGTAAAAAAATGTATTCTGCCTGATTTCAGTGCATGAAGCCTCGCCCCTTACGGTTTAAACTGAGATCAATAACGGCACCTATTAAATCCTATTAATCATTTAAGCCCCTTCATCCTTACAAATCTATTACACATTCTCTGTCATACCTTAATGCTCAGAATAAACCTATAATTCCAGTCAAACAGCCTCTTGTTATAAGAGAAACCTAAAATCTCTTAATCACACTATGATTAGGTACTCTCTGTGAGCATATGGTTTGCAGGAAAATGTTTCAGATGAAGTTTCATGTGCTTCAGTAGTCTCACACGAGGAATCTGCAAGCAGGTGTCTGCTCTGCCAGCCAGTCAGATATTAATAGACTGGAAGTATAATGCTGCTGCTACTGCATCAAAAACCTGTTTTTGTTTTATTTTATATCATTTAAAAAAGACCAGATTTCCCTGTGTGAATGTGACAAATGGACCAACACAATAGACAGATAGAGCTTTTTGTAGAATTGTCTGTAGACAGAACTGTCTGTAGGTGGAGCTCTCTGTGGACAGAGCTGTCTGTAGGTAGAGATATCTGTGGACAGAGCTGTCTGTAGGTAGAGCTCTCTATGGACAGAGCTGTCTGTAGATAGAGCTCTCTGTGGACAGAGCTGTCAGTAGCTATAGATCTCTGTAGAATTGTCTGTAGACAGAGCTGTTTGTAGATTTGTCTGTAGACAGAGCTGCCTATAGATTTATCTGTGTGAAAAAGGCCTGTCTATAGATTATTCTGTAGATAGAGCTGTATATAGATTGGGCTGTAGATATAAATTTCTATAGGCAGATCTGTCTGTAGATTAATCTGTAGATATAGATGTCTATAGGCAGAGCTGCCTATAGATTTATCGGTAAACAGACCTGTCTATAGATTAGTCTGTAAATAGAGCTATTTGTAAACAGAGCTGTCTATAGATTGGTCTGTAGATAGAGATGTCTATAGGCAGAGCTGTTTGTAGATAGAGCTGTCTGTAGATAGAGATGTCTGTAGGCAGAGCTGTCTATGGATTGGTCTGTAGATAGAGATGTCTATAGGCAGAGCTGTCTGTAGATAGAGATGTCTGTAGGCAGAGCTGTCTGTAGATTAGTCAGTAGGTAGAGATGTCTATAGGCAGAGCTGTTTGTAGATAGAGCTGTCTGTAGATAGAGATGTCTGTAGGCAAAGCTGTCTGTAGATTAGTCTGTAGATAGAGATGTCTGTAGGCAGAGCTGTCTGTAGATTGGTCTGTAGATAGAGATGTCTGTAGGCAGAGGTGTCTGTAGATTGGTCTGTAGATAGAGATGTCTGAAGAATTTTCTTCACTGCAGAGATACTCAGTCCACGGTAACTAATGTAACATGGCTGGCTAATGCATGCCATTACAATCCGCTATATTTTAATGATCTAATTTTTAAGGTACATTACACTCATTTATACTTACAAATACCTCATTATGAGTAGGCAATGTGTAATGCTATCAGACTAAGTATCAGCAAGTACAAAAAAATATGTGCTTGTGAAAAATATGCATTGATGCATCCCTAATCATATTAAATTAACTCACATTAAAGCCAAGAACATATGTTCTCAGCTTCTCATAGGGCTGGTTTCCAGACAGTGATTAAGCATAGTCCTGGTTTTGCATAGCATTCAAAACAGAGATTCTCCATTAAATTTGGCCAATCATCCAAACACTGATCAACAACAGATTCTCTATTTTTTGCATGCTGTAAAAAACATGTACACAGGACAGACATACTTCCAAAGATTGCTTCACAAATCCTCTCTGATACCAACCAGTGCACTAAGATTGAGTTATGATAACAGATAACAAAAAAAAACTGGCAAAGCCTATTGCCTAGATATTTGATTTTACTACATTTGCTTTGATGTTTTGTTATTTACTTTTTGTCAAATAAGAGCAACATACCTCATAATCTTGCACAAATTGAGCTAACTTTGCATTTAGAAGCTGTTGCTGACATAAACTGAGGGTGGAAGCCAACAAAAGTCGGGCATCAGTGCCATCAGGCTACTGTATTAAAACCATTTTATAAAATTACAGATGCATCCAAACTGTGCTGTTGTTTAATTACGAAAAGCATAACAGTAATCAATTCTGCATAAAAAAATAAGATAAAAAGCTACTTTACTGACTGCATTTATATGTTAACAGAAGAGTCTAACAATCAGGCCATGTACTTTGTAGCTGTAGCTAAAGAACCAAATCTGTCATAAAGCATTTTTCTCTTTTCCGACATTCTTATATCTCACACGCAGACTGTGAGAGTGTAAAAGAAATAAAAATGTATAATGCATACTTGCATAATTAGCATAGCTAAGAACATTTATATTGTGTTTCCTAATAATATCCCCAGAGATAGCATATACAAAGAGAAAAGCAAAGACCTAAAACTCTCTGCGGCACTCAACAAGAAATGTTACAATTTTTGATGAATGATTTCCCAATTAAACCAGGAATACTTATTATATTGTATTTATTTTTATATGACTGTTCTAAACCTGTGTCTGGGAGGCCAACCCAGCATTCAACAAGGTGGATTAAAACCTCGTGATCAAAAGTATCAAAAGTTGCACTAAAATCCCATAAGACCAGAACTGAAGGATTTTGCACATTAGTGCTGAGCCTGAGGGGACTGTCAACAAGAACCAATGCTATCTCAGCACTTTGGTTAGAAAGAAAATGTAGCTAAAACTCGTTTATATCAGTGATACATTTAAATAGCAACTTCTTTTCTTAGACCTTGCTTAAGAAAGGGAGGTTTAAAATCAGACTAAAGATATTTAGTATGAAAGGATCCATGTCCACTGGTCTTCAGTAGAGGCAGTCTTAAAAGCGTTAAGAGTAGCTATGACATAATTTATACTAATGTAGTCTATTTTGGATTAATGTTTTAGAGGAAGAAAAGTTACTTTCTTCCCTTGTTTATTAATTCACCACATATAAGTTACATCTCCATTTTACAGCACAGCATACTGTGTTTAAAAACAAACTGGTAGGAGATGTTATCTTTAGAACAGCAGTATGTGCTTATCCTATGGAAAAGGTCTCCTATCTTGGACTCTGTTTACCTCAGTCAAATAAGGGAGAAATATGCATTCCCCTTCTGGAATGTCCAGAACAACCAGTGTATAAAAATAGTAGACTTAAGGCCCAGGTTAGAGGAACTTAACTTCTGACCAAAAGCTTCTCTCTGACATCGGAAGATTAAACACCGGGAGATGTTAGAAAATGATGCTATACTTTCTTTAATAAATATTTGAAAGCAAAGTTAGTATCACCGAAGAATTCTTCTAGTCATCAACAGAGCATCGCTACAGAAGAAAATATACTTCACTAAGTATAGTGAATGTTTAATGCTGCTTGTCTGAAACATCCTGTCTTACTAAGCCTCCTTTCCTTCATTTGTCTGGCCATGTGCTTTTGTTGTTGTTTTTGTTCCTATCTCCTCCCTCCTCCTGTTCTTCTTGTTATCTGTCTCACCTGTGTGTTGTTTGTGGTCCCACTCTCTCATTACTCCCAGGTGTTTCTTGTTTCCTCACATTGTATTTATGGTCCTGTGTTTGCTCAGTATTGCGTTGCTTATGTGCCTGTTGTCTGCCTTTGCCTGTACTGTTTGTTTTCATTTGTCTTTTTGTAGGTTAATGCTTTCAGTTTGTCTTCCTTTTGGGATAGTTTTTTTCTCTTCTGTTTGTTTTTCCTTGTTCTGTTGTTTCTTCTTTAGTTTCATCATAGACAGTTCAACTTTACCTACCTCGGCAAGTCAGTTTCTGTAAAAGCTGAAGTCCGTATAAACAGGCCCTTGTATCTAGCCTCACCGCCTGTGATGATACACAGTAACAATTGCCTAAAATGATAACATTCTTTTTTTCTCCATTACAATATCTAACAGTAGAAGTTAGAGTTTAGAGAAGAATTATACCATTTTTTATTTCTATACAATTCATGATTGAAATCTGAAATGTTAAGAGACAAGACAGTATTCATTGTCTTTAGAAGCTACATTACAGAAAGTTATTAGATTGTGTGGTTATGATTACACTGCCTGATGCCTGACACATAGTTGGTTTCACCTGTGGTCTAAAATGTGTATCATGCATTAATACTGTAGCTAGTCATGGTGGAAATGTAAGTGCAAAGCATTGTAAGGCCAAATAGCCCTCAGCTCTTATTCTTCCCACTATTTCACAATCACTTGTGGGTTCTTGGATAACAATTTTTGGATAATATATAAAATGACTATATTGTAGACAGTGTAAACTCTGGTTTGTATCAACATCACTGTAAAGACAATCCATTATGATTATATACGATGGACATTTTTAGTTCAAATCAATGCATCTCAATAATTGAATTGAAAAATCTGTGGAATTTCACTTTAAAACTGAATTTAGGACACTGTTTGGGTTATTCTAAGGTTGGGCCAGTATTGAGGAAATTCTATAAAGTTAGGGTGCTTCTGTAATATTATTTCTTATCTTTAATTTAATTTAAACTAAATTAGACTTATTCTATAATAGCCACTGTAACTGCAGAGGTCCAAGAGGAGATTCCAGAAGTAAGATGTTTCTGTAATACAGCCCCAGGACTAGGCTTCCTCTTGACTGTGAAACCGACTCACTATTAGATGATATGAGGTCAGTGCAGTGAAGTAAAAGGTTATTACAGGCCAATGTTTATTTTTAGTCTGAGTCAGAATGGAAGGTATAAAAACCACATTTGAGTGTTACACCAGGGTCTCATCAATGGCACATATGGCTGCACAAATGGACTGTAATCCTGAAGGGCTCTGTCTGAACTCATGAGGAAACAAATGCAGGAGCAGTGAACCTTAAACATGTACATGCTTGTTAACACATATTCCATATTCTTGTTGTTGGAGACACTTATAGGAAATTATATACTGTTGAAATGAAGTGACCAACAAATGCACAAGTAGAATGTGTTTGAGAAATTGACATTATCCCACCCTAACGCATGCACATGCACTGTTATTACGCCCCGCGCCTTGTTTAATTGATTTACAGCTTGAAGATGTGTTTTAGGCTATTTTTTAGTGTTTCAGGTTTTTGGCTCCAGTTCCTCGGCATCACACTGCAGCACAGCAACAAAGCTACACATGATTTCTCTGAGGTGTGTGAGGCCTTCAGCTAAAATTTGTTGAGCAGTGCCAGCTACGCAGCATTGTGTGTGCCAGCATGCTCGAAGAAAAGCCCTACCTACTCGATTTACTATGAATTCTTTTCCATAAAAAAATGAATACTTGTCATTATTGGTGAGGGTAATTGTGCTAACCCTTACACATCTACAGTACAACTGGAGAGATTTCCCTAGATACTACAGTCCCACTGGTGGGATTTGAAAACAGCATAAGAGTGTTCGGCTTCAAGTGCTGATGCAACAATCAGCTGTAGCCCCTTTTTACAGTAGCCATTTTGGAGATTTGTGAAATTTTTTCACAACAAATGAATTTGTATTCTTTTACGGATGCATATTTATCCCTAAAATGCATTTTCACTCTTGGAGAAACGTCTGCGTTCGTCCATGTTGAAGTGGAAAATGTCTTCATGTTTCAGTCGTTGAGATGGAAACATAGTCATTCATAGTATTTTGGCTCATTGTGGAGAAACTGGCTTTTCCAATTGTGGTTATTGGAACAAGGGGTTACAAGGTCTGCCATGAATTAGTTGTATACAACACATTTTAGACCAAAATATTATTTCAAATCTATTGTAAATCAGTGCATCACATAGTGTACACAACTATTAAATATCTTTCACAGGCAATACGTTTTCACAGGCATTAAACCCTGTGAACATCTGGTTCTGTCTTATAATTCTTTTTTTCAGTTTCAGTGGGACATTAGCTTCTTGGATTTGTTGATTGTCTATAGTCTTTCTTCAATCTAATCCCAAAACACTTCTATTTCCACTGCTGTTGCTGCCACACAGCATAATAGCTCTGTACCATGCAGAGCTCAGTTTGTTTTTATTAGTTTGGTATCAGTTCACAGCACCAGATTCCAAACTAAACTCTGGTTTATTTTTGGTTTAGGTGTTGCTTTTCTTGTGAGATCGTAGGTCGTCTTCTGATGATTTTACTAGTAGATGATGTTTATGTAACAGCACTGCACAATGGATATGCGAAAATGTAAGTCCTGGGCAGTGATGTGGGGGTTTTGCTTTGCATAAACAGTCTATGAGAATTTTTTGGTCTTCCAGATCTTGACTTTTATTTATGTTTTGAATAGTGGAAGTTTTAGAAGTAGGATGTGTTTAGATATGTTCTGTGAGGGGTGGTTTTGTGCCGCCAGCTGCCAGCAGAGGGACTGGTCGGCAAAGGGTAAGAAAAGGCGGAGTTGGGTTAAAAAAACTCCAAGTCCCAGAATGCACAGTGGTGATCAAGGCCAACCAGCAGCACCTGTGAAATAGGACATAAAAACCAAGCTTCAAGCCTTGCTCACGGTCGCACCTTTGTAGGGGGGTGATCGGTAAAGGTGGCTATTTAGAAAAATAAAAAAATGTTAAAAGAAAAAGGAAAAAAAACAAGGACAGAGAAAAGATCTCAAATAAAAGTTTCTGAAAGGAAAAGTGAAGGTTTTAAAAGAAAGGAAAGTTTCTGGAAAAAAGGTAGAATAAAATAAATAGAGAGAGAGCTGAGTTTTAATGTCGTATGTTTCTTTCCGAGTTCTGTTTTAAAAGTCGTCTTTTATTTGTTTATGCCTAGATTGGCGTTTCCCTTGTTGTGTTTTCCCACCTTTTGTTTTCACACTGCGTTTGGAGCTGGAGGTCGGGAGTTCAAATCCTGGCACGCCCCACTCACCAATACACGTCCACTCACGGCAATAATTAAATATACAAATCATTCAACCCAAAATAAAATTATTAAATAATAATAATAATAATAATAATAATAATAAAATAAATAAATGAATACAGGACACCTTGCATTTGGATCCTCCACTACACCTACCCATAACACGTTCCATCGTCTTATTTTGCCTTGCCTTTGTATTTTCTAATCTTAGCTGCTTAGAAGATCCCATGAGCATTGAACACAAATGTTTACATTGGCATATAGTAAAAAGTACATGACTTAATAGAACTGGCTATAATCACTGTAGCTCTATCAAACAATGCTTCAAATGGTCTCTCAAGGTTTTTTAAAATGTACATATAGATAATAGTAGTCTATAGCTCTGGACCCGTGGCACTATAATCGCAGGTATAATTGCCATGCCAGAGACCAAGAAACAGACTTGATGTGTTGTTCAGAAGCAACAGAAGTATGTGTTATGGTCCCATGATTGCACAAAAACTCAATAGCACAATTTTGTACCGTGAGCAGTTCCCTGTCTTAAAGATTTGCAGTCATCCAACACAAGCCTAACTCAGACTGAAGCATGTGATTATCTCCTTGATTGCGATTGTGCACTTCTACCCTGAACACTTTAAATGGCAGCCTTCTCTAGCAATTAGGATGGTTTTTATATGCAGCACATATTTATTCCACAAGAATTTAAAATTAGCAAGAAACTTTTTAAAGAACGGCAGTTGGTTCGAAAATGCCAGCTGCCCTTTGCTTTGTGTGGACAATACACATACTGAAAAACAGACCTTCACAACTGTATGTTTTTACATCAACCCATTTAGTGGTCAAGGCTCACAATGGTGACCAAGATGTATTTTTAAGCTGACAGAATTGTTCAAGTACTTTGTACAAACCAAATTGTTGGTTATCTGTATTTTATATGAATATTTATGGGGGGTGGAGGGGGGGTTATTTGGTCACATGACCTGATTTACTTTATGAAAAGAAACTAAGAAAAAGCACCTCCTGCTCACAAACATCTGTTTACTTACCAACATCAAACCTCACCCATTTACTCTGCAGGAGAGTCTCCAGAAATGGAAGCAGCACCAATGTTAACTTTTGATTTGTTTCTATTTTTATAACTTCTTTAGTTTTTTTTTTTTTGTCTTTCAACATTCTTAACAAGGGGTTAGATTGTGCTGTCGGGGCAGCAGCACTACCTTTTCATCCGCTCATGTTGGACTGATTTGACTCAACGGTACAATGACCATTGACGGTACAATTTTTTTTTCTTATTTCATTTCTTTTCTGTTTGTGTATGCCCTTCTGCTGCTTGCTGCCATCCCCACTTTTTTACTTTTTTTCACTTGCTTATTATATATTTTATATGACTGTATCTTGTATTGTGTTGTTTGTAAAGCATCTTTGAGTTCTTGAAAAGCGCTATATAAAGAAAATGTATTATTATTATTATTATTATTATTATAATGACTCACTAGCCCCTCTATAGGTACAGAGTGTTATTGCGGGACAGGACAGGCTGGAGCTGTAATCTCTACAATAGAGATCAAAACTGTTATTTCTTCACATTCTGTTGATAATTTAAGTACACAATATATTTAATGGATTCAACCGAGGATCTTCTGACTGTTCTATTTTTGAAGATGTACATGGTGTCACATGCCAGTTTATTGTTTATTTATTCATGTATTTATTTATTTAATTGGTGAATGTGAACATATTTGTATTTCTGTGGGGAAATCCACATCCATTCCATTCACACTGGACAAAGTTTTGTGATGTAAAGAAAATCTCTTTCTTGGACTCTAAGCTAACATTTTCCAAGGTGAGCCTAGAGAAGCTTTTCTTATTGAGGTCAGGAATGACTTGTGGATTGTGCACTTGATATCTATAAACAATTTTCCTTGAGGGAACAACAAATCAAAACTCAAAACAAGAACATCGCTCCATGTTTTTTGATCAATACGATCTACAGACAGGATAATGATTAAAGGTTTTTTTTTTCCCAATAGTCATTGACAAACATGAATATATTGATCTTCAGTAGGTTCTTATACTTTCTCAAGTAATGTTGAGGTCCTTGACCTGGTGAAAAAAAACAAGCATTTAACAAACGTAATGCATAGACTGGTAAATAAAATATTAGCCCCACACTTCTTCACTAATTAAGATGAACTGTGTTATTCTAGCTACATTGCTATGGTTTTTTGGTTGCTGGAGCTTTTCTCAGGTTGCATGGCTTTCACTGTCATTGCTAAGAGAGATAGATGACTGAAGAGTTAGTGGGAATATACAACACCGTTCATGCCACGATCATTATTTTGTTATCCATGACGAGAGGCCTGGGTTAATTAAAAGTTATACAGCAACAAACCTAAGAGGTGTGTGGGCTGAAACATATCACTGGCCATGACCCTCCATTATGTATCTCCTTTTCTATTAAAAAGTAATATATGCAACTAAATGAACAAATGATGGATTTCAGTATTACTGATAACCTTGTCAGTCAGTGGCTGCACCACACAATCTTGCTCCAGAGCCTTCAAAACTTCAAGCACGAGCGATCCACATTGAACAAGATAGAGCGCACGCAGTTCTAAAGTCTTCCAGTATCTTTTGGTGAAAATAAATTTGATCATGTTCATCCTTTTCCTTGCTCGTTCCGCTCATGTCCTTAGGAAAATAACCACATCTAAATAAACAAAAGGCAAGGCGAAATACTTCCCCTTCCAATTTTGTTATTCATTGGGTTGAGAAAATCTGATATGGGAGAAAATATGTCGGCGCTGGTGTAATCATGCTCCTGTCAGGCCGGTGTTGTCAGAGAGTACAGCTGAATGGGTGGTGGAGTGCCATCAGAGAGTTGTTGAGTGGGCTGTCCTCCGTTTGAGCAATGTGAGTGATTATGACACATATCTGTGTGACACTTCAGTTCTTCATAAGAGAATAAGATTGGCCAATTCATGCCTTCATTATGATGATGAACAGCAGCCTTAGCCTTCATGGTCAGCACTGTTTGTTCTGTCTAGAAGCCTGTTGCCCCTGTAGAGTACTCCGCGTAAGAAGGACCGAAAATTAGAATATTTTTTCCCTTCATTTTTGGAAACACATTAAAGATTGTTCAGAAATCAAATGAAAAAGTTGCAGAAGGTCTAAAGTTTATTAAACTATATTTCAGAATCCTAGCTTTCTGTACACTCTTAAAAAATAAGCATGCTTTGGAGTGATGCCCTGCACTGAAGAACCACTGATGGTTTGTTTAGATAACCATGGAACCATAACATTTTGGCCAAGAATTATTTATTCAGTTTATATATGACACATGAACATCACATGCAACAGCAGTGTAACTACTAGTGATGTAGATACTGTTACTGATAAACTACAGAAGTACAGCCTATGTAGTTGTCACACCCTGTCTGTCCTCGTCTGCCCTGTTTACATCCTGTCAGTCTCTCATGCTTCTGTTTACGTCTTCACCATGTGGTTCTGTTTTGATCATGTGCTCCCAGTGTCTCCGCCGCCCACCTGGCCCTTATCTGTAACCCCTCCTGTGTCCAGGTGTTTCATGTTTCTTGTGTTTTATATATATATATATACCCTGTGTTTTCAGTTTGTCTTTGTCAGTCATTGTTGTTGTATGTTGTGTATGGTTCAGTAGTTACTCTGTTTTGTTCATGTCCTTTTATTTGTTTATTAAAGTCACGTTTTATTTAAAAGTTTGCGAGTGTGTCTGCTCCTGCTCCTGCTCCTGCTCCTGCTCCAGCCACACTGTGACAGTAGTTATGTGTGTGTATCATTTTTTTTTTTGCCTCATGTAATTACATAATGGTATCTTCATAATAATAACTGGATATTATGTTGGGACTGATATATTGTTGTACGTATCTAAGAAGTATGCCAAAAACATATCCCAACAAATATCCTTGTAAGACCTGGAAGTTATGTTTTGTCCTCTGGAGGGGACATAACGCAGAACTTACACTGCTCCGTCGCGTCGACGCGCTGTGATGTACCCCATTCATTTTCAATGGGAAGTGTTAGTTACATCAGGCGCAGCCGAGCGGTGCATCATGGGTCCGGCGCGCTGAGTTCTGGGAGTGCGATGCGATGAAAAGTTCAGCCGAGACGAACGTTATGCAAATGAATCCGGCAAGCGCAATGCGTCTATCCAATGAGAAGAGGGCGGGTGGTCACGTGATGAGTGTCCTTAGCGTATGAAATGTTCGTTCCATATTCAGGACTAAATTTAAACACCCTCTTTTATATTTAAATCTGTTTCAAGTATATAAAATGATGTAAATATGGTATGAAAAAGTCAATGTTAAACACAAGCATTATTCACGCTGCCCCATCACCCTTGGAAACCCACATATCTGATTCCATTGGACCACGCAGGGAACACCCTTGTTACGCCCACATGCGGCCAGCTGAAGAGGGGGAGTGCATTCACGTCCGTTGACGCGACGGAGCAGTGTAAATGCAGCATAAGTCTCCTAAAGATATTTCAAAAACTAAAACCTGTTGTAGAGGACATCCTGGCCTTTCCAATGATGTACCATGTGTTGGGGTAAGTTCAACATAAGTTCTGTCTTTTTAAAAATGGCTGCCTCTCAGTAACCACATTTTATGGGAGCAAGAGAGGTAAGCTGTCAAACAATAATATGCATTTATTTAGTTTCTAAATCCTATAATTGATATATTTTAGATATAAAACTGTTGTAGTTAGTTCTCAAAGCAGTTTGTATTGATATGCACACAAGTTAACTACCTAACAACATACATAGTGGACATTGGCACATTGGTTTTAAATTAAATTAATGTCACGGGTGACAGAAATTGGACTGAGGCAGAGATCATTTTTTATGTTGAAACTACTGAAATTCTCAAACTTCAATTTTTCTAGGTCTCAGGAGAATATACCAAAATAGAGAGGAGATGGCCAAAACATTCTTCACTTTCAGTGTAAAATAATGTAAAAAGATTTTATTTAAAGCAGTTTTGAAGTATTTCTATTGATCTATTCATTATAAAATGTTCAAACAATGTAATGCACGCCTGCTTATTAGATGAAGAATTAAAAAATAGTGCAATTTTCAATGTTGTATTATATTTGATATTAATGAATTATACTGTATTATTCTAGTTATTTCCTATTTAACTTAAATTATTCTTCAAGCATTGAACTTAATATATTTATAAATGTGTCAGTTTATAATTTGTAATAATAAATCTGAATAATACAATGAAGGGAAACAAGTATTCAGAAACTTTATGACTTTGTTTTTATAAATATGAACAAATTATGCGTTTATAGGCATAAACAGATATTTTGTTTAAAAAATAAAATTGATAGGGAAAGGCTACAAATTAATAACAGTACTTTGTTGCAAAGCTGCTGTTGGCAATTACAACTTTGAGAAGCCAACAGCAAGATGTAATTAGCAGTGTTCCTCTTGGCAACTCGGCTTTAATTCCCCACAGGGTTTCTAGGGTCTCTCTGCAAATCCTACATAGGTTGCCAGGGGGGGTTAAGTCAGGATATTGGCTGGAGAGTGTGCTTACATTTTCACCAGTCTTTTGACTGGATAAGTTGTTTTGGCTAGATGTTTGGGCTTGGTGTCATGCAGTAAGCTCTATCTTCTCACCTTGTTTAGTGTTTTTGGTCTTTTATGGGACCTATTATGCTTTTTAGTATCTCCCTTTCCTTTAATGTGCCATGTTGCTTTTTGTCATGCTCTACAAAGTTTTAAAACTCAAAGTACATGGCAAAGAAAGAAACTTTCTTCCACAAAAAAGTTCTCTCAGCTGCCTGAAACCCCTCTTTCTAGCCCTTTTCACTTGATGTGATGTCAACTCCATGTGATGTCCTTCTTGTTTACTTACTGGCGGGCTTGGCACTCTGAAATGTCCTGTTCCAGTCTAGCATGTGGAGATAGATCAGATCTACCAACTGGTTCTCTACCAATGTGATCAGGTTCAAACTGATCCAGCAGAATCAACACCATTGTGAAAATACATACACCCACATAGACCAGCACGTCTATTGTATTGTAAAATTATTCCAGTTTATTGTTTGCTGTTCTCTGTGTAACTGTTGTCTTACTGATTTTAAGCCATGCTGCAACTCCTTTCGAGTGACGGCTGGCTTTTCTTTTAACTTCCTTATCATTAGTCTAAGAGTGCATTCTGGAATCTTGTGTGATGCACCTGTCCAAGGATGATTCATTGTGGTTCCATGAACTTTCCACTTGGATATTATCATGCCAAGCGTACTGACAGTGATGTATAAGGTCTTTGCCATGGCTAGGTGGTATTTCCATTTGAGTGTTTTTTAACTCTTTCGTAAGTAGAAACTAGTGACACTTCATGGCTTTCATTTCTGTAAAGCACAGGAGCTGAAAAATATAAAGTGTTTTCAAATCACTTCATAAAGAATTGATCAGGAGAAGCCATATTTGTTTACACAGAAAAATCACTGCTTTTTGTAACAAATGGCAGACATGAGACTTTTCACTGTATGTAGGTATGTATGGAATACATGTATGGAATGTACCTTTCAAAGCTTAATTTGAAATGTTTTGTAAGCTTTGAGTCCGGCCCTTCCTTCCATGCCACGTGCTCTTTGTTTATGTTTCCCATATGCTCCGTGTGTCCGCCCTCCACCTGTGTCTCGTATGTTCACCAGGTGTCCCTTGTCTATCTGTGTATATAGTCTCCCCTCACTCTCCCTTCTGTGTCCGTGATTGTATGTAGATCTGTTTGAGTGCCATGTGTGTGATTGCCTGTGTTGTTATTAATAAAAGCCCTGCCAATGGATCTAACCCCTCTGCCTGTGAGTGCTGAATCGTTACATGTTTCTGTTGAAGGTCTTTTGTTTTATGTATTCCACGAGCCATAGTTGAAATGCATGGCCATCCAAACTTCATGCATCATTTTAAACTATTGAGTCCTTCAGGGTGAGTGGGCATTGAGAAAGGTTCTAGGAACTCATTAGGATCCTGATCATTACTCTGGGATCGATCCAAGAACCATAATTTCCATCTGATTGGTAAAAGAAGCACAGGTTACCCAAATACAGATGTGTTAAGACTCTACCTCAAGAGCTGTACCTCACTTAAAAATTGATAGATAATGGGTAGATATTCAGCTGCAAAATGAAGGCAATGCTCTTTCCAGTGCTTGTATGTGACCTGCTATAGCCTATGTGTCAGCACAGCTGAGAAAGTGTCTTGTTGTGCAGATGAAGTTCATTAGGATGAAATGTTTAATTGTCTCGCTGCACTTTGAGCTGAGCTCACTTCTAAATGTCTAGTACACTCTGGGGTAACAGTGTGCAGATTAAATGAGGACAATGGCCTTCATTAGGCATTAATGCGACGCCAGAAGTAAAGCTGGGACTCATCCTTGTACAGGTGATGAAATATTGTGAGTGCCTTGAGCTCTCTGTTCAAGTTTCAAATGTGTCTTCCAGTTTCCCTCTATTAGCGTCAGAAAGAGAAATAGCCCATCCAACGTAATGACTTATTTTTCAGAACACTACTGATACACTATATCACTTTATAGTTTGTGTATATAGAATGAACTGTGATTACCAACGTCATCCATAAAATGAATCCAGTATCAGTCTTCACATAATGAGAGTAAAATCTTGATCATTTTTGATACTCTAATCAACTACATGCTACATATTACATTATTTACTACAGAAGTATTTTTTTGTTAACAAAAGTGCTGCTCTGTAGTTAGGTAGCAGTTCATTGATTAGCTAGCATCATTCCATAATTAGGCTGTAGCTGGAGGCCAATATATTTTATGGAAAGACTATCTGGGTAAGGCAATAGTTAAGATAAAAGTGAGCTATTATTTAGTGATTTTACCTACAACATCAAACAACAGCAGATCAGCTATCATCCAGCTTTACAACAATGGGCTTTTACTACAGCTCATTGGCTAAATATAAGCTAGCTTGAATATTAGCTTAACGAGAAATGTCTAACTTGCTTGGTAGTTTAGCTAGTTAGTCTAAAGACCACATATAAAAAGAGTGTATAATAATTTAATTTCTTTTAGGCTAGGCTTAGGTTTAATCTGCATCTGGCCTTTACTGACGTTCCTGCATAGCTAGCTCCATACTGTAACTAGTGGACAGGGACTTTGAAAGTCCTGCTATAAGGAGGATGCCAGCGTAAACTAGCCTAGCGGAACACACCACGCAGGAGCTCACAAGTACCTTCTATGCACACTTAATGCAACCTTTGGTGAGGACTGCTTCGATGCAGACTTTTACCCAAAATTCCTTGTGATGTAGACAAGAAGCTTTCAGAGTGCATGGCTTTGTTGCTGCCGGACAACAAAGTGGCTATGCATTGAGCTGCATTTGCTTGTTATTTGGACTAATTAAACAAATTAAACAAAAGAAGTGCTATTCATTGGTAACTGCCGTTAAACAGTGGCTCTACCATTTTAGACTGGTTTACACTGGCTCCTGCTGTACCATGACTTCAGCCGTTCATCACATGCACTTCTTTCTTAACTATTAGTCTTCGTATTGTCACACAAGTTTCTCAAGTATCTTCACAATAGTAACCTTACAGGAGAGAACAAAAACATTGTAACTTTCAATGTAAGTTAATGTAAAGAGGTTTAATTCAAAGAGATTCTGGAGCTTTTCTATCAGCCCATATATCATAAAAACTTACCCAAGATATTAAAAGCAGCTGTCATGTTCAAATATTGCAGAAAAAAGAAAATGGAGAAAAGTGGAGATAGATGTTTTTCTTTGGACAGCAACAATATTTATAACCTACTGTTATGATCTGTTCTTCTTAAGTCTTGCCACAACTTTTGCACAGTTCTGAATTTCTTGGGTTCCAAGTTTTCTGTATTTCTGTTTTTGACTTTTGTTCTGCATTCTTGGCTGCTGATTATGGATTATCACTATGTGCACCTGCCTGTTGCTATTAGGATCCCTACATCAGTTTTGGTTTGTAATTTTCAGTGATTTTCACTTTTCCACTGTCATTTCAACCTTAAACACATTTATTAATTTGGCAACAACGATTTCATTGTTTTTGTTCAGCATATATTAGTATTTTGAATGAGACTACACTCTTAAAGTGTGGTTCTTCAATGAATCTTTAAAGAAGACAATGGTTCTATATAGAACTATAAGCACTCACAGAACTGTTTATATGCTTAAATGGTGCTTTGTATGGTGGGATAGTTGTGTTGTTTGTGGTTCTATGTAAAAGCTTTTTGAAAATGGCTCTATCAGGTATCATAAGGGCTTATGGTAGAACTTTTTTTTGATGTTATATAGAACATTTAAGCATGCAAATAGTCTGTTGGGTGTTCTATATCGAACCATTTTTCTTAAAATCTTTTTGCATGCAAAGCAAAATTTATGGGTTAGAAATATAAATGTAATATTATATAGCAATTCATTCCTCAACAACAACTTTTTACAATATAATTATATATAATAATATGATTTTACAACATAATAAAGCTCAATCACACATGTTTTCAGCCTTGCCTAATTTAGGAATAGCCCAGGTTAAAAAAACAAGTAAGCTTGAGGTCTTTTGCTCCACACTTTTTGACTTGGAGGAGGGCAGTTGGGATTAAGTGTGGCTTTCTGGATAGGCCAACCATGTTGTTATTGTCATTAAGTCTGTCATCTGTGTTATGATCTTTCATTCAGGGCTGTGCAGAAATTTGGGAAATTCCTCTTCTTGTAAAACAAAGTCAGTCTCAATAGTGCTGGCTAAGCCTCTCTCCTGTCACTGTGCAACAGCTGGACTCACTCTCACATGGTCTCACAAGTTTATGCTTTGGTGTTTTTTGTTCTACAGCAGCGCAAAATTCATCACACCAGGCTGGATTTTTTTTTGCTGTTGTTGTGGATGTCCTTAGGGCGATCATGTTATGGTGATGGATCTGCTACCTTAGATAAAAAATTCTACCTAGTGTATAGCTTAGACTTCCATGTGGGATGTTTTTTTTGTTTTGTTTTTGTTTTTTGTTTTAATTTCTCCTGACTCCAGTGAACATTTGATATATATTAAAAGCTTCTTTTCTTAGCATGGCATGGTGACCAAAAATAAACCTGACAACAGGAACAAGAGAATTCACAACCTGCTGGCTGAGCTGAAACATCACATAACTGTGGAGAAAGATGATTCAAAGGACAGTCAACAAGGCATTGAGAAGTCTGCCCCGAAGCCCGAAACACTCTGGAACTTGAATGAGCCAGGGGAAAGTCATCACATTTCACACCAAGTCAAACACACTCTGTTTTAGACTCAGGTTCACTCTCTCTGCTCCATAAGAGCTTTACTTGTCTGCCATTTTCAATATCATGCCCTGAGGCAGTCCTGATACTGTGAAATGTGCTGTGAAAGAGATGGAGAATCCCTCAGCTCCTTTATTCAGCGGAGCTCCCCTGTAGATGTCTAAACTGAGCTAAAGCTGCTGAGTGAGAATGAGCTCTGACAAATATGCAAGTGAATAATTATGAAAATGCTGTGGAGACATTAGAGATGGCATTTCTAATTAATCCTTCATCCTCTCCTGCACACTGCCGCGCTCAACGCAGAGACATACTCAACTGATGGAAAGTGTCCCTCTTAAAATTCCCCTTGCGCTGAAACACATCTTTAGATTCAGTTACCATACCTTCCTTCGACAAGGGATGCACTTCATCGACTGCTGTGCTATCTGATAGAACTATCGCGGTAAATAACTTGAGGGGAATCTTTTGTAATCCTGACAAATCCGTACTGTCACAAAAACCACATTTAAAATGAATTGGACTGACATACGAGCGCATTCGTTACTGGAACAAATACGACAATTGTAAAAATAGCCACAAACTAAACAACCCAATTTTAATTTCTGTGTACAAAACAATCAACACACTGTGCATTCACAAGAGATTAAATGAACTCCCACACAGCTCGAACAGGCCTATTTTGGCACAAGGGGACTCAAATGAACCCTGCGGGAATCCATTTAACACTGTTGGGGCTTATTTAACACTGGGGACTTAATGTTCAGTGAGTCATTTGTCCTGAAATTGAGCTTAGAACATTACACTCCAGTGCTCTCCTGGTGTGTTGACCAAACTGATCAACACGGACTACTTAGGAGGAAGACATACAGCCGAGTTGGGGTCAGATGCATACTCTTTCCTGGGCCTATCTTTGTTATATGTGGCCTTAAGCCTTTACCAATGTGCAACCAAGCTGAACCAAACAAAAACAGACTGTGGGCTGTTCTCTGGAACTGACCTATTCGTTAGTGGTGTAACGAGACACAGTGGTGTCTTCATATGAAATAGCATTTTTGATGCAGCAAAAATGAGCAGCGCCTGAATATGTGCCTAGGGTTTATTAATGTTTGCTTTGTGCACTGTAGGCATGTAACAGATGATTTTATGGTGTTCTATTTATATACTACACAGATTGGTTTACACAGATTGCTACTCAGCGCCACCTTCTACTTAAATAACCCCCAAGAACTGCAACTAATTCAAAACTACAATTCCTAAAAAATCAGTATTACATCTGAAATTGAACTATGAATGTAAGACAGCCCACCCTAATGCATGGATTAAGCATTCATTTTATAGACGTATATAAATACAATTAATGCTTTTAAAATGTACACTTAATCCATGCTTTATGAGGATGGCTGTCTTATATTCATAATTCAGTTTCAGTACTAAAATAACCCCCAAAAACAAAAACTCCGCCCAGGGAAATGTACTTCTGATTTATGAAAAGCCCAGTCTTTTAAGCATGGGAGCATACACAACATAAGCCCCTCCATCTCACTGCATGCTGTATTTTGATAGGTGGTTGGCAGTAGCAGGATAAAAAAAGAGTCAGATGGTTGGGATATATATATATATATATATATATATATATATATATATATATATATATATATATATATATATATATATATATATACAATGAAAACCAAGTAGCCCCAAAATAGTAACCGGGATGACAAAAACTGACTTAACTTTCTATGTAAGTCAATGCAACCAGAATTTTTATAGTTATTTTGGAGCATTTCTATTGGTCCATTCAAGGAGCAGCTGTTGTGATTAACTAATGTAAAAAAAAAAAATCAACAAATATATATAATACTAAAAGCAGACTTTTGTGTAAGTCATTATAAGATATATATTTGCCCCATGGCGCTGGGATTGGCTCTAGTGGGATAAAGGGATAAAGCAGAAGATAATGTGTGTTTGTGTGTGTGTGTGTATATATATATATATGTATTACTGTATATTATATACAGTGTGCTTTTAGTATTCTTCAAGCACTTCAAGTATACAACTGATGTTCTCAAGTATGCTTATTCATCATAAGGTACTGATTTAAATCTGCAATTTTTTAAATTTATTTTTATTATTCTCTCTCTCTCTCACTCATTTTATTGTTAGGATTACCTACCTGCTTTTGTGAATGATCACTGGACTAAAATTGAACGTGTATCAGCACTATTTCAGAACAGTAGCTAAAAATAAGCATGCTTAAAGATCATGATTTTCTGCTTCGTCTTAAAATCTCCATTCACACCTTCATCTTAAGCCAGAAGCTCATCACTTTAGAAGGAATAAGGCTCTTACGTATGCTTTGTAATGGAATATACTGCAGGAGATCACGGAGGTTCTATTGGCATTCATGCAATCTGCTGTGTTGTGTGGTTCCCAAAAGAAACTGGAAAAGGTTATTTATTACGTTGATCTCTTTTGCTTTGTGAATGTTGAGACCTTTATAAAATAAGTCCAAAGAAGAAAAGCTGCATGATTCCGAGCGTTATTCATGGAGAAGCAGGAAAAGATTGCATTTAAATCCTTATCTCTCCATCTCATGCTTAAATAAACAGTCACATCCAAGCTCACAAGCCAGCACCGAGCTGGAGTTTGAAAGTGAGGAGGTAATGCTTCTGTTTACTAACCCCACTGTCAGTCTGGTATGCTGTTACAAGTCAGTGAGATGATGGCAGAGGGGTCAATGAAAATGGAATGTCAGTGCAGCGCCCAGTTTTCACTCACAATGCCGCTCGGAGGACACATTGTCCCAATGAAAAATCCGTGGTCAGAGTTATGCCACTTTCAATCAGCGCTAAAGCTCCTTGTGTTGTGAATCTAAACGCTTCTCCTTTATCTCCTCAGAGGTCACGAATGAAAAGAGGAGCGCTGCACAATTACAACAATAGCCTATGTGCATCTGTACTTGAGCTGAAAGGTAATGAACAGTTGAAGCTGTTAGCAGGTAATGAAAAGAGGTTTGTATCCTTTTGACCCTCAATAAATGTGGAGAATCTCAGAGATTAGATTGATTTCGAGCTAATAAAAGACGCAAATAGACAAATAAAACATGTCAGGGGTTTTAATGTTGTAGAACATGGTGATCTAGCAAGTGAGAAAAATAGTACAAACATTTTGCTATTGGGGTTTCATAATGTGGATGCCGACTTTGTCCTCAACTATTAACCAAGAGTGTACATGATACACAGATGATATGTTTTTCTATTCAGTTTTTAATTTACACTTAATTTGCAAATAGTGACTCTTTAAGGAAGTCTTATAATTGACATAATGATACTGGAAGAATAATGAGGTTATAAGACTAAACTGACCGAATGAAACCTCACATTCTGGAAGTGCTGCTGGTCAAGACATCTCCAGAACAACAACACTCAAACTGCTGGCCTAGGCAGACATGTAGCTTCAGAGCTTCAGTATTGCGTTACTCCAGCTGCCAGCTCATGGAAACATGTAGCTACAATATATTGCTGCTCTACATTATTTCATAGCTACAGGTTTCCCGGGGCTGGCTGTTAGAGCAACATTATCTTGTAGTTACACAATTGCTTGGTCCAGCTGCTAGAGCATTGCTATATTGTGGCTACATAGAAGCTTTTCCTGGAAAGGTATGCTTACAGTGTGGAGCATAATGCTAAAAATGTTTAACAAGGATACAACTATGACAAGGTGTTATCATCTTCTAGCAAGCTAAAATTATATTGCTGCAGTGTTCATGAAGGTCTTGTGAGGTGTTCATGTAAGGCACCAGCTTCATTTGTTGTATATTCAAGAACTCTCCTACTTCTAGTACTCCCTGCAACAACTTATGTAGGAGCTTTTACCACTCCTGCATAAAATCATTAAAATACTGAGGAGCATCATTAGCAGCAGCACTAAACGCTGCATGAATGTTAGCTTTACTGGAGGATTATTGCCTGGATTTTCCAGAATCTTGCATTGGAGTCCTTTTCAGGTAATTAGATTTTAAAAGAATATACAGTTGTCAATTACAAGTATATCTAAAGAAAAGAAATAGATTATTTACGTCGCATCTACACATTGTGTGCGTGATTGCCAGCCTATTCAGAATCAGAATCAGAAATACTTTATTGATCCCAGGGGGAAATTGCAGTTATTACAGTAGCAGCTGGTTATGTAGAAGAATAAACACTCTAATACTAATTTACAACAAAAAAGAAATTTACAATATGTACACATATATAAAGTCTTATAATACAATAGAAGAATAAGATAAAGTGACTGTGGCTATAATAATAAGTAAAGAAATACTGTATACAGCAGTAAGAGTTTAGAAGTAATACGTTATTGCACATTTGAGTTGCAATAAATGATAAATGTTTAATAAATGTTAAATGATGTGTTAGCATCCTTTTAAAAAGTCATGACTTTAAAGAAAGGCTGTAGACTTGATCAATCCTGTATGAGCTTATTAATGAAGAATTCCACACGCTTTTCCAAATTTCTGCATAATTACATAATGTAAAAGATGTATGCATGGTCATTCCACATATATATTTACATTTCTTTAAAAAGTAGTGTTAGTAACCAGGGGTCTCAATGCCTGTTGTTTGAACAAACCCTTAAACAGGAGACAGCTGGTGACAATGGGAGCAGACACAGATGGGAACCAGGTGGAGGGCGGAGACACGGATCACATGAGCAACATAAGCACATGACGGGAATGTAAACAAATGCACATGGGAAGGATGAGGGAACGTAAACATGAACATAGACAGACGAGACCAGACAGGAGAAACAGGCAGGGCGTGGCGCTTAATTTGTATGACATAATTTAAAAGTACTTGTTGCCCTTTACATTGTGTTCAATTTTATGATGCATGGCTCAAAATAAATGGTGCAAAATTTTGGCTTAAAGTCTGGTCACATTGACTGACCTTAGAATAGGTGTTTTCCTTCTCCTCTAAGGTTATTACTTTGAACATATGAAGTTTTCTTCCAACAGCAGTGAATATGTAATGATGATAATAGTCACATAGTGGTAAATCTGCCTAACAGTGCCCTGCATGTACCTCTCTGCCATACTCTTAATACAAATAGGCCAAAAACAAAGTCTCAGGCATCAGGCAGCAAATTCACAACCACTTCATGTGATACCTTTCAGTTAGGGAGCTTTTACAGGGAGCTTAAAGAATCAAAACATCTGGCTAACCCCACCACCACTGTAAACAACACCACTGTGAACAACAATTACACAGGAATGTTGATAAATCAGTGTAATTCACCTTTCATACTGAGGAGCATTGGCAATGGTAAAAAATAAACCCTGCAAAAACATTGGCTCTGCACAATTTTCCAGAAACAGACTCAGAACCCATCAAGTCAAAAACCTATTTGTCGAGGCATAGCTGCTTTTGTATGAAGTGTTATCCTTTGGCTAACCTCACAGCTGCATCAGTTTCTCAGCCAAAATCATTCCTAAAATAGAAAAACTCTAATGACGTCTTTGAGTCTAATAGAGGTGTTTTGTGGAGCACAAACAGCATTTTTAAACAAAAACCCATTAATGTGGAAAAGCACGTCTGACGGCGGGTCACACAGTCAAGAAAAATCCATCAAGCAGTGTCATGAGGCACGTCTGACAAGGTGGCATGGGTTGGCCACAACAAACGCTTGCTCACCAAGAAGCACATCCAGCTAAAGCTGTAAACACACTCACCCCCGGTTCACAATAGAAGTCCCAAATTGACTCAGAACAGCAATTCCCCAGATGCAGCCTACATAACAAGGGGAGGGAGAGCCATCATTAATTCATGAGAGAGGCTAGCTCCCAGCATCAACGGTGGCCCTTTGAGGACTGTAATTAAATGGATGGAGCTGTATTTCCCCCAGTCGAAATGTCTGGGAAAGAGTGTTTGTGGGTATTCGCTGAGGTGAAGGCCTAATGTGCCTCACAAGCTGCGGGCTAAAGCATTGTTATCAGTGTGAGTTTCAGGGAAACAGTCTGTAGGTCAAAAAAGAGCCCAGTGCTGCCTAAAGTGACTGAAGTGCAAACAGGTCTGTTCCACACAATTCTGCCACTGTGGGCCACACAGAGTTTCACCGCCCCCAACCCTAGTGTGCCTGTTTTGTATTTGTTGAGTTCATGCTCACTGAGCAGGAAATGTCAGAAACGTGTTGAAATGCTTGCTGTCTTGTACATACATTCCTTTTTTTGTCCTTTTCTTTTGGGCCTATTCTACTGGAGGAATAGAAATTGACTTTAAACAAAGGAAATATTTTCCCTGCAACACTGCTACCATATTAACTGGGGCATGTTACTCTCTATGTGTGTAAAACCTTGTATTTTGGTTTTAAGCAATGATGGGTGAAAATCAACATATATATATCAATATATATATTTATATATATATATACACAGTGGCAAGAAAAAGTATGTGAACTCTTTGAAATTGCTTGGTTTTCTGCATTAACTGGTCATAAAACATGATCTGATCTACATGTAAGTCCCAAGTATAGACAAACTCAATATGCTTAACCTAATACCGCACAAACAATTAAAAAAAAAATAGTGAACCCTTATGCTCATGATGTCAACAAAAGCTAATTAGAGTCAGGAGTTAGCGAACCTGGAATCCAATTAATGAATCGAGATTGGAGTGAGGTGTAGAGGTGCTTTGACTTATAAAAGACACTCAAACTTTTTGAGTTTGCTATTTATAAGAAGCATTTGCCGAAGACCTGCGATCAATAATTGTTGATTTGCATAAAACTGGAAAGAGTTACAAAGTAATCACCATGATTTTAGGTATTAACCAGTCCACAGTTTGACGCACTGTCTACAAATGGAGACGATTTAGCACTGCGGCTACTCTCCCTAGAAGTGGGCGCCCCACCAAGCTGACTCCAAAGCACAACGCAGAATGCTGCGAGAGGTAAAGAAAGAACCTTCAAGTAACAGCTAAAGGCTTTAGGGAATCACTGGAACTGGTTAACATCTGTTCATGAGTCTACCATACGCTTTAAACAGGCAAGGTGTCCATAGCAGGACACCGTAGAGGAAGCCACCCACTGCACGCCTGAAGAATACACAATAAACATAGCACAACATAAAAACATCATCCCAACAGTGAAGTATGGTGGTAGGAGCATCATGATTAGGCGCTGGGCCTGGACTGCTTGCCATCATCAAGGCGAAAATTGATTCTCATGTATCAAGATATCATAAAGAATAATGCTAGGGTGGCTGTCAACCAGCTGAAGCTCAGTAGAAGCTGGGTGGTGCAGCAGGACAATGTCCCTAAACAAGGACTTTCTTGCTCAACTATAAATACTAAAATCCAGTCCAGTCAGTTTGAAATCCACTGAAAATGCAGGTTGCTGTTTAGTTGCATAAAACTAAGTAAAGTACATTTAAAAGAATGCGGTATTGTTCTGACAGCAGTGATATGGACACACAACTAATTATTGAGTTAATTATCATGAAATGGAAGCATCTAGGAGCATGAACAGCTCAGCCATGAAATATTAGACCATGCACACTCACAGAGCGTGCAGAGAAGTGCATAACTCATAACAATTACCCATACTTTGTTGCGTCACTCCCTGCAATTCCAAAATGCCTAGAACCAACATCAGCGCAAGATCTGAGTGTTGGCGGCTTTATGAAAGTACTTTCTATGGGTGAGCTGCTAAGTCCAAGATCAACAGCATGTAACTGCTAACGATGAAAAATAAAAAGGCCCAGCCCAAAGTACAGTTGTTTTTATTGGTTGTTGTGGCCGTTTAGAGTCCCAATTTAAACCCTATTGAGAATATTTTGTTTCACATTTTCAGCTGTTTGTAGCCACCAGTGCTGAACAATATTAGCAATAAGATTCTTCAGGTTTACCCACAAAACTTCACTATAAGAAATGAAAGGGAAAAGACTCTCAGTAACTGTATCTGTTGAGTCATTTGTTGTTAAAACCATTAAAAGCTTAATGCCTTGTCATTTTGCACTTGGCCCAGAAGTGTACACCCACTGGCTCCTATATGATAAGTGGAGCTGATGAAATGGATAATGAGCGTACATACAAGGAGGTGTTCCTAATGAAGTGTCTGGTGGGCGTATATTCAGGCTAGTAATCATTGTAATGTTTTGTAGTAGATGTTGATGCTGACTGTTAATGATTTTCTGTCTAAAACCGTCAAAACAAATCCCCAGTCAGGTCATTTCTTCCTTAAAGCCATTTAAAAGTAAAAGTTTCTGGAAGTCGTGTCTCTGAACATATGATGTGGCAAAGTTCAAGCGCTTCAACTTGACAGACTTTCAATGCAGTTTCAGCAGACAGTACACAGCAGGTGCTATCAGAATGTTTATCCCTGTCTTGCTTGCTATAGTTTTGTTTCCAGCTGAGATGGCTGTATGCTTTTCTATGCTATACAGCAACCATTACAAGGTCGCTAAAAAACCTTTGAATGGATGGTTCTTTAAAGACATATATCTGCAAACGATATGTATGTAGAAGCTTCAAGTTTTCAAGTTTGAAAAACCCCCATAACATGCAAAGGTTCAAAGAAAAACCCTTAATTGTGTACATGAAGGTTCTTCAAACCACTTCACATTCAAAATATTTTAATTAAACATGAATCGCCAGGAAGCCACAAGGGGTTCTTCTATGGCATGACTGTCCAGTCCTATGTGCAGAGGTCTCGGTTTTCACTACAACTGCATCACACTGGAACACACATAACACCACTTATTTAATCAGTTGCTCACAGCATTCAAACATTTGATCTGGTGATCTCTTGCGTTGTATCCCTGCAGCCACTTTGACCGTTTGCAGATCAGAGTGGACATCCTCGTTCTAGTGGTCTTCTACTCACATCCTGAAGAATCACCTTCCTGCAGAGCCTAGTTCCTATGTCATCTGCTCCAGCTAATCAACCTCTTTCCTGACAGTCCCTGATTGCATCAGATGTATTAAGTATAAGATAAGAAACAATGAGTTGAAGGATACAGGATGCAGGTTGGAGTAAGATATTTGTAGGAAAGCATTTCTCCTGGGCCAGAGTTTGAGAACACCTTTTCTAAGAATCTGTGATTTGTTAAGCTTATCAGGTAATGCTATCATCATCATGGGCGATGATTGACACTCTATCATAGGTCTTAATGTAGGCCTATAAAATAAGATGTAATCGTTCTTGATTTATGTGTTTATTTACACTTCATAACTTCCACTAAAGACCCTTTAAAATATTTATTAGAACACATTTTTATATAGAACATTTTTTCTTTCTCCTATAAAAACCTGTGATCTCATGTTACCATCTCTGCTTAGCGTCCAAGAAAATTTCGACCTCTGTTGCTGTGCATCTCTAAGTTGTTTAAGAGCTCCACAGAGCCTTGCATAACTCTGTTTCTTACTATGAAATCTTGGTTTAGCAAGTTATTTGCATCCCTCACTGCAGTTTGTTTGGCTTTAGTTTAAAGTAACCACATTACGCAATGAGACATTATAGACTAAGTGCTTTAGTTGCTGGATGCAGGCCTCTCTGCTGGTCAAAGCTGACTGAGGCAAGATTGGGGCGATGAAGCTTGTGGAACCTGAGCCAACCCTGCAGCTCTAATCCACAAGGGCTCAAGCCCTTCAGCACCACATACTCCATACCCCAACTTCTATCTGTCTATGTGACTGTTTGGATGTGGTGGAAGAATGACTTGAAAACTATTAGTGCTTAATATTATTCTTTCCAGGCTGTTGGTGATATAATCAAAATTTGGAAGAGGTCTTGGAGGCTTTTAAACTGAATTGAATATTAATAGAATACTAATACTATAGCTTTACCTATTCAAAATAAAAAGGTAACTGTATTCTATTCCAGTTACTGTTACAGTAATATAGGAATTATAAGAAAATGTGAGAGGAATGTTTTGCAGCCAGCAGAGGATTCTAAATAATTCAGAGTCTAGAATTAAGTTTACAGTAGGGGTTGCACAGACTAGTTGACTAGTCCACTTGCCCACTTTACTGCCCAGCAATGGAACTTTAAGCTAGATGTTATAACACTAACGACATGGATGCCTCAGAGAAGACAACAGGTGAGGAGCCGGGTCATTTTGGGGCTGTACCTCTGGTTTTATGAAGGCTAACAGTGAGATCCAGGGCTCACCTAGAAGGCATGTCATGATTTGACCGCTGGAGTTTGGTTTCATTCAAAAAATTCTACACCAATCTAGAATGCTTCAAAGGTCAGATATTAAATGTTGTTACTTCCAGTTTCCCAAAGGCTATAGTAAAAATTAATGTGTCATTGAAGAGAGGTCATAAACACCCATAACCTTGTTAAAGTCAGTCACAGTCAAAAAAAAAGTCCACAGTGATGAGAAGAAAAGTGTTGTGCAACACCTTTATTCAGCATATCTATAGAAATTTCAGAATGTAAGTAATTTTTATTGGCTTAAGATATGAGCTGCAGGTATTTACCCTGCTTTTTCATACTGCCATTTTCTGTTGCAGTGAACTGATTTGGAATCTAATATCCTCCATTTACTCCTACCTCTTAAAGTATGTAAAAAAATCTTTTGCTAACCTTTGCTGAAGTGAGATGTTCACATTATCCAACAGTTCATACAGTTAAATGGAACCCATAAGGAGCAGAAGACTATTGAAGTCTAAGCATGAGGCAGTTTACAGCCTTATGAGTCAATTTAGGCCTTTTAGCAGCTAGAACACAAATGATGGCCAGTGTTTAGAGCAACACTGTACTATAATCATGGTTGATGATAAAGCGCAGACAATAACATCACCTACAATTGAATCTCAATGCTGTAGAAAAGTCTCTATTAGGCCCATGTTTGGTTATCATGGTTGCTTTGCAATGGGCAATTATATTGTTACTCATTTTTTGAATCCTCCCAGATCTTCGCTGTGTAACTCCCAGTTTTAGAAATAACAACACCGTTCCAACTCCAGACTATCTGATCTGACTGTGTGATTTAGGCTTGTATAAAGCTTTTTGATCGGATAACAACAGATATTTTCCTGATTTTTTTCCCCATAGAGAACAAACAGGTTAGAAAAGTGCATAACAATCTACTTAACTTCTGCTCGACTTAGAGCAGACCTCTGACCATAAATTCATTATTGGTTCAACCCACACTCATCTATTTGTCTTTTGTTCATCCATATTTTTTCCCATAGGTTCCTATTCATTTTCAATCACATCCAAACCTCATGGTTTCATTTAACATACACCCTCCAAACTGCACTTACTCACTCAGGGCAGATCCCCACCACTAATCCACAGACATACTGACCCTCACTTGTTTGTTTGTTGTTTATTCGTTCCTCGTTTCTCCCATAGGGTCCCATTAATTTTCGGCCGAAGCCTAATCTTATGCTTTTGTTAAAACCTACAGCCACCAAACTACCTGTATTCAAGGCAGATCCCCAAACCCACTAACCTGCACTCACTTATTTGTTGTTCATGCGCAACCACCCATGCATTTTTCTAGTTATATTTTATTTTATTTACATTATTGACTCTATTTAAACTTGAACAGCATTTTGTGTTAAACTGTGGAACAGTTTTGGTTAAAAGTACTTTGTAAATAAACTTCACTTGACACAGTCTGTGTCAAAGATATGCTGTGTTCCTGTAATACAAAACATGTTTAAAGACTTATAGTACAAAGTACGTGTTAATTAACAACTGTCACACATCTATACAGAGGGCCTGTAGGACTCTAAGTGTCAGCAATATGTGTTTGAGTGCCGTCTGAAACAAACCCAAAAATGGGAACAGAACTTGAGTGTAACAGGAAATGGATGTTCAATATGACTGCACTTTTCACAGCAGGAGAGCAAAAGCCAGGGAAGTGTGATATTTGGTAAAAAGGTTCTGGCTTTGCTCCCCTGTAATCATGGGGCACCCATTCATTTTTAGATAACAGGATGGATGGATTTTAGCCAACATTGATGGTCACTCCTTTCACGCCACTCTAATGAGCTACAGTGGTTTAACAATATCCTCCCCAACATGCTGTCAGTGATACATTCAGTGAGACTTTTTAACTTATTGAAATCTGCTCCCGGAGTAGTTGGGACACATGCACCTTCACACAGGAGCTTAATAGTAAATGGACGGGTAGGGGTTCAAGCATGAATCTCAATAAAGTTGACACAGCAATTTGCCTGCAGAGACTGAATATAATACTCAGGAAATTATGGGGAGGCTCAGATGTGAACAGAAGCTGATACATTATCAGTAATACAGAGTCTAATCTAGATCCTAGCCGACAAAGCTGATTATTTCTGTGTCACCTTTGTTTTAAGTTTAGTGTAGTTGGTTTAGTTTAGTTTCTTAGGATAGTTTTGGGAGTGAAAATATCATGGTAAGGAGAAGAAGCTTGGCTGCTTCTATACAAAATTGATCCAGCATGGCCGGCAAAGCAAAGTGTTTGTACTTTTATGTTAGTTTCCAGGTTTTATGAGAGAAAATGTGGTGGGAGTGTATTTTGTACATGAGTCAAAAATGAGCTGTTGGTTATTCAAGCTGAGAATGTCGTCTCCTATTTACTGCGATTTTCATGGCATGTATGAGATTGATGCACAGCCTGAACATCACCGGTAAACGTGTCCTGGTAATTATAATGATAATGCTGTTCCAAGCTTTGAACCAGTGCATTAGCTTGTGCTTGCAGTGGCCTGTGCAGTTTAGAAATTGTGGAGCTATTTTTATTTTTTTTTGGTATTGGCCCAGTACTTTGAAAAGTGGTTGGTCAAATGTCTGCTTGCCCCTAGGTTAGTGTTCATGTCTGGTAGAATATACTGTATTTCCATAGTCTCCAAATGGAAAGCTATTTTTTTTAATTAATGTAAAAATTGGTTAAATAATTATTTTATTTTTTGTAAGAAGTTGCAGAGAAAATGTTATATTTCATTATATAAATTCAATTTCCATTCCTCAAGAAGAATGGCCACAAGGGGCTTGCAGGACTGAAGCTGAACAGAAGCATGAAGTTTCTTCTTGTAAGCTCATGTGTTAATGTCAGAGACAGAAATAGTCATATATATTTTTTTCATAAACCCTAAAAGATTAATGGGCAAGGTGGCCTGGAGTGCTGCTCACTGTCTCATTCATATGAGTCATCAAACAGTCATACCACAGTAACCGTGGACCAATAATCAACAAACAGGAAGGATGTGGAGAACAGATTTTATAGATGCCTGTCCTAACTTTCACTATAATGTCCTTCTTAATGGTTGTCATTATTCTAGCGTGTGCTTTTCGTCCTCCTTTGGGGTGGGTGGGCTGGGGGGTAATTATATGCTCAAGGTTGACTTTTTCTTTTTGCATCACCATCTCAAGACAAAGAAGAAAAAGGCATTCATGCACTTTTTGCTCCATCAGTGAATGCAAATGCTGAAAATCATACCTAATTGGACCCTCAGGGCTTGTTCTATCATTAGCTGTTAATTAGTTTAGTTAGTCACCAAACAAATTTTGTATTGGTTACATCATGTCATTTGCATGATGATGTTGTTGATGAATAGTCTGATAAACACTCAAAGACATGAAATCACCAGAGGGCATGGATTTGCACCGTCTGACCCTGTCTGGAAACTTCCAACTATGGCTTTGTCCCCATCTAAGGATAGGTTGTTTAGCACAGTGGTAACTTCTGAGTCAGAGGAAGGAACGTACAAAAATAACATAAAAATGATTGCCTTCTGATCAATATTTACGTTTTTTGAGTATTAAAGTAAATTTAAAACATATCCTCGAACAGAATAGAATTAGCCATCAGCGTTTACACACAGTGGAATTCGACCTCTGCGTTTAATCCATCTGTGCACACACAAACTAGAGGGCAGTGAGTACACTTGCCCAGAATTGTGGGCAGCCCTATCCATGGTGCCCGGGAAGCAGTTGGGGGTTAGATGCCTTGCTTAAGGGCACAGTTGTGTGCTGTTGGCCCAGGGGATTGAACCAACCCAAGACTGGATCCCTAAGTTTCAGCCCACGGCTGCCCCTGTCACTGTTCGGGTTAATGTATTTAATAAATAAAACAATCATACAAAATAAATAGAAATAACAATCAGCAATATTTTAGGTGATTTGATTTAAAAACAAACATAAGTAATGATTTATGACATAACGTTGGTGCAAATTTGGTTGGTTTGGGTGAGGTTGGTGATGAAATGGCTACCAGTTTCACAGTACACAGTACCAAAATTTTAACAGTTAGTAATAACATTTATAATGTTAATTATCATTAAAACCATAGTTGATTACTGCACTTTTAATTTATTTTTAAGAAAAAGGGGAAATACTCTCCACAATCAACCTAAAGTCTCACAAATGGCCTACTTAGAATACTTAGGATGTTATAGATGTCATAGGTCTACTTATTGGGGGGAATATTAAGCTGAGTCTGTTCTGAATTAAGATTAAAAACACAGTAAAATGTTTGAATGCTCTCATGTTTGAACTATTTGAAACTCTCATGGCCGCAGGGTGCCATTTTTTTGTTAATGCACTCTTGATTTGGGTTTCATATGTCTACAGAAGGTGTGGCCTGTGTTATTATAATGGATATACAAACAATAAGTGGAGTTTAACATATACCCCAATAATACAGATAACTGAGAATATTAAGATCACTATATTCGTGAAATTTTATTTTCATAACGTTTCATCTCTGGTTGAAACACTGATTTTCCTTGGTCTGCCTAAGTGTCACAAGCATGTATTTTGCATACATGCTGTATAACACAGCAGAGTTAACACTATAATACAGTATGTGAGCATCAGACTGTTTATATTAAATTTAGCATTAAATTTCTAACAACTTGTTCTTCCCTTGTTGCCTAAAAAAGAAGTTTGGTGTCAGCACACCATAAGATGGACCCAAGAGGTCAAATAAGAAGCTGGCAATTACAAAGTCAGCCTCTTAAAAAGAGGAGCAAGACAGTATCCAACTTTTTTATCAAAGAATTTGAAAATGGCTACTTTGCACAAAATTCTGACAACAGTAGTAATTACTCAGTTTTCCCATCACCCCTCATTATGTAAAATAAGTTGTTTTTTGTCATAACACTCTAATCTGCAGCTATGCAAAAGTGGATAAACTACATTTTGAGACGGTTTAATCTCTGCTGTATCCCTTTATCTTCAACTAAAGGGACTTGGTTAAAATTAATTGGAGCTGAGAAGTCGGAGTGCATCACTACTTTGCATTAACAGTCAAGATCACAACTTTTATAGATGTCTTTTAATATATGAAATATTAAATAATAGTATGTATTAAATAAAACTACAACTCCAAATCCAAAAAAGTTGGGATGCTGTGTGAAATAAAATAAATGTAAATAAAAAAAACAGAATGCAATGATTTGCAAATCTCATAGACCCAGATTTTGTTCACAATTGAAAACAAAACACATATCAGATGAAGAAAATGAGCCATTAAAAAAAAATCAAAATTAACTTTGGGTGGGCCATGTCTACCATGTTGTAGCATCCCCTCTTCTTTTAACAACAGTCAGGGAAGTGAGAAGGAAAGGAAGGTTGTCCCATTCTTGTCTGAAGTAGAATTCTAGCTGCTCCACAGTGTTGGGTCTTTTTTGCTGAATTGTCCATTTCCTGATGCACTAAATGGTTCTATTGGTGAAGGTGGACTGGACTTCAGGCAGGTCAGTTCAGCACATGGACTCTACTGCTGTGAAGCTGTGCTGTTGTGAAGGATGCAGTATGTGGTTTAGCACTGTCTTGCTTAAATACGCAAACCTTCCCTGAAAGAGGCGCTGTTGTCTGGATGGGAGAATATGTTGTTCCAAAATCTCTGTATACTGTTTAACATTGATAGTGTCTTTAGAGATGTGTAAGCAGACCACACCATAGACACTGATGACTTTCCAGACCATCAGTGATACACCCTTTTGAACTGTGTGCTAATAACAATCTAGATTGTCCCTTTTCTCTGTCTTTGGGACACGTCTTAATTTTGATTCATCTGACCACAGAGCTGTTTTCCATTCTGCCTTAGTGATTTTTAAATGAGCTCAGTCCCAGAGAAGACGGTGGTGTTTCTGAACACCATGGCTTCTTCTTCTCGTGATACAGCTTTGACATTTTTGGCATTTGTGGATTGCACAGTGAACTGTATTTAGAGACATTGATTTCTGGAATTGTTCCTGAGCCCATGCAGTCATCTCCAGCACAGAATCTTGCCTGTTTTTAATGCAGTGCTGTCTGAGGGCCCAAAGATCACAAGATTTACTATTGATGGTCAGCCTTGTCCCTTGCGTACAGGGAAATCTTTCAATTCTCTGAATCTTTTGATGATATTATGCCCTGATATCCAAAGTCTTAGAAATTCATATTATATATATATATATATATATATATATATATATATATATATATATATATATATATATATATATATATATATATATATATATAATTATTCCACATTTTTCAGACATATGTTTTCACAGACTGGTGAACCTCTGGCCATCCTTGCTTCTGAGACACTCTGCCTCTTTAGAATTCTCATTTTATACCCAGTTTGTGTGATTTAAGTTGCTACTACAGTTGTTATTAGCACCACTTTTTCAACCTTTTGTTATCCCGTCCCAACTTTTTTCATTTTCATGACGTGGTAAAATGTCTCACTTTCAACATCTGATATGTTCTATTGTGAATAAAATCATGACATTTTCAAATCATTACATTCTGTTTTCATTTACATTTATTTACACTTTAAACAGCGTCCTAACCCTTTTGGAATTGGGGTTGTAATTTATATAGCACATTTAAACCAAGACAAAGAGATTCTCACCCTCTGTTCACCCACTTTCACACATACACATACATATATTAACACGGTCTTCAGTCCACACTTCAACAGTATAACAGCTGCTTACCAATAAAAGTGTGGGTTTTAGATTGGATTTAAAATCAGTCACAGATAGAGCGTGTCTAATGTCACATGGGAGATCAATCCAAGTCTTTGTGCGAAGACGAGAGCGTAGAAAAGTCAGAAGCGATTGGGACACAGACCTTAAAGATCTTAAGGGCGCATACATACACAGCATGTCAATGGCATATGCAGGTCAATTCAAGGCTTTATAAAACACTATTATATAAAACATTATTATATTCATATAACATGATTATATTTATATAACACAATTCATAGTGTGCTTGTAATGCACTAACAAACTGAATGCAAGATTGACTTGTTCATGGGGATATTGTATTAGAATACCAAATAAAACAATAAAGTGATGTGAGCATTAAATGTTGATCTTAGACCAGCTATGTTCAACTTGGAGAGAGAGAATCTTACACTCTCTCCTTTTTCAGGAGATTCAATCAGTCTCTTTAAGTCAGCGACCTCAAAGAGAGCTGACAAAGGTAATGCTATTGTAGTTGCAATGAATCATGCACACGAATAAATAATTTCTTTTCCTGTTTTCCTTTTGATAGCTGACATTTGAACCAGCTGTGCAAAACAGATGTTGAGCTATTGAGTGATCTTGCTCAAAGGGAATGAGTTGTGGAGTGTTGCAATGATAACTCCACTCAAGTATTCAGAATCCTCTAGATCCTCTAGAAACTCTTTGGCACAGGCCTGAAGTGTGGGCTTTATCAAGAATGGAGTGGAGACTAAGATAGCGTACAGGGTTCCGAGAGGATGGTGGAAAATGGGAAAGTGGGCAGCAGCCTTTCTTCCACTTTTCAGAAAACAGAAATCTCGGTGTGATCTTTCAGACAGAAATGAAAGTAGTCCATTAAAAAGCTTTCAGTACCTTTATACTGTGCAGGTACGATTTCTGTACATATTGTACAATTTTCTTTTCTTTTTCTTTTTTTTTTAACCAAAGTGGCATCTACAAAGGCATCTTAATGTCGGGCCATTAATTAAATAAAGCTTTGAAGATGTGGACAACTTTTGTGAGTTTAGCTCTGTACTCTTGTCTTGTTTAATCTTCTTTGAGAGGTGAGGGCTGAATGCTCAGGAACACGAAGAAGGCAGCATTAGAGGGGCATTAGCAGGCTTTTAATCTAAGTTCCTGCTGATGGGCTGTCAAGCACAAAGGCCTGAACGGATTTCACCCAAAAGCTGAGTCAGAGCCCACAGCAGACGTGACCTTGAAAAATGACTATAGATTTGGGCAGATCTTCCAGGAGACTGGACATGCTAAAGTTCGAGTTGAACTCACTCATGCTAATGAACACCTGTGTCCAGGAACCGGAGGTGGATAAAGTATAAGGAAAAGCAGGAGAAGCACTGAAATGTGCAGGGCAGTGGGCCTCCAAGACCTCCAAGACCAGGGTCCTAAACCTTTTGTCAGTGGCCAGTTTCTGGCCACGTGTTTTCAGTGTCAGTGAAGTCCTGAGAATGATCTGTCACTCAAATAGTACCTGCTCCATCATGGGGATAATTGGTGAATGGGGTAAAATGAGGGGACCAATTTATGGACTAGACTCTGTAATTGTAGAACCATAGAGTGCAGCAATATGTAACCTGATAATATAGACAATGAGTCTATATACAAAGAGTAATGCTATCTTTTATAGTCTCTTGAGTTATAGGCATTGGGTATGCATTAGGTACAAGGTCCCAACGACTACGTAATTATGTTGATGAGATCCAACAACAGGTTCTGGACATGAACTGGGTAGGTATGTGGTACAAACTCCCCAGTACTATGTAATTATTTGGGGTAAATGGTAGTTATATGACCTAAAAGCATATACATAGAGTTAATATACATAAAGTTATACATAGTCTGGACCGGTTTATAGCTCTAAACATAGCTGAATCTGGGCTGCAAGTCTTTACTATTTACTTCAGCAATCAATGTTTATATTTCAATTGGCCTGAGAAATGTAACAGTAGACAAGCTTCCATCCAGGTGTTAAATTCAATTAAAGCTAATAACTGAAATGTTGCAAGAAAACAAAAAAAAAGAATTAGTCTGTATCTCCCATCAACAATAAACTCTTTGAGCCATGATTCTAAACGTGCCTCTGAGTAATATGAAGCAAAATCACAAAGAGATCTTTAAGCAGTTTTTGTTTACTTGTATGATTATATTTAACATAATAAGAAGACTGACAGAGTGCATTGGCAAACATGACGATTTAGGATGTGTCCTTTAACGAGTGGCAGTCATCCTCTGTCTGTTTACCATTCATTTCTATGTTTCTTTAAATAAAGATGCATTTATATTTTCTTCATCAGTGCATTCATAACTGGTGCTGTGTGTTGTATTTTGCTGCTATGGTTACAAAAATGGAAATGCGTGATCAGGCATATGACTGATTTCAATATCATTGCACATCCCTGCTGTGAAACACTATACTACTAGCAATTAGGGCACTTCATTCTTTCTTTCAGCAACACTTTCATTGTGTTATCATCTTAAATGACTGGTGATTATTTTTCTGCCTGAAATAAAAGAGATTTTTTTTATAGCATGAGCTCATAAAATAGCCAAGCTACCTAATAACAGTCAATGGCCTACATAAGAAGGTGGGCAATATCTTGCACATGCAGGCCATTTCAAAGGCTTATAAGATTATCAAGTTAAATAAGAGAAGACTTTATAGAGTTAATGGTAAAAAGGTTGTGAATGCTTTGAATACCAAAGCAAATTTTATGACCATCAATTGGGCCAAGAATGCTTAAGCTAAGGGCGTTTTCACACCAGCACTAGTTAGTCTGGTTAAAACGGACTCTGGTTCATTTGCACCCTTGGTGTGGTTCATTTTGGCAGGTGTGAAAACAGTAATCCCACTCGGGTGCGGACCAAAACAACCACAAGACCCTTGAGAGGAGTTGGTCCCGGTTCAGTTCCAAATGAACCCGTTTAGGGTGAGAACATGATCCGACCATGATCTGACCCAAGTATTATGTGTACTCCACAAGTTTGATCTAAGCATCTCCTGTAGCCAGGTGTGCGTTGCATTATGGGATGCGGCAGATTGCGTAAACAGAGAACTGGAGAACTGTAGCAGCTAACAGGGCGAGGACAATGAAGCGAGGTCTCTCTTGGACTAGCAGTGAGGGACATTGTCTACTTGATATTTGGAGTGAGCTGGGTGGTCTGCAGGTGTACTGTAGTTTGGTATATTGCCCAGAGTATTATTACAGCTATGAACAGATGCTGTCTCTGCCGCTGCTCCGTGCTATGCTGTACAAGAAATGTGCAGTAGTTGGGGAAAACCGGTGTTCTATCATTTCATCCTACCCATCGATTGGTCCTACCAAGACTTATTGCGCATGCGCACATGACGATTACATCAAGATTTCGATAGTTGGCGCGTACGTGCATAATTTTATCCTTCTTGTTTATAATGTTTGTATGCCTTTTTCATCTTAATTGTTTTCTTTAAGCTTTTTCTAAATTTAGCCTAATGTTACTCTCTGCTGGAGTGTTCCAAAAGCATTCGTGGCGCTCATAATCATTGACAAAATAGCAGAGGGTACTGTTTTAAGACCATATTTACACTATCAAATAATCCTACCTGTGGTTTTAATGCACTTGCAGTATTATTTTCCACCAAGGTAGCACAGATCGACAGATCTGCGCCGCGGATGTTTCGACAAGGTAGGACAAATCAACAGAACACCGGTTCTTCTCCCTGGGTTTACATTCTTGCTTACATGCCATGACCAATCAGAGGAGACACTGTGCTCACGTGGTTTGTTGGGGCGCATTTTGGTGCGTTAAGGTTCTTATCTGGGTAAAAGCAAACTTAACCGAGGCGGGAAACGCTCCAAGGAAACGAACTCATTAGCTGATCCGGACCAGTAAAACGAACTACAGGTGTGAAAACACCCTAAGAGGCCAAGAGGATATGTTGGGAAAAGGAAGCCAAATCGATCAATGGCAGAGCTGGGGGTAGAAATATTCAAACATTGCATGAGTGACTAAATTGGGAAGGGAAAAATCAATCCATCTGTCAATTTTCATGGTGAGGTTATTATGAAACATGAACATATTGTTGAGTCATGTTTACTTTCCGTTGCTCATTTCTTTTCCCCCACCACACACTCACTGTCTCTGCGGGCCTCGGAAACCCTCCTGCATAGTCTTTGTGTAGGTGGATCTCATTAAAAATGTGCAGAAGATGACAATGACAGATTCCAAATACCAAACTTTACACAACATAAGAAAAGTACAGAGGAGCAGAGGGAGAAAGAGCGAGCAAGCTGACAAAGAGCATGTTTAATGAAATCTTAGATATTAATACATTCTAAAAGAGCATCATTGATAAGAGGAGGCATCGCCGTGCCTCTTCAGTAATTGCAGGGAAACCTTGCAAAATTCGTCGAATCAAGAGAGATTGAGAGGAGTTTAAAAAAAACTTATCTGACTCATTTTAGGAATGCCACTTAGTAGCAGACATGTAGAATAAACATACAAAATGAAGTTAAGAAGATCAGTGCGTCCCTCTGATCTCTACGCAATGTATTGATCTTTTAAAGAACTGGGTGTACCAACGCATGAGATATACCCACTGTGGACTTTGCGACAAAGAGACAAATTATTAAAAGAAATTGTGTAAGACATGACAATTTTACACCAAAAAAACTTGCACGATTAAAATTATTTGTATTAATTATGAATCGTTTTATTCATTTATTGATGTATTTAGACTTGTTTAGATCTATTTCTGTATAATATCAGCACTGCTTTATGAAGGAGGCAAATCAGAACAGATCATTTACATACATAATAAGGACATTTTGCTGATTTTCAATGTATTTAGTTTTATTTTGGATCTACTATAATAGATTACATGCTTCAGTTTTACCAAAACTTTTTTTTTTCATGCTGTATATCTATATTCACCCAACTGTCTCACGAGGAGCACAGTGTGCTCTGACTGGTCAACAGCCAGAGTGGCATCCTGCAACAAGTTTCACCCCCACATCGCTGTGGTTACTCTTACAATGTCGTCGAGAGTTGTGTCTCAGTTTAGGGGCTGCATCCTGCATCCACATAGGCTACGAAGGCCAAACCGAAATTAATTGGTCCGCACGAGATGAAACTCGAGATATGCTGGCTGTTGAAGGATTCACCTGCTAGATCCTTCATTGCCATGGAAAAAAAGGCACCATTTCTTGGCTGCATATGAAGGACGCTTCGAAATGGAACAGGCTAGTCATGCTGTTGTGATCCAATTGGCCTTCAAATGTAGTCTCTGAAGGATGCAGCCCTTGAAATGGGACACAGTAGCGATCTGCTGTATGAGTTTGAGTCAGAGTCCAATCCTGAAAGTCAGGTAGAACAAATGGGTAAATCCAATTCTCCATCACAAGCTGGACTGGAGAGTTTTGAAGTGACAAGTTTTTACTTTTTAGCCCTGTGTGTGTTTTGTTATGGTGTGACAAGCTTGCCGGTAAGTGGGCAATAAAGACTATTACATGATGATGTCACTTTGTAACAGGGAAATAGGGCTGGAAGTCCAACAAGGAATTTCAGGCAGTGGATTCTGTGGAGGAGAGTTTCGCTCTCTGGCATGTACTTTGGCCTAATAATTTTGTAAACACTGTACATGCACTTAAAGGTACATAATATATATATATATATATATATATATATATATATATATATATATATATATATATATATATATATATATATATATATATATTACAGCAGCAAAGGGATAGCAAGGCACTCAGTACAAAAAATAGATAAATAAACAGTACAGTATATACAATATAAATAATAAAATGTTAAGAACTCTTAAGATTATATTTACAAATAATTGCACGTTGCTTCTTGATAGGCACCCATTACAGGTGTAGCAGCAAGGGATAACATAACTTGTAAGTGGTTATCAACGGACCAGCAAGGCACAGTTTAAATGATTATTTCCCCTTTAATCATGAGTTGTCCTGATAGTTGGTTTTGTTTTATTGTTATTACTTTCGCCTGGAATGCACTTATACTGTTTGCAAAAACATCATCCGGATAAACCACAGGCATTTTGGGAACAAGTGCTGTGAACTGACGTAATCCTTTGACCACAATCACCAAAGGCATGTTTGGAGAAATAAGGAGCAGCAATTGATGAAACCAACCTTGGTAAACCAACTCTTATGATCTTCCGTGCTTTGCAATTGTGTAGCCAGTGGCAAAAGAAAACATTGCTTGGGTAGATGGAAGAATGGATTTTACTAAATATGGACAAATTCTGAAAGCAAATGTAAGTCAGTCAGTCAAGAAAGTGAACTTGCAAAAAGTTTGACTTCTACTTCAGGACAAGGATGATCTCAAAATCCACCATAAACGTTGTGAAGCTTTTCAAATGACCCTTACAGTGCCCTGATTTGAACATCATTGAAAATCTGGGAGGTTACCAGTGAATCTTAAATATGCTTTGAGTGGCAGACAGACCAGGGACATCAAAGAAGTAGAACTGTTCTGAAAAAGTGGGTTAACATTTTTAAAAGAAGAATAGAAACACACTTAGCTGGCTACAAAAACGCCTTTGCAAAGTGTGATGTCTGCCACTGTCTGTCTACTTTAGTTAACCTTTGTACATTTTTGTCTATTTTTAAATGAATGGCATTGAAAATAAGTGTGTTAGCAGCGTTTGCTGAAAATAATTGCTACATGGTTTATTGTTATCTTCCTTTTATTACAAGCAATAAATACATAGAAAAAAAACATGTCATTCTGCTAGACTAGCCCAAACCTTTGCTTGCAACTCTATGCAAAAGAGCTGTGTTCTGACAGGCAGCCATGTGTTCTCCAGTCTCATTATTATAGGAGAAGACTCAGGGCTGTTATCTTTGCAATGGGAGGCTGCACAAAGTATGTGGCAAAAAAGAGGTGGCAACAATTGTGGCACACAAAGACTAGATGAAAATATTTATTTTCTGATACGATTTAGGCACTGGAGGGCACTGTATCAAGTAGCTGTGTTTTCTTGAGACCTTGTTGTATTATAGCTAGTTGTCAACCAATATGAGTTTTCCAATGCCCAACGCCAATGCCAACATTCAGAGAGCAGGGCAGCCAATGGATGATATATAATGCTGGTTTCATACTTTGCATCTGAAAAAATGCAATGTCATTCAATGTCATTCAGTTATACAGCATTATTCTGTAAATAATAACGCAATATTTATTTCATGCAAGCCACTTGTGGTTTTAGATTAAATTTGCTGTCATTTAGGATAGGAGAAATGTGTTAATATTTAGAGGAGATAACGGAGACTGAGAAAATGTATGCAAATGTTTATAGCAGGGTGCACGAGAGTTATCACATAGGGTTTAAAACCAACTTTATCAACACCTTCCCAACATTGAAGCATATCTGTATATGTTTGTTTAGGTTTGTTGACAGATATACCATCAAATAAATAAAAAATAGTATATTTGTTTATTCACATTGCACAGCCTGCTCATAACATCTACAAAGTGAGTAGTGACATAAAAGTGATAGTTGCGCTTCTGTTCTATAAATCAACAACTATCTCTAATTAAACACTGTGGCAGGTTAGCTTGGTGTATTGAAGCACAGACAAAAACATATACACACATACAGAGAGAGAGAGAGATATGCACACAGGGGCAGAAACCATACATTAACTAAAAGCCTATAATATTTGTTTTCCAGAACGTCATTGGCAAGTTGATAAAGTTAATGGTAGCTTTCGGTCTCCTGTTAATGTAAACCAACTTGTTGATTTATGGCTAGAAAATGTGTTCAACTGTAACTAATGTTAGGCAACTTAACTAATCAATTGCTTACAATAGTCGACTGTTGAGATCAGAACATTAGCTGTAACTGTAAACTAGTTTAGCCAGATAAAGGCTATTGTTACAAATCCCAACTAACGTTATTTGTATTTTCTTACTCAAAGGCGGGAAAACATTTACCACTGTTTCACAGCACCCACAGACGTCTGCTGGTAGAATGGCAAAACTGACAGAAGGAGGAGCGACATTACAGCAGCTGTCATTTGGCCAATGGCAATTCTAAATCATTTAATTAGTCTGATTAATTGGTCGGCCGCTAATGTTGTTTTTATGCTTGGAATTTTGAACATTTTTTGAGGTTTCTAAGATATTCAGCATCATGGAAAAAACAGAAATATCATCACTGTAAGTCTTTAAATGTTATTTCCATAGAAATGCTTTGATTCTGTAACGTGACTGGAATTAACAAAGCTTGCGGATATTAAAGGGAGAGGACAGTTCAACAGCAGATTAATAAAGTTAGGCCAGGTCAAAACTGTGAGCAGAACAAGCAGAAATACGAACAAGGTGGTTGAAAAACTACAGCACACTGAATCCAGCCCAAAAAAAACAGGACAAGAAAGAAACTGATAAAACAGGCAAGGGTTAAATATAGTAGACCACTCTGTATACTCAGTAAGTGACGGCAATGCTTCGCAACACACATGTGAGTCATATATACCAACACAGATCATCAAACAGATTAAAGAAATCAGACCTCAGGTGGGGTGCTTCTGGGAAACTGTCTGTAATTGGATAATGGAGCATGTGTAAGTATGACATGATGGTCAAGGGGGTTATGGGAGTGAAGTTCAGAAGTGGAGGGAAGTGGAGTCATTAGGAATGGAGGGAAAATCCAGAAGCGTGACATTCAGTATAAGAAAAATATAATAGCCATCATTTTTCCATATCTCTAGTTGATAGAAAAATTACAAAATAAAACGTTTAATGCATCTTACAAAGAACAGTCACCAAGGATCTGCATAGTGACACAGTTGAACTGCTACATATTGGAGAATGCTATTTTATTTTTTTAAACTTAAATTAAGTGAAAAAAGTGTTTATATATAGTCTCCACATATAGCCTTCACATCCTCAGAGAACCGTAATAACTGCACAACTAAACGTAATCTTATATGACATCTTTAAACACTACATGTTGAATCCTTTGTAGTAAAAGGCACAGTAACATCAGCAGACACTGGCTATTATTCCTAGTGATGCTCGGTTACCTGCAATTCCTGCTTGTTTGGGTAGGTTTTGTCTTCAGTCCTGTTTTTAAAGTGAAATAATTTGTTTTGGGTGATTGTACTGCTGCAAGGTGAAACAATGCTCACTGATTTTTAAGGCATTTTGGGCTCATCTGAGCAGTTAAGATGTTGCGGCATGATTCGTCCTTTAGCTGCTGCTGCTGGCAGGTGCATCATCAATGAAGACAATGAAGCCAGTTCCACTTGCAGCCATGCACACCTATAACGCCATGTTTCACAGACAAGATTGTATGAATTTCTTTTTCTTTGCACTTTTCCCAGTTTAATCTTCTTCTTATCTGTTTGTAAGACTGTCATAGATGTCTGCAGGCTTTTTATCTACATTTTAACAACAACAGCCCAGCTTTTCTGTTTATGAGGCTTTCTAGTGTCTTGTACATGATGATGAAACCTTTAAAGTCATGTTGTATTCTTATCATTATAGAAGTCTTTGGAATATCTGGGCCTACATCCCAGATGGTGATGTTTTTCTTCTTTATGATTGAAAGTGTCCAAAGGCAGACCAAGGATGAAAAACCTTTCTTTGTTATTGGCTACTGCTATGCTCCAAACAGTTGAGGTGACATTGCCAGTGGTTGAATAGTGAAAGTAATTATTATATGTATGAAATTTGGCAGACGTTCTTATCCAGAGCTTCACACAATGTGATCAGTTTACAAATAAGGAGTATTGACCAAGGACTCTTATTGGTGTACAGTAGGGTGCTAACCCAAGATGTAGAAGCCAGAGGTATCACCCAACATCCTATACTAACCACCATTATAAACATTATGAAGAAAATTTCGAGATAGAATAATCTACTTAAATTAGAGTGAAGCCACATGAAAAATGAATCTTAAAATATTACAAAAAAGATGAGTTTCAAACTATTAAAAGACAGAAAACAAATCCTAATAGCCGTGCACGACCTGGCAGACTACCAAAACTGTGCCCAACAAATAAAGAGCACTTAAAGCTTTGTAAAGGAGGAGAACATCAAACTCCACTCTTGCTCCAGATCTGAAAAAAAAAATACATTAGCATTGATGTCCATCCCTCTACTGAGGGAAAACAAGGACATGTAGCTGTCAAGATGCATTTACTGAGAAAGGAAAAAAGTTGCTGGTGTTCTCAGAACAATGGACTGGCCACATCAGACCCATAGTACGAGAAGCAGAACATGCAACAAACTTCTAAGCTTGAACTTGGAGGTGTTGATAAATATCCCTGTGGATAAACTGAAAAACTGAAAGCACTTATCCTGAAAAGAATAGACGTTGTAATAAAAGCAAAAGGTAATTGGTATGCTGATAAATGATGGAAATACTTTGCAAGAAACATGACAAACAAAGTGGGATATATACCAACACAGATAATCAAACTGAGTGTTGAAATATAATTATAATGTGGAACATGCTCACAGTTCGTGCAGCCAGTAAAACATCACTTTTTCTAAAATGGATATTTTCTGCCTATTTTTCCTGATGCTAAAAGCTTGTACTTAATTACAGAGCATTGTATTCACTGCCTATGGACAGGTGGCTCATCTGCAAAGCTCCTGGCTGGAGGACAGTGAAAAAGGCAGCTGTGAGGATGGCCAGCGAGGACACCTGGTTGGTAGCTGGCAGCGAGAAAGCGAAGCACCATGGTGCCCTGCCAGTGTTGACCACTTTCATCTAGCGATGCATCGTGCAAACACCAGGGCAATGTTTGGCTGAAACTGTAAGCTGGAGCTCCAACTGACATGTGTAGCACTCTGTAGTGTGTATGCTGTAGTGGACTGCAGATGAAGTGGGCAGAGGCTGAGGGAGCATTCTTCTGCTGCTATTGGTATGAATAACAGTGCCTAATGTTTGTTTACTGGGTGGTGAACAGAGACTGAGAGGGTACGACATGCTCCAGGGACTATGCCGAGCCTCTGTGAGGTCTCCCAACAGCTGTTTTGAACACAGGGGGCCATGTAGCGACCCATTACTTTACGTTTTGTTAGCTCTCTTGTGCATGAAACTAATGATGGGTTAACATGCAGCTGGTCCATTAGCCAATTGTCCAATTACTTTTGATCCTATAAAGACAGAGGGCTAAGTATAAAATATTTTCAATTTAACCTCATAATTACTGTTTTATTTCAAAATGATTGACAGGTTTACAGAGTTAAAACAAACTAATTACAGAATACAGGGGTTGTAACGGTCCCTGCTTGCATCTGCTGCCAAACTGATTTTATCAAGTTTCTCCCCGGACAGTTCATTACAATCAGTACACATTGGCAAAAAGGCTAAAACGTTTTCAACAGATAACAAATGCCTGATACATGCTTCTGATTTTGTCCCAGAACGAATTTAGATGTTTACGAATAGATGTTGTTATAAGCCTTTACATGTAAAGTCTTTCAGATTAGATTAGATTAGATTCAACTTTATTGTCATTGTGCAGAATACAGGTACAAAGCTAATGAAATGCAGTTAGCATCCAACCAGCTAGCCTCTATCTAAAAATTAAATAATATATAGAAATAATAAAAAATGCTATTTATTATGGAACCTATAAAAGGAGAATGTGCTGGACGTACGGTATGTTTCTTTGTGAAATTGAACATTCAGAACAGAATTCTTTTGTGAAAAGTGGCTGCCAGTCACATTGCAATCATGGCCATTGTACTGCCCTGAATCATGCTCTATGAGTGGTCCCTACTTGGAAATGTCTATTCATAAAATGATTGGATATCAATATCAAGACCATTCATAGGCTTATGCATAAGTGTCACTAGAGTTTCTTTCTTCAGATTAATTAGCTGTTTACCTGAAGTATCTGCCATGGCCAAAGACTTCTGACTGTTTCTTTGTGGAATTTGTGCTGATTATTCATTGCTTTTAAAAAGAAAAGGCCAGTTAAATGCATTTAACCCACTAAATGACCAGACATGTGCATTTCCTCTGCATCCATTCCTAGAACAAGAAGAGAAATTCCATGAATTTTGCTCGGTCTGCATTATTCGATCATTAAAATTTGAACAAGGACATTCAGAGTGATTTGATTTGCAAGAGTGCAGAGAAATGTACAGGCCTGGATTGTAGTGATAGGAACGAAGGGGTGTGTTATTTTATTTATGATTTATAATGGCCACACAATTGTCCTGTAGCTAGTTTTTGTATCTCGTATTCAATTCCATTTGAGATTGTTGTAAGATTATTACAAGACAATGTAGAGTTTTAAAAGATCATATTATCTCACTATATTGGTAGATTGCCTGAAAAGAAGTAAAAGGACTGTATAACAAATCCTTTATTATATATATTCTCACATAAATATTAGAAAAATAAGATACATCAACTAGATATAAAATCATTTTACTTGCCAAGTATTCAGTTTTGTGCACTGCAGTGAAAGGCTTTACATGTAACACTGATGATGGTATGTAGTCTTGTATTTATTCTCTTCTCTGTAGGTGTTCCAGTCTTGCTAGGTATTGCATTGTCTTTTTTCTAGGTATCAGCACTGGCCCTGTGTTTATGGCAGTGTTTGAGTATAAGAGTAGTTTGGACTTAAACCTGTTTGTACTAGATAGAGATACTCATACTCTAACCGAACACTAAGCACATTTGTAAGTCGCTCTGGATAAGAGCGTCTGCTAAATGCTGTAAATGTAAATTTAATGATGGTAGTGTTAAAAAGTTTTGTTTGGCCTTTAATGCTCTACATGTATTCCAGTCAATCTGCATAATTCAGTTATCAATATTTGAACAAGGTCGTTCCAAATGATATGATTTGCAAGAGTGCATTGTGGAGAAATGTACAGGCCTGGATTTGTTTACAGTGGTAGTGATAGGAACCAGGAGTTGTGAGAGTCATTTTATTTATGATCGATAATGATCACATTGCAAAAAAAAAAAGAATGGCAAAAAAGTATAGCTAGTCTTATAGCTAATTTATATATTATTGCTGTCCAATGAAAAACATGTTTTCATTTTTGTCGATTTTGAGTTTACTACATCATTTGATCACGCCAGTGGTCATTTACATTGTGTGAAAATTTCATGATCAATGGACCAATGAAAGTGCTCCAAAACTCCAAAAATTCTGGTTCTATTGACTTACATTGAAAGTAAATTATGTTTTTGGTCTCTCCTGTCGCAATTTTGTAGATACTTGTTTTTCATTGGACAGGGACGATATATATTTTTGAGTTTGTTGCCTATTGAGATTGTAAATTATGGTAAAATTTCAAAAGATGGATGAAAAACCCGGTTTGAACAGTTACTATTATTACTAAATTAAGTCTTTCACCTGAAAATTAAAGGAATAGAAAAGTCTGCATTATTTCTACAAACATAAATCTAGCATATCGTCACTGTCCAATGAAAAAACAGGTATCTCAAAAATGGTAACTTTACAGGAGAAGCCAAAAACCAGAAATTTTTCCAAGATTTTTTGAAGCATATTTATTGGTCCATTCTTAATGAAAACGACAAAAGTGGAGACATGTTTTTCACAGGACAGCGACGATATTTGCCTTAAACAGCCATATGTTCTAGAATGTTGTAGAAGAACTTAGGGCTATGTCATCTAAGAGGGGGTTAAGAAATTGATAAAAGTCCAAAGGACATGTGGTATAAGTGATTACTTTTCCAAGCAGCCCTAGGAGTATTCCTAGAAAGCACTCTGCTCCATTCCTAGAGAGTGGGCTTTTTTACTGCAACAGCCAATGTTTACAGACAACCTGTGTCCTATTACACTTACTGTGCTGTACAGTATCATATATTCTCTTTGTTATTCCGTCTGTCATGAGTTCTTATCCAAAATGGTAGAGCACACTTCAAGCCCAGATGCGTGTTTGAGAAGTAGTACTACTCTGAAGTTTGTTCATGCTTTGTTCACCTACATATTAAGGTCCTGAGTTATTTATGGGGATTTTTTTGCAGGTAAAGCTGCACCTGAAAACAATGTGGGTACCAGAACATACCTCCTTCAATGCCAGTCAAGATATGCTTGAACATACTATGTGTGATTTCTTTTGACAGCACCCCACTTGCTAACACGAGATAGTAGCTACACTGAAATAAATCTGAAACCTTTGTCACCTTACAAGGAAAAGTTTTAGGATCCCAAGTGAAACAGAACTTATAATTGTATTCTATTATCTAAAACTATTCCACTTTCCACAGCTTAATAGCACAGGTTTGTCAACGGGTTGAAATATTAGCTCTGGCTGTTTTGCTAGCTGCCAAGGGCAACTCATTTACACAGGAAGCAGGCAGCTGAACGATGATGAGGAGACTGGCTGCTGCTTTGGGACAGTGGAATGAATTCTGTCGCAGAATGATGGGAGATTTTAATAAACTATTATGACAGCAGTGGTAGCTCCGCTGACCTCCCAAGATCGAGTCAGATTTATAAGAGCACCGAATGCAGGTACGGGTCATAATCATAATGAAACATTGCTCTTCCAACCTCATCTAGGTCCAGAGGGGTATTGCTTTGGAAGTAGAAGACAGTGCCCTGATAAAACCACAATAACTCGTTGTTTTGTTTGGCCAGAGAGTTCAGCAGGCTGGCCCAGAATAGACAATGTCCCTAAATGACTCACTGACTGATTTACCCAAATGCTGAAACGAGCATGCGCAAAGGTTTCAAGAGAGATCCCGCAGTGAGGGCAGCATTTTGGTGAGCATGTCTGGTCATATATGGGCTGTTATGTGTTTGCTGTGGCAACAAATCGGGCTAACATTTCAATACAGCAATACACTATTATCCCACACAAAAAATAAAGAGGTGGTATTCAGCATTGAGGTTAGCTATCTGGCTTCTTTCTGCTCTATGCAGGCAAATAATCCTCCCAAGGTTCTTACGGTTTTTCAGAAGTCACTCTGGCCTTCAATCTTAGTCATCATATTAGGGTTTGAGTGGTTTTTGAACCAGTAAATCTCCCATTTATTGTGGCACCACTTACAAAATGACAATTTTATCTAATGTAAACTTGCAAGGTAAACACTGTAAAGCTAGTTTAAAGCTATTTTAATATTATGCTAGAAGACCAGTCTATATATACCATAGTATTTCCACTTGTGTTGGCATTCATGACCTTTCAAGGTTTCTCAAACCTCCACCAGATGGTCCAGGTTTTTGCTAGCAGAGAAGGCATGGTGTGTATAGACTGTGGTATTTTCACTTGTGTTGGAATATACGATGCAGTGTAATCTCCTGTAAGTTAGGGTTCTCAAGCCCTTGAGGGTCCCCCAGATGGCCCCGGTTTTGCTGGACTTTGCTATGTTGGGAGTTGGGAGGAAGACAAATGTAGACCATCTGATAGTGTCTGAGGATAACTAGCAAGCTAGCAGAGAAGTAACAGTGTATATACATCGTAGCACTTCTACTTGTGTTGGAATATACCATGCGATGTCATCTCCTGTAAGTTAGGGGTTCTTAAGCATTTAAGGGTCCCCATTATGGTCCAGGTTTTACTGGTTTTTGTTTATTGGGTGTTAGGAGGAAACCAAATGTGGACTATCTGAAGGTGTCTGAGGCAAACTAGCATGCTAGCAGAGAAGGCACAGTGTATATACACCATAGCATGTCCACTTGTGTTGAAATATACAATGCAGTGTCATCTCCTGTAAGTTAAGGGTTCTAAAACCCTTGAGGGCTGGTCTTTGTTATGTTGGGAGATGGAATAAAGCCAAATGTGGACAACCTGAGGGTGTTTGAGGGCTGGTTTGAGATCCGCAGGTCTAGGTAAATGCTGAAAGCTCCTGGCGAGTGAAATGCACTTCTTACATAGAAGTTCAATATAGCCATGTCGACGTTTTGATTAGGTAGAAATGTCAGACTTTTAAGTGGGTATTTGTGCAATAATACAGGCAAATATAGCTGCTCTGTGTAAATGGCATCAGGGGATTTCTTGATGGAGATCGAAATGTGTCTAGTTTTTTAAATTGAAAATGTGTGATATAAGAGCTTTTCCCATTCTCCCATACTACAGAGACCTTTTTATTTATCATTAAATGAAACTTTGTCTGCATACACATGCTTTAATTATACTAGCCCATTCCAAACCCGAGGGGGCGATTTGGCTAACTCTGACCTTGTCTGTTAGAAGACGGATTACACACAGTTTCCCTCAAACCAATTAGTCAGACATTATCATGCAAATGGCTATTATTTCTCTTGGTGTTCCCCAAACACAGATGTGGAAGTAGACTACACTGGTGGTGATTTCCCCAGAGATCTTTCCAGACAGAACCACAAGCATGCAGTGTGTTACTTCTCAGTCAAGGCTTGAAACCATATGCAGCACTGTTCCTGTCCCAGCAGAGGCTTCATGATGAGCACTTAGCTTGCCACATCCTTCACAAGTGTTTATTAATAAAACAACAGCATCTAAAAGAGCAGATACTTAAACCTGAAAATAGTCATCTGGCAGTGCACGGCACCATGATAAGCACTTACACCAGCGCAGCGAGCTCCAGAGCAAAGCAAGTCTGCTCAATGGTCTGAGCATAATTAAATGAAAAAAGCAAAGAGCAAGTTTAATTTTTTTTTCCAAAAGAAAAAAAAATTATTTTGTTAAAAGCTATGTAGCTCAAAATTATTTTGTTTTTCCCATCAAAAATGTATTATGTTGTTATTGTTGCTGCCTAAAAAGTAATCTGCCAGTTACTATTTCACTGTATAAGTTAATGTAGACAAAAAAGTGCAAAATTAATGGATCACAGAAAAATAATTATTCATCTTCGTATGATGTTTTTACGGTTTAGTGTTCTCAGCTAGAGTTTAAAAATACATATAGTCAAGGTGTGAAGAGCTGGGGTCCTCTTGGACCCCCAGAGTGTTTTAAAATGAACCTATTATGATGTTATACTGTTCATTAGGGAGTAGCAGATACAAATTTAGGGAAAGGTCATTGTTCATCCTGTTTCACTCACAAACAGTGAGCTTCTATCTTTGATATTCTAAACTAACTAGTGATGCAGTAAAGATCTGCCACAGGCTGGTGCTATAGCAAACTGGTTCACTCAGTTGGTCATTCAAAGCTCAGCAACTGTAACTATGGCCCAGATACCTTTACCATACGTTACAGCATGTTGTGAATTACACTTTACTCATTCATCCAAACAGTAGACAGAAGATGATCTCAATGAATGTGTGAAAGACCACAATACCAAAGTTGGAAGCCCTCCAATATTGGAGAAGCCAGCGAACATGGGACCCCTCAAATACCAGGGATTATTTTACACTCTGCATACACTACACTGCAAATGTCATTAACCACCCTCAATTTTATTTAATTTTTACTCAAAACAATACCATGCAATGTCATCTCCTGTAAGTTAGGGGTTCTCAAGCCCTTGAAGGTCCCCATGACGGTCCAGGTTTTACTGTTTTTTGTTGTGTTGGGAGGAAATCAAATGTGGACCGTCTGATGGTGTCTGGGGCAAACTAGCATGCCAGCAGACAAGACACAGTGTATATACACTATAGCATGTCCACTTGGGTTGGAATATACAATGCAGTGTCATCTCCTGCAAGTTAAGTGTTCTAAAGCCCTTGAGGGTCCCCAGTTTTGCTGGTCTTTGCTATGTTGGGAGATGGAATAAAGCCAAATGTAGACAACCTGAGGGTGTCTGAGGACTGGTTTGAGATCCACAGGTCTAGGTAAATGCTGAAAACTCCTGGTGAGTAAAATGCACTTTCTTACATAACAGTTCAATATAGCCATGTGGACGTTTTGATTAGGCCGTTTTATATAAGTATTACATATGAAAACATATAATTATTGCCCAGATGTGGTTTTATGTGCCTGTTTACAACAAGGGCTGCACTGATCTGACACTCAGTATCAATATCGGCCCACTACTGGCCAAAATCTCTAGATCAGATATCGAAGGAGCAAAAAAATAGAGAATCCATTACGATCCTGTAACATTCAGGCCTCTTGCCACTTAACTCAAGGCCTTTAGGGTGAAGAATAGAGCTAAGCCTGAGTGATTAGGGTTCACTCAGGGTCATTTAGGGATTAGGGTCAGCTGTGAAACACCAAGTTAAATGGAGCTCACATGCAGCTCTCAATCAGTACACGCTGCCTGTGTCTCATGATCACATCAGTAACCTCAGGTATTATAGTGACTTTCGCTTTGACTCTTTCTTGAGTTAAAGCGCTGTATTCAAAAGAAAACTTACTTGAAAAACCTTCTGTTTATCTTCAGTCCTCCAGCCTGCGAACATGAATAAAGACAAGAAAGAAAGAAAGAAAGAAAGAAGAAAAAACGCTTTTTTTATGATCCCTGTACACGTTGCTGTATCTTAGAGGTCAGCAGTTCAAACCTGTACCTAGCCTACAAATATCTTTTTTAAACTTTTATTTTGAAGTCAGCTGCTCAGCTCGAGAGCAACTCTGTTATATGCTGCTATGTTCTTCCACACTTGGCTGGTGACTTCACCCATAACATTCCGAGCTCTCACAATCTTCTTACGCTGGTAAGCCAGCCCCCCATTACAGATCCATTAACCTAAACCATCACATAATTGTCTTCCTGAACCGTTGCACTTTAAATTACATTGGGAAGGTTTGAATAATGTTGATGTTATGTAACCGAATTGTGGGGTATGTATTTCTTCTTTTAGGGGAGGTGAATATCTGTTTCACAATTTGATCATAATGTTATTTAGAAGGCTGGTTAAGCAAAGTGGATCTGGACAAATTAATTAATAACAGATTAGTCATTTGTTAAATGGAAAAAGATGGTATTGGATGAAAAAGTGTTTTCATGCCACCCCTTTTTACAACCCTATGGTTTGGCTCTAGAGCCGTCATAAATAATTTGATGAGTTCTGCTCTAATGCCTCAATGATCTCATGCCTTAGACAGCAAAAATAGAATGCAACTCTGTAAACATGCTCAGTCGTCAGACTATTTAGTTAGCTGTGCTAAAGTTAGTTACCTGGAGCTTGTTAGCTGTAGATCTTTCAGATCTGAAGCAAGAGTGGAGTCTCATTTTATCTTTTAAAGGTGTCATTGAATGAAAGACGGTGTGTAGAAATGTACTGTTCCAGACTGTGAAGGGCATGTAGGCACTTTTCATACTTTTCCCCAAGAACCTAACTGTCAACAGGCACAGTTGATGTTCATCTCCCCTGTTCACCAGCTTCCTAATCGAATGTTCTGTTCCACTTGTACAGGTGCCTGTATGTATCTGCAGTATCATTTAAGGTGGAACAGAACATTTGCAAACACTCTGGTGAATAGGAATGCCAGATTTAGCTCCCACATCTTTAACAAGACCCTGGACAGGTTGATTTGAAGTTACTAGTTTGCTCTGCACATTTTACCCCTGGACAGTTTCTCAAACCTTGGAAAATGTCGAGCAGCTGCGCTCAGCGTTTAACACTGAGGAGACTGAAGAGAGGAGCAGCTCCACCTTTATTAGCTAGCATCATGTCATCACCAAAAGTAACCACACTATGGCTCTGAAAGGATGTGTAGCTGTTAAGAAGCAGATACTGAGGAAAGAAAATGTAAAAAAAAAGAAATAAATAAACCACATTTACAAATCAGTAAATAAAGCTGCTGGTGTTCCTATAACAATGGACTGTCCACCTTAGAGGTCTGACCTCAACATCATTGAATGTATCTGGGATTACTTCCATTGCAAAAACTAGAAAAAGCAACCAACATCTATGACTAAACTTGGGAAACTGTCCCCACAGATTTCTTTTAAAAAGAATGGAAGCATTAAAATGATATCCTCATAAAAAAAAAAAATGTTAGTTGTTGATGCTTCTGTGTAAATTTAGGTCATTGTGCTTTAGTTTCCTGTCCGTTTTATTGAAATAAATTTAGTCAAGGGTGATTTAAACATAGTACTAAACAACATGAAGACTTATTACTATTAATTGACTTGTTTTAAAGCAATAGGTTATGCATTTATTATACAAGGCATAAGTATAATTTAGTATATTGTCACTTGTCACAACGAAAATCAATTCAAATTCAAACTGCTCAGGTGTGCTTATATAATCATAATATAATATAACTAAGATGAATTATAGTACAGATGATTAACTAATTGCCACTAAACCTTTACCTTCATTAACTGTCCTTATCACTCTCACTGTCCATGTTCAGTAAGGTTTATAAATGAAGGTTAGGCAGCTAGTCTGAGGCTAGGTAGCTGTTATGACATGGGTAACAGCAGGGCTCGACAATCAGTCTGGTGGGTGACTTGGGTGGCAGGGGAACCCAGCGGACAGTCTTCCATCAGTGCAGACAGTTGGGCAGTCATAAACTTGGAAATATAAAGTATAATATAACTTTAAATATAAAATATTCTATAAAGACATAGAATTAGTTCTGTTTGGATGTATGGAGACAGGGATAATGTACAACATTATCAGAGTATGGCTAACAACTCAAGCAGATTTGTCTATAATAGCATAACTAAAAGAAGAGAAACACAGGCAATTTTTAGTTTTCTATATAATTAGAATTTTACCGTTCTCCTTTACATGTTAAACCTTCATGATGATGGGAAATGCTCTTAAATACTCTAAAGCTGCTTTGAAAAAAATAACTTTCCATGAACTTGCATATAAAATAATGCTTTTTTCCTTTGCTGTGAAGTCCTCATTATGACAATATTTGTTTTTCTTAGCAGAATATTATTCTGTATATTGAATAGTATCATTCCACTATTCAGAGTGCGCCATATGCATTTCAGTATATAAAAAAAATTTCATGAAAAATATTTGGCCTTGACGTTGTTTTCTGTAACATATTTACACTACGTGTTATAAAAAATGAAGATATGTATTATGAGCTAAAGTACAATAATTTTAACACATATACAGTAAGCTATTCAATTTTTCTCTATTCAGTTTTCTCCTTCTAGTATGATGAACAAGTCAACAGTGACAAACTACTCATATCTTGTGAACAGAGACTACAGGCTAGCAGTGAGAAAAACTTATTTCTGCTGTTTTATTTTCGTCCCCAGACTTTATTTATGCACACTCAGACGCATTTCCGACAGTATTATCTGTGTTAATTCAAGCATTTTTAGCCCTAACAAAACAGACCACCTGACAGTGATTGTGCTCTATCCATGACCTTCCTGTTATTAGATGGGTGTACACGCCAATAGCTGAACACAAGTCTTCTCATTAAAATGCCAGCAGTGTGGTCGTGTCGCCTCTGGGCCATTGTGTAATTATCATAAATAGAGAAACAGCCATAACTAATAGAGTTTATACTGTCTCTTTCACCTTTAATCAACAAGCCCGAAGAGGTATTTCTCACACGGTTAGGCACACCACTCACATTACTTTACAAAACATATGTTAACTTTCTGAGAACACATGAATGCATTGTTTTAAGCAGCCGTCTCCTGATTCGCTGTTTTAAGCGTCAAGAACAGTTATATTTAGTCTAACGTGAATCATACTACATAAATATAACCTTGCCATAAACATGATGGTGACATGTCAGAGATCATATACTGTTATGAGTTGATGTCCCATTACCATTAACGGTAATTGCCATATGACAGACTGGTGTACATAGCAAAAATTAGCATCAGCTGTCATAAAATCAAACATCATGACATCTGTGGTAATTGTGACATGACAGCAGTTATATTATATTAAGATCTGTCACATCTCATGACAACACATGCCATCTGTCATAACTTATGTATGGTATCTTTTTAACAATGTTATGTAGCAGTGTTCAGATTACTGTCACCAAAGAACCAATCCAATGACAAAAGATGGGGAACAAGACAAGCAAGTCTCAAGTATTGACAGTTGACTCAAGTCACAGGTCAAGACAGCTACACTACCACTCAAAAGTTTGGGATCACAGTGAAATGTTCTTGTTTTCAGTGGAGTATCTTCCTTCCTTAACACAACAATGGACTGACGGGTCTCTAAAGAAAGTTGTTTCTTTCTGGTCATTTTGAGTCGGTCAGCAAGCCATCAACTGCTGATGCTTCAGATACTAAACTAACCTAGAATGTTGTTCTCCCTTTTATGCTCACTTATTAGTAGAATGTTTTTCAGCTGTGCATCACAATTGAGCAAGAGTGTTTCCTAACAACCAATTAGCCCAATAACATCCTTAACTTGGATTGGCAGCCGTACCAGACAGAGGACTGAGAATTGCTGATAATAGGACTATATGCAAAATTAGCCTCTATACAAAAATAGACTTCAGTACAAACATTTTTATTCTTTAAAAATCATCTGATACACTTACATTAATTGTGAAATGGACAATATTGTATGTGAATTGCATGAAAATTGCATGAAATGAAATTCTAAAGTGATCCTAAACTTTTGAGCGGTAGTGTAAGTCTTAACTCAAGTGAAGTCCTACTCTGTGTGTAGTAAACAAGTCAGCTAATTGAAAGGGGATCTATGATGCTTATACTCAGCATTCATAATTTTATTTGTTTGTAGCTCCTGTGTCTTTAAACCCCTGCCTCTCGATGAACCAAATGTGCTCTGACTGGTCAGCTAGCCCATACTTTTAAGACTGATCCACCACCAGAGTGGCATCCTGCTACAAGTTCTGCCCGCACACTGCTGTGGCTATTCTTACAATGGTTTCGGTCCTGCTGTATGAGTTTGAGCCAGAGTCCGATCCTGAAAGTCAGATAGAACAAGTTGTTAGGCCTGGTCCACTTTTGCAAGCTAGACTGCAGCTGAACGTTTCAGTTTGGTAATTCTTTACTTTTTTTAGCTCTTTGTGGTTTTTGTTAGGCTGTGCCCGGCTTGCGAACAATAAGAATTATATTATGAGATGACTTTTTAGGCAGCTGAGAAAAAAAGTGGTTTCTGTGGGAGAGTGTTTCTCCATCTGGTGTTTATTTTGGACTTTATAACTTTGTAGACCGTTTACATGCACAAAAGCTGCAAAGCACACTAAAGGAAAGGGAAAAATAGGGAAAGCATATCAGATCCACTTAAATGGCATTCCAACAGTGAACACCAAAAAGCATGGGAAAAGCAGTACAGCACCTATAATTTCAGCATATAAGTAGAACTCATAAAGTCGAAGACAGCCTGTTCTCGGCTTTTTTTAAATCATCCAGCTTGATTGACAGTCACTATAGATGTAAACTCTAGACCAGCTCAAGCTGAGCTCTGTTTCTTTTGCTTAACCACTGTGAAGAAAATGGCAAGTTCGTCTGGAAAGTTTCTCGAGTAAGACTGTAAGAGTTTACATGCTGAGCAAGTACTTATTGATGCTAATGATGTTTATATTCTTTGTAGCTCATAATATGATTCTCATGCCTGTCATACTTGTCTTTCAGCTGTGTCTGCAGCCAGATGCTTCTCCATGTTTTCTTTGCTTTGGGTTTCGAGTCCTAAGACTCAAGTCGTAACTAGAGTTTGACTTGAGCTAGGGCTGGCTGATATGGGAAAAAATCTTATCACAATATTTTTTTTCATATCAGTCGATATCGATATATATTATGATATATATAAAATCACTATTACCTTTTTACTTCAAGTGAGAAGTAAAGATATCAAAATTAGAACATTTTGTTAAATTGTTTTGTATCTTGTGATTTGTTTCCTATCAGAAGACAAATGTGCTATAGAACATTACACAACTGTATTTCAAATACATTAAACATACACACACACACACACATTACGCAGCTAGCATAATGTACGACGATGCTTCGCAAAGATGGACGCGCATACTGAAAGCATGGATTTATCTGTAGTGCGAGCTGCAAACAATCACTCGCGTGTGTCTAAAGTTGTGGAAGTGTTTCACACAGAAACACAACAGTGTGATGCTCTGTCAGCTCTGCACAGTGGAGATGATCACAACAGCACAACTGCTATACACGAGCACTTGAAACTCAAACATCCCGTAGCGCTTTATCAACACAGCAGCAAGACAGCACCTGTTTACTTGTTTGTTTGTTTTTTTTTATCTTAGCACATTATTTTAAGATTAACACATGTAACATGTTTCTTTCAGTAGTGGTTGATGTAATTTTCTCTTATTTTGTTCACAATGCTCAAGTTTAAATGCCAGCAGTAACTAAATTACTAGCACATGGGTTAAGCTGCCGCTACGTCTGCACTCTGTGCTGTGTGCTTCAACCGACCATGATATGGCTGGAACTCTAGTTCAGCCACCTGATTGGTTTGGGGTGGCGCTTTTCTCATTCTCGTTGGCTATTCGTGTTTTCTCTCAAAACATGGACGGAAATTCTATCGACTTTTTATCGACTATGTCTTATAGTTCTATCAAGGAAACATTACTTTGCGATAATTATCATTATCATTTTATCGCCCAGCCCTAACTTGAGCCCAAGTTATGCAACGTTAACCCACAACTCTGCCAAAAACAAGAACAATTGCAAAGCGGTACAAAGCACTTTACAACTAAACCTATTAGATGTATAGGTAATAACAAGTGAGGTACTGTAAAATATTTTTCTGAATGTATTTAACTGGCAGTAGCTGGAAAAAAGGTATAGAAATAGGAACACCATATGGCCATTTAAGCCTTACATTCAGCACTAAATGAGGCTGATTAAGTGCCTGAACTGCAGGACGTATTCTGTCATTGAAAGCCCTTGAGTTAGAACAAAGTAAGCCATTGCACAGCCCCTTTTTGATAAGGGTTAGGAGTAAAATCACTCCTTTTTAAAATTTATATAGAACCTCTGAAACCGTTCTTCTCAATAATAATTCAATGTTTCTTTGTTTGTGTTGCTCCTTTTTATAAAAGAATTTCAAGATGCCCATGCACTGAAAAACAACCATCACTGTTAGAAGGCTAACATTTCCAAAGTAAACTTTTATTAACGCATATGAAAGGCTATGCCTCAGCACTTAGTCTTTCACGAAATGTAAAGATCATCATATACCCTTAGATCCCCAATCAGCGTTGCGGAGAGTTCATTCCATAATAAGCATTTTCAGTTCTCCCATGATTGGGTTTTGTTATCTACCCATTTCCATTTAATTGACTTTCTTTGCCTGGATGCAGATGAGAAATCTCAAACTGCATAATTAAGTGAGGCAGCATTATTCTGCTCTGGGGGTCTGGGCTTCTGTCCCCCTGAGTTCAGTTAGAATTCTGAAACATCATTTCTCTCATCATCATTTGCAGATCAGGGCCTGTGGTCACAAAGTATCTCAAGATAAGAGCTCTGACCTGAGCACATTTTCCCAAAAGCATTCTCATGTTAAGATAATCTCCTCTACTAAAGAGGTGTTTGTAATGATAGTTCCGCTAACATCTTGCAAAGGTCTAAGAGCTTCTCTGGTAGGTCAAATAGGAGGCTTCTGCTCATGCTTTGTAAACATGGGTCCTGGACTAACACATTTAAAAACGTAGCCTTTGAATTAATTTTTCCATTTGGATCTACAGGTGCTGTATGGATGAACATCTCACACGGTCCAACATGGAGAAAGATACTGTATTTAAAATGCTAAAGCATTATTTTCATCTGGACTCTAAAAGCTATTTTTGGTTTACCAAGGAACATTTCAGTGGTTGTTTTTTTTGGGGGAAACTATTCATGTAAATGTAAAATGTAAAAGAAACCTTCATACTGATCTTCAAACATTGTTCTTTAAGGACCTAAAATGGTTCTCCTGGAACTAAACTTCACTGAGGGAATCTGCTCTGACCACTGCTCTAACAGGAAACCGACACATGTAATCTCCAGTCTGAGCTTGGGTAACAACCCATTGCTGTTAACCTTCCACTCTGCTCAGCCTGCCCACCTGTATATCTCCACCAGGCTCGGGTGGTTTCCTGGCTGTCATGCCTATGCCCAGCTCAGTAAACTGCTCATTACATTTCACTGTTGTTCTCAATAAAACAGCCTGCTTATGGATCTTACCTTTGCATCTGAGTCTTGTGAATCGTTACAGCACCTTATCTATGCACATTTATTCATGCCCCAGTAAATAGTGAACGAATAATGGAACTCAATGGTTCACCAGCTACAAACAATTTCTACTGAAATCTTACTGACTTTCAGCCACATACAGTCCCCAAAATAACACTGGAGAGTCAGTGAGTCAGTCAATGAGTCAGTGATTGAGCCATTTAGGGACATTGACTATTTTTGTGCTGAGTGGTCCAGCAATTAATTTGCTAGATTAATTTACTGGATGACACTTGAAAACAAGTTATGCAAGCTTGACTGTGCCCAGTTGTTAACACATAGGCATTTAGCACAAATTTAGCCCAAAATGTTTGTTGGTATAAGAGCAGAAAACTGCTTTTGAACATTTCATAAGTGTTTTTTTACATTACCTAATTGGCAGTGCTGTAAGTGGAGTCATACGTTTAGCGTCATACATGGCTCAGATTTAGAAAAGTGTAGTATGAGTAATGTATTTTTAATGCTTTATGTGGGATAGGGTTGTCTGTATAGAGTGCACTGAAAAAAAAGAAACAGAAAAAAAAGAAAAAAAAGAATTGAATCACATCTATTGTATAATTGGGGAACACTGTAGTGTTGGTCCACAATGCCAAATATGAAGATGTGCATTAGGTTGCTGATTGAAATAAACACATGAGTGACTCCAGTCAGTACTGTGTGCTGAACTGCCTCCCACCTCCTCTGAGAATTTATATTTCTTTAATTAATAATAATAATGCAGGATACAATTCTTCATATTTTTGATATTGCATACAGTATATCTCAGTACTTTTATTATGCAGTGTTGGTATATTCTACAGCAGTTAGTGGGTCACCAGGAACCTTGTAAGAGAAAATCATGTTCAATTGATAATAATTTATAAGAGTAATTTATGACTAGTTATTTTAGAAAACCATATTTACTAAGCAATTCTCTATGAGACTCAATAGTTATTAAGTTAACAGTGAACTACTCCTATTATTAGTTCACTATTACCTACTGAGTAATTACCTAGTACTCCCAGGTAGATAATAATAATTACTCAAGTGCAGCACTACTCATTAATTTCTGCTGGTTTCCTTAGTAGTTATCTAATAACTATGCAACTGTTTTGTCAAGTGTAATTGGACATAGTACTTTATCTACATGCATTCATTTTTTAAAACAAACACACAAACAAGAACATAGACAAACACTGTTAAGAAAAAATAAGTAAACCAACAAACACCTGGACACCTGTCATGTGAAATCTATAAACATTTTAAAAAAGAAAGAAAAAAGAGACAATATTTTGCTATTTAACATACCTTATCCATGGCAACGTCCATAACTATAGGGTATTGTCCAGCCAACAAAACAAATAAAATCTTCTTAAGTTAAACAATTCAGGAAATTGCTATAAAATTAGGAAGATTAAAATAACTGGAGAGAATCTAACAGTAAAAAAGATGTATGTCTATACCGACCCAACGCACCATGAGGAACATCGTTTGGGTGACCAAAGAATCTGCATGGATGGCATTGAGGAAATTGCAGACCGTAGCTAGTTCCTAGGGTCAGAACATCTCGAAAGCTGGCACTTACATTGCCACAAGTTGTTTAGGAGGGTTGCCAGCACCTGTGTTTTGTGTTATGGAACTTTCAGGTGACCATGTTGTATGACCACATGACACCAACACACAACTTTAAATAAAGCTTGTTGGCGATAAAATGCAGATATGGGTTTGATGTAGACACAAAGATAGCTATACAGAATAGTAGCTTATCTCACCTGTGAAGTGTGGTGTTGAATCTGTAATGTTATGCGGAGGTTTTTCTTCCACAAGCCCCAGACAATTTATTCAGATATGTGGTATCAAAGACTCCATCAAGTACCAGCATATATTAAATCGGAACCTGACTGCCTCAGCCAGGAAGTTGAAAGTGGGCCATGGCTGGATCTTCCAATAAGATAATGATCCAAAGCACAGCTCAAAATCAAAACAGAAATAGTTCACTGACCACAGATTCAAGGCTTTTGCTTCGGCCAGCTCAGTCTCTTGACCCAGAATCCACAGATAACATGATCAGGCGAAGCGGAGAATCCACAAGCCTGGTCCTTGGAATCAGAATGATCTGGAGAGATTCTGTATGGAGGAATAGTCTCTGGTCTATGGTCTGTTACCATGTGACCTCCAGTCTCATTATAAGTATTATAGGAGAAGTCTCAGAGCTGTTCTCTTTTCAAATGGCAGCTGTGCAAAGTATTAAATGTAGGGGGGCTAGCAATTGTGGCATACATAGGGTCTGTCTTAAGACGTAGTGAGTAGGCACTGACTATGTAGGCAACTGTTTAAGGAGGTAACATTCTGCGTGGCACCTTATCCTCATAAAACAGTTACTAAGATGCTCTAGTTAGAAAGAGACTGCGTCACGGCTTGTTCCTGTCCACTGCATGCGACCAGTGTTTATTTACTCCGGCTGTTAGCATCGCCTCAGCGGTTCAGTGCGATGGATTCTCCTCTTGTAGTTTTAATTACAGTTGAGATGATTTTTGCTCTGGAGGAAAGCAGGAGACGCGAGTTTAAGAAGATGAGCACTGCTTGCTGCTCACTTACATTTGAAAGCGACTTTTATAACTTACATTTGAAAACCACACTGATTGCGTCTGCCATGTTGGAAAAAGTTTTGCTTGCATTGCATCAAGGGATTGCCTTAGTGGCTGAGGATCTCTTCTATGCTTCCTTATGTAACAGAATTCTAATATACACAAGTTTTAGTGCTAGAATTCCACCAAATTCTTCTCTTTATATTTGCCTTCATTAATATGGAGTGGCTAAGTTGGGATGTCCCCTTCCCTTTTCCCTCTCATAAATCTCCTTCCTTTACCCTGCCTCTTCCCTTTTTGTACATCTTACAATGAAGAGGTAGGTGTCAGAACATGCATTGCTTTTAATCAGTAATAATCCTATTGTGGAGTACATTGCTAGTAATCAGTATTGAAGCTAATATATATATATATATATATATATATATATATATATATATATATATATATATATATATATATATCAATGAGTAGTGGAGAGGGGTAAGATGCACCTGCCTATCCATAGCTAAAGGCTTTGTATGGACAGTTTTATATATTTTATAATTGTGTAAAGTTTTGTATTTGGGATAGCATAGTTATTTATGCTATGTGGCTATTTAATTAATCTAGTGCAGCAAAAAGCTGTAAATGAACATAATTATGAATCTGTGTGTGTGTGTATATAGCAAGACACTTAGTACAAAAAATAGATAAATAAATATATACAATATAAATAATAAAAAGTCAAGAAATATTAAGATTGTAATTACAAATAAATGCATGTTGCTTCTTAATTGCACATTATGTTATACTGAAAAAAAAAAAATTTTTTGTAAGTGTGTTTAAGTGTGTGTGTATAGTCTGCTGTGTATATGTGGTCTGCTGGAAGCTGTTCTGGTTATAGAGTCCAACAGCAGAGTCTGACGGACCTGTAATACCCCTTCTTCACACACTTGGGGTGAAGCTGCCTATCACTGAAAGGAGTCTTATGCAGTCTTAATGAGTTTGTCCAGTCTCTTCTTGTCTGTCGTTAAGACGCTGCCACCCCAACACCCCAACCACTCCATAAAAGATGGCAAATGCCACCACTGTGTCAAAGAAGGTCCTAACGAGTTTTCCCTGCACTCCAAATGACCTCAGTAGGTTAAGTCTGCTCTGGCCTTTCTTGTAAAGTGCAGTGGTGTTAACTGACAAGTCCAGCCTGTTGTTTAGGTGAACACCCAGATACTTATAAGAGTTCACTCTCTCGATGTCCATACCATGGATGTTCACTGATGGAGGGGGATGCCTGCACCTGCGGAAATCCACCACTAGTTCTTTGGTCTTCCCCGCATTTATCAGGAGGTGGTTCAGCAGACACCAGTCCACAAAGTCCTGAATCAGTTCTCTGTACTCGCCGTCCTCCTCATTAGTTATGAGGCCGATGATTGCTGAGTCATCAGAGAACTTCTGAAGGTGACAGTTCAGTGAGCTGTACATGAAGTCAGCAGTGTATAGGGTGAAGAGGACAGTGCCAGGACTGTTTCCTGAGGTGCACCTGTGTTGCTGACCATCTTATCAGACACACAGTCTCGTACCCTTACATACATACATCTGTTATCCTGTAATTACGTTTATTAGCCTGTTAGCCTGTAAATACACAGGACTGTAGTGAATATTGGGTGGCTCTACCTCTGCCCTTTTTGTACATGTCTTAAAATGCAGAGAGGAGTGGAGAGGTGAAAAGAGGCACCCTCCTCTCCAGAGCTGAAGTCTGCTTATTACTTTTTATCAGAATAAAATACAGTGAAAACAATATGACGCAGAGTCTGTCTCGTCTATAACCACTGGTTACACTTACGATTCCACTGAAAGAATGTACCTCAGTACAGCGCATTCTAAGAGGTAAAATGTTGTCTATGTAGATGATTACTAGGTATTTAGACAGAAAAATATTTATTATATGGTAAGATTTTTGTCTTTTAATCATTTTAATCAAAAATATTTTTGTTAGTATTTTAAATAAAAAATTTGAAAGGATATGCAAAAATATTTTTTTTATAGTCAGCTGTGTCAATAAATGGAATAAAGAAAGAAAGAGAGAAAGAAAAAGGAAGGAAGACCTTGTGAGTATGCCTATTTGCTCATCTAATCCATCACAAGGACTTGTAGTCAGGACCCAGGGGGGCTGTGATGTAATTAGTTTTGCGCAGGTGTGCCTTGTTTGTGCAGGTGTCCTCCGTTATTCCTCTCGCCTGCCGCTGAATGCCGTCGCTACTCCTTTTATTAGAGATTCTCAATGTTAGAGTCATGCTCACAGTGCAGTACCTGTTTCTCAGCGGATCCCGTCCATTAAGAGAATTCACATTAGAATTCATATTCCGAAACACGTCTCCTCCTAGTCGGACTGAATTTCTAATCGCTTCTATTCATACATGGGCGAGGTTGTGGCGTGCATATCAGCATGTGTATTTGTATTTGTAAAGCTTTTAAGAGTAATGCATAAAGCTTCCTCATGAATAATTGAGAGTGGATGATGTCCTAATGGTATCAGCGAGAGGCCACAGGTTACTGCATAAATGGTCCAATTGTGATGGATACAGTAAATCCTTAAACCCTTCGTTCTTTCTCTTCCGCATATATATATATATATATATATATATATATATATACAGACTTGGCAAAGTTAAGGACAGTCCAGCACTTGCAGAGTTTGTAGGCGCTTTAAATTAGCATTTTATGCGTTAATTAATTAATTCATTCATCCATTCAATTATTTATTTATGCCTACCTTCCTTTCCTGTGGGAGTTGAGGCCAGCAACCGTTCTTCAAAGGCGATATGTTACCCTCAAGCCATGAAAAATACCACTTTTGGTTATTTGCAGTACCAGTGTAAAAACTCGCAAGAAGTCTTAGTTGCATGGTTTGATCTTGAAAACATTCTGCCTGAGAAAACAGCCCGAGGTTCCAAACAAATGTTACATTTGGTGAGTGAACTGATTAACTGTTGTACTTGAAAACAGTTTTGCACTTGCAAAACATTTCTCTCCAACATTTTCAGCAGCAACAACAACAACAAGATTGTACAGATTTTTTTTTATACGTCTTTTGGTGCATTGATGAAGAATTAGTGATCTTTCCTCTTAAACTATACTTAAAGGTGAACGCTTAGTTGGGTTGTGTTTGTGCAACTGACTTTGATAGCAGCACTGCAAGCCTCGATAGCAGATATACTAAAAATGGGGAAAAGTCAATAGGATTTATAAATCAAACTGCTTCCTTTAAAGTACAACACTTTGGCAGCAACACTGCCAGAATATTAATGAAATATTGCCATAAAATAAACGTTGGTAGCTGATGTTTCTGTAACTGTGGCAATGAGCACACACATTATTATTTTTACTCTCTCTCTCTCTTTCTTTTCTTTCCGCTGCCTAGAACTCCACAAGCATCACCGTGCAAAAGTCCTACAAGAAACCAGCTTTTCTGTTTTTAATGCCCATTAAAACAAGGCTGTCTACATTTAAGCGTTCATCAAAAGAAGACTGCCATTATGAAATAATGATGCTTTGTTCATTCTAATAACATAAATTATTACCTGTTGCTTTGATGTCTTTCTTTCATGTGTAAGAGGATTGCTTGTCTCATTGGTATGAGGGACCAGAAATATGCTCCAAAAATGGATTTTATTAAACCAAGATTAATAATCAATTCATTCTGGCTCATATGAGTCTCTAGAGGAAAGAAGGAAATGGATTTTATTGGTCAATCGCTTAATCGTGCACTCTTAGTATATAAAAAAAAGGATTCTACATAGTTTCAAAATAATCTTTGACAATAGCAGAACTCTTTTTGAAAGTAAGTAGAAGCATTAGTAAAGAACCGTAAAAAAGAGGTCACAGAGAAGAGCCAATTCCGGCTGATGATCTGGCTCGTATATTGAGATTCTTAAAAGGCTTTGATTAACTTGATTAGTGTTGATACCAGCTGCATAGGCACAGAGGGATCTGGGCTCTGAACCAGATTTGTAACTGCTCAAACCTTGGGGTGCCAATGAAAATGCTGCAATACACAGTGTACCTTGCACTATATCCTGGATGATCCCAAAGCTCTGCCTTCAGTAATAGTGACCACCAAGAATTAATTTATGCCATGCCACCATTGGTAATAGTAACAGGTAACTACAGCACTACTTAAATGATTGTGCAGATTATGAGAACTTATATTTACAAGAAAATTGCAATCTTCCAACGAAACGTCTACACCTAGTACTGGTATAGATAGGATTTACCCAATCCCGGCCATGGTAAGTAAATAACAAGGCTGTTCTTATGGTAGTTACAGACTAGTTGGTGGGTTTTTCTTAGATTGTCTCTTGTAACCAGGCCACCCCACTGAAATTCTGTTTGGATCTATATTGTAAATGGTGGTAGACTACCAGGGCAAGCTTCTGCACCTCCAACAAGCATTAAAATGTTTTTTTTTTTTTTTTTTTTTGCCTGGACATGGTTCTTTTATTATTGTTGCATTTGCTTAAGAACTGTTGAAGAAGCCCCTGAAAAATAGGCAACAGATTAGTTAGCTACAGTTATTTCTAGAGAACAACTGTTGACAACAACAAAACAGACACACCCCTCCCGTTGAAGCTCCTTCAGAAGCTCCACCACAAATACATGGACATGCCTTGCCAAGGTGAATGACATTTCGTTAAAAACTGGACGAATGCCATGTTATAACATTAAAGCCAACAACCACCCAGCAATGTAAGTAACATCAGCTAAGTTGTTGCTTAACAAACTGTGGCTACAATTGCTGCTGTGTGTCTTGCCGTCAGCTGTGCACCACACCACTGCTGATTCTCTGGACTACTGTACCCATGATCCCCTCAAACCACATGGTTTAGTCATGGGGTCATTGCCAGCCAAGCTCAGCTTCTCAGAGTTTCTCACTTGAGTGTTGACTTAATGCACCTGTGACTCGACAATGAGCACACTACTTAAGCTCTTCTGTTTGAGGCTCTCATTGTGAAGTATTGCTAATTATGCTGAAGCACATTGAGCATTTATTTAACTTTCTGATTCCTGATCAGTTTTGTGTGTTCTTGTTTTTGTATTTTGCTTTTGGTATTGTTACCTATCTGATTGTTTTTGGTTTTGACCCTCACCCAGTTTTTTGACTTTGCTTCCTCTTTGCCCATGTGCCTGTTTATGATCACCTCGGTTGTGACCTGGGCTGTGTTTTTGACTCTCTTTTAGGCTTGCCCTTTACAAACAAAAGCTCACCTTTCTTTTAATATCTACATGCGTTGGACTGGTCACAGCTGCGTTACACTGCAATACTAGCAGCCAAAACAATAGTGACCTACAGTGAAACAGCAAAACAGTTCATGTTTCTTTTTGCAGCAGGATAGGCTACATTCAGATGGCTCTTGTTTAGATGTTCGTGTTCCACCTAAAATGATGCACGTTCTGTCACGTCCCAGCATCTCAGCATCTTGTTTAAACGTTCCTGTTCCCCCTTTAAGGGTGAAACAACATCGTGGCACCTCGCCATTTAACGTGGAATAAGAAAATTCAAACAAAGAAGCTGGCTAATAGGAAGCCAGTTGTTACAACCTGGTCTAGGGGCAGGCCGTAACAGAAATTGAGAGTGGGTTCTCTAACCTGACCTCTGCCAGACCAAACACCGGACACTGTTCAAACCAGAAATAAGTTTATAAGTTTATTGTCAACAAATGAGTGATAGATGGGACAGTGGCTTCAGGGATGGGCAAACGCCAACATAACAAACAAAACAACTGAAGAAAGAAATCTAACTAAACTAAAAACAAAGCAAACAAAAATACACCAAACTACCCCTAACTCCCTACCACAAAACAGGAGAAAAGGGTAGATAAACAAAAGGCACCTGTCCCCAATGTCCCACAGAGATCTTATGGAATCTAACAAAACAGTAGCTAAATATACAAATGTAGTGGTGAGTGCCAGGCTGGTCTAGGCAGGAGTGGTTCCAGGTCGGGTCAAAGGAGAAAACCCTGAACGTCTCCTAAGATGGCTGCTTGATGATCTTGTATACCACTAGGTTCCCCCTAGTGGTCAGTAGTGGACCTGCACACAATGACACACAACAACATGGCCGCCAATAGACATAAAAAATGGCTATTACGACCAACACGGTTTCAGCCTTGTCAACTCTAGGAGGTAGTTCCACCATTGAAATGCCTCACTGATGCTAACACATCTCTTCTTTGTCCGTCTTTATTCTTTACATCTTCTCTTTTACTGTTGTGTCTGACTTTTGTTTATTTGCCATTACAAAGCCAAGGCTTCGTACAAACACTGGGTATACTGTTTCCAGCACGCACAACGAATGGACAGCTAGCATACCATGATGAGATATTCCCTGGATTTGACAAAAAAGTGTATTGGATTAACATCGCTTGCCGTGCCTTTAAGGCTGATTTAAAAAGAGACAAAACAGATCGATGTTAATTACACACTTATCATGTGTACTCTACAGGTCTTTCTACCTGACACCATACAAGAACCAAACAGATGACGCCAGCAGCTCCTGACTCAGCCAAACACACACGGAATCATTGATGCAATCACAACGACACAGATACGGTTATACACTGCGGCGTGCAAACCCATCTCCCGCCTTACAGCATGTCAGGACAATCTCGCTGTGCATATACTTGAAGATGACATTGGTTCTGAAGGGCTGCTTTGAATAAAGATGAATATGAAAAGGAATATGAGATGTGGAATGAAGAAGGCTCTTGCAGAGACAGATGCTTTTTAATATGTCATTTTCACTGAAGGCTGAGCGGTGCCAAAGATTTTTTATTTATTATTTTTTTTAAAGTTAGTCATATTACTTTCTACCAAGACTCAGACATATGCTCCCTCAAAATAACACGCATATGCCATAGCTGGTGGAATATTCGAGGCAAGATTTTTTTTTCGTCTCAGGTATCTTTTTTTTTAACCTGTTGACAGGCTTGTCAATCATCGCACGTTATTTACAGATGTATTATTTGAATCAACAATTAAAATAAAGCACAGAGAAGACTTGGAACATGATTTGATCCAGCTGGATGTTGCCAACTACTGTAATCATAAGACAAGTAGTCAGGCGTATTTTTGCATGTAATGTTGCAATCCCACATAAAACTAAGAGTCCTATTGTTTTCCAGCTCATCATTGACTCTATTGTTTCTTAGGTTTCAAGTGATGGTAAAATCCAGCTGGTGACAAAACAAATTGGACATCTGAAGCGGTAATTACGAAGAAAATGTGGAATTCCATTGTCTCAGTTTCAGAAACAATAGACAATGGATTGTAATGGAGCATTATTGGAATCTTTCACAGCTGATGAGCTGTTCTCACTGACAGCAAAAGCCATTTTCAGCTTCTACTGTATGAAATAAGGTATATGATTAGTGTGACCCTGTCTAAGCATGCAGTGAAGTGTGGAGGCTGGCGTATAAGGTGTCTTTATTGGTGTGACAGGCCATATCAGCGGGTCACATGAAGGTTCAGTCATTCTTGTAGCACATATCAGCCAGATCTCAAACACAGTATTGTGTTTTCATATGAGACATTCCCCAGTCAGCCGATGTGGAGACGGATACTGAATGCAGTTCATTCACAGCGCAGACGTCAAGGTGGATGAGGGCAATTGCTATATCTAAATTACAGAAAATCACGATAGTAATAACACCCCTTCAACCAGTGACAGAAATAGCAATATAGCAAATGCTGCTCCATGTGCAGATGGGGAGTGCATGTGAGTTTCAGCTGCTAATGCTGTGGAAGCATATACATCAGGATAAACACCTTCGCTAATGAAGAGTGCTCTGAGCCGTGCGGCAAAAAACACTGCGATAGAGCTCTCTTCACCTGTTGGACGTGTTGCCATGGTAATGGATATGTCATGATAGAACTCTAAACATATGGTTATAAGCTAAAATCAGACCAGTTTATATCATTTTCATTTTTATTATTATTATATTCATCATTATAAATGAGGCGTATATTAATAAACCCTAGAAAAAAAATTATGAATGAAATATTATGAATGAAAAGAATAGTGAATGAAAGAATGGCGGATGAATGGATAAACAGATGGAGTTTATCCATTCATCCGCCGATGGAGGATATAAAAGTATGCAAAAGTGTAGGTATAGCTGGATGGCTAAATAATGGATGTCTAGAATATGGTCTTAATGTACAGCTAGAGGGATGGATGAATAGCTAAATGGGTGAAGGATCAGTGGAGGAGAAAATTGGATGGGTGCATGGATGGATGGAGGTGTGTATAAAGCAAGGAACTGGAAAGGGATAGATAAATTGAACGACAGACTATTGGATTGAGGGAAAGATGGATTCAAGATAGATGATTTAGGGATAAATGGATGGGTTGGATGGAGGGATAGATGATGGGAAAGAATTGGATGCATTGGTGGAGAGATAGATGGATGTCTATATATATATATATATATATATATATGGTGGATGGATAGATAGATGATGGAAGGATGGATGGATGAGCTGAATGAAATATAGGGAAAAGTGTATGCATGGGTCATATGGATGAATTGAAGACTGGATCTATGGATGGATGGATGAATTGCAGATAATGGAATAGATTGGAAGGGATGAGATACGGGGAAGGTGGATGCAAAATATACAATAGATGAAGTAAGTAATTGGTTGTATGGACAGTGATAGAAAAATGCTTTATAATTGATTGATGCAGAATGAAGGGATTGGATAGAGGGACAGAAAAATGCTAAATAGACAATGACTGCATGGATGGATGGATGGATGGATAGATAGATAGATGATAGATGGATGCAGGGATAATTATATGGATGATTGAATTGATGCTATCCTGAAAACTATCCTAGGATTCTAACCTGAATGGTTCTTACAGAGACTGAAAGTACTGAATCCTGAGATCATAAATATAAAAAAAAAGAAACGTAGGCTATTTTGTTAATCGATGACATAACAAGTACCAGCTCCAGGACTTCTGTGATTTATGATTGTTATCACTTAAAATCGCTCGCGAGGCTATTTGCTCTGCAGAAGGCTAATATTTCATTAGGTAATGATATGCCACAGAAGTGCATACTTGTACATGCAATGTCAGCATCAGCTTTTTTTTATGCATGCTGGTGAAAAGCAGCCTTTAAATTAAATGTAGATGTTTAAGTCAGGGTTGTCCACTGCTGAGCACGTTGTCTATCCTAGAATGTTTCACTTTACCGTAGCCCAACTGTTCATATCATTTTTTTAGTAGCTATAACATTGGCCTGATGTATTTTAACATAAAGGCAAAACGCTTGCAGTGCCTTGCTGACAAAATGGTACTACTGGTTCTTTCTTTCAAGAGTCAGTTGTTTACAGAGAACTCTAGTGGTTTTCCATTTCAGTGTCTCTGTGGCAGAGCAAGTGTAATCTCATCTAACACATTTCCTTTCTCTTGAAGACACATTCATTTTAATGGGCTAGTGTGAAATGAGCCAAAATATGCCTGAAACTATAGATCAGTGTTATCTTTTAATGCCAGAGCACATGTCTTTAAACTGCTAATTAACCGGTAAGATAGCATTGAGTCAGAGTCAGGCCTGACCACACAGTTTGCTGCAAGAAACATGACTTCTGCTATGCTGAAACACTGCCACATTGTTACACCTTATTATCTAAAAATCCTCACCTTAAACTAGTGGGGCTATATTTAATACATATTTCAAAGAAAGAATACATTGTAATAGGTCATCCCACACTGTAGTTATGGCCAGTATTTAGATAATACTAGATCATAAAACAATCATGATCTTCCTTTAATTGATCAACTCATGCTCTGCCTACAAATGCATTCTTTTGTGACATCTGTTGGATTGGTTTTTTTAGAATATTAGGAAAAATTAACACAGTGGTAAATAAATTGTTTCCAGCTGCCTAGTTTTAATTATCATCATTAACATAGTCCATATAATTTTAAACTGGAAACTCAATACTATATTGCAAAGTAATTTTTTAACCTGCCATCATTAATTAAATATATTATTTTTTAAATTGTGCTAATACAACTAACAGCATTTTTTCTTTTCTTGCTTTTGGCAAACAGTAAACATCCAGAGAGCCTCTGTATTGTGCCCACCACCTGCCCTCTTTTTACATAAAACAGTTCTGTCCTGCCCCCATACCACCTGCAAACAGTACTTGCTAGCACTAAACTACGAATGAAGAGTACCGGCAAGCTGGCATCATATCTCAGCTCACTAATAAAGAGGAGGAAGAAGTACAAGAGAGAGAAAAAGTGTGACAGTATGTGTTTAAACAAAGGTGGCTATAGTTTGTCAGTGGTGAAAAGTACCCTGTTAGCCTAGTCCACCAGTCCATCTCCTAATTTTAATTTCTTTTCTTAATGTTTACATTGCACTCCTCCTTTAGAATTACATAAAAAAAAGTTTCAGTTTTTAGAGTTCTCCATCCATTCAGTCTTCAATTATACTACCATCATCGACATTTAATATCCCAACTAATGAACCAGCAGTGTATTCTCATTCCCATGCCTTTACCACTGTCACAGTCCTACCTTCCCATCTCCATATCCCCTACCGATCAACCAGCCCTGCCTTCCCATCTCCATATCCCCTACCAATCAACCAGCCCTGCCTTCCCATCTCCATATCCACTACCAATGAACCAGTCCTGCCTTCCTATCTCCATATCCCCTACAGATCAACCAGCCATGTATCCCCATTCCATATCCCCTACCAATCAACCAGCCCTGCCCTCCCCTCTCCATAGTCACTACCGATCAACCAGCCCTGCCTTCCCATCTCCATATCCCCTACCGATCAACCAGCCCTACCTTCCCATCTCCATATCCCCTACCGATCAACCAGCCCTGCCTTGCCATCTCTGTATCCATTACCAATTAACCAGCCCTGCCTTCCCATCTCCATATCCCCTACCTATGAACCAGCCCTGCCTCCCCATTCCAGATCCCCTACCATTGAACCAGCCCTGTCTCCCCATTCCATATACCTCTCTACCAATAAACCAGCCCTGTCTCCCCACTCCACATCCCCTACCATTGAACCAGCCATGTTTCCCCATTCCATATTCCCTGTTTATGAACCAGCCTTGTCTCCCTATTTCCATATCCTCTTCCTATGAACCAGCCTTGTCTCCCCACGCCCTATATCCCTAGCAGGGAACCAGCCCTGTCTCCCTATCTATATTTCCACTATCTATGAATCAGCCCTGTCTCCCCATTCCATACCTCTCTTCCTATGAACCAGTCCTGTCTCTCCATTCCATTTCTCTCTACCTATGAACCAGCCCTGACTCCCCATTCTATACCTCTCTACCTATGAATCAGCCCGGTCTCCCCATTCCATACCTCTCTACCTATGAATCAGCCCTGTCTCCCCATTCTACACTTCTCTACCTATGAACCAGCCCTGTCTCCCCATTCCATACCTCTCTTCCTATGAACCAGCCCTGTCTCCCCATTCTACACTTCTCTACCTATGAACCAGCCCTGTCTCCCCATTCCATACCTCTCTTCCTATGAACCAGCCCTGTCTCCCCATTCCATACCTCTCTTCCTATGAACCAGTCCTGTCTCCCCATTCCATACCTCTCCTCCTATGAACCAGCCCTGTCTCCCCATTCCATACCTCTCTTCCTATGAACCAGCCCTGTTCCCCCATTCTATACTTCTCTACCTATGAACCAGCCCTGTCTCCCCATTCCATACCTCTCTTCCTATGAACCAGCCCTGTTCCCCCATTCTATACCTCTCTACCTATGAACCAGCCCTGTCTCTCCATTCCATTTCTCTCTACCTATGAACCAGCCCTGTCTCCCCATTCCATACCTCCCTTCCTATGAACCAGCCCTGTTCCCCCATTCTATACTTCTCTACCTATGAACCAGCCCTGTCTCCCCATTCCATACCTCTCTTCCTATGAACCAGCCCTGTTCCCCCATTCTATACCTCTCTACCTATGAACCAGCCCTGTTCCCCCATTCTATACCTCTCTACCTATGAACCAAGCCTGTGTCCCCATCCCCACACCTCGCTCCCAATTTCCATTGTTATATTTGCAGGGTTGAAGTGACCTTTGGTGATGGGGAGGTGAAGCCCAATGTGATATCTTTTCACAGGACCAAAAATCCCTGGCAGCTCCCCTGTGCACAGGCTATTTACCTGATATATCCACGGGGCCTCACACAAATTCTTTCACAGATCACACAAGACCTGTCGGTGAACCCACCTTGTACAGACCTCTGGTGGGGAGGGGGGCTCTTTTTCTTACCATGGTGTCAAGGAGCTTGTTTGCATTGATGGGATCATGAACTCTGCAGTGTACAAAGGCATTTTTTTAATGCAATCCTGCAGAAGTCTACAAAGAAAGGGCTCAATCAATAACGATCTGAAAAACAACACCTATGTTTCGAAACAATACTATGCCAGACTGAAAACACAGCAAAGTTACCACAGTTTTTACGAATGGCACAAATGTACACATACTTTTGTGGTTGCACTGTAAATCAAGCTGTGCAAAATAAAGAAATACAACTTAATTTATTTACTTTCCTACTTTCTTCCTCATTAGTGGTGTGGAGTGTTTGTGCTGTGAATGCCAGCCTGTACTCTGACAGCTGGGAGAGAGGCAGAAAGCAGTCCAAATCTTTTGTTCTCGCACTTCAGAAAAGAACTCTCGGCATGGTCACTCCATTTCCCTCTCTGCTGGGTGAAAAAGAAGGAAGGAAAGATTATTGTTGCAAAAGCACCCCATATCTACATCTCTGCTCTCATAAATTCTGCTGTCATATTGTATAACACTTGTGCAGAGAAATGAAGTGACACCTTGGTTTTGTGGAAGCTTCAGCGAAGAGGAAATCAGTATTCAGCAGGCAGAGACAGCTCAGCAGCCTACATGCTGTATGTTCCTGCATGTTACTCCTCTTTCAGCCGCCAACAACCCTGACCCACACAATTTCAGTGCATAAAATATAACAGATGTTCCTGTACAAAAGGACAAGCAAGCCATTAATGTGTGTGTGTGTTTTGACCAATAGTGTACTTTCATTTGAATAACATTTATTGTTTTCATGCAAAGCTCAAATGTAAGGCCTAATGACTGGATTGGATAAATAACATTATAGCCCATTAGCATATTATGTAACTTGTCAGTGTATCACAAAACATCTGAGTTGATGATCTGAATTGAAAATACATGAATGTCATCATGTGTTGCAGTTACCACAATAAAAGGGTGTTGGAAGTGCCTGAAGGTGTTTTGATAGCGTGAACCTATCAAACTGAATACCTTTACAGCAATACATTCATAGACTTTGGAAATGTCTTTCTCTTTATTTGTTCAAATCTGCTGCAAGAGTGTTCGATATCGACCATTGTGTAGAGCCGGCTTCTTTTGCTACCATGTTGTTTATCTCTGCATAAAAGATGTATGAAGCTTGTTTTATTTTTGGATGCACTGCAGTTTTTTTTCAAGTATAAGTGCATTCAGATCTGTAAGCATTAGTTTTTTATTTGTTCAATTAGAGTCATCATATAAAAAAGTCATCATCATGTGCAAATTTTCATTTTTATCTAAAAAACAGATGCTGAAATAGCTTAATGATGAATTAATATAAATTGACTATGAACGAAATGACTATGAGCAAAATCTTACTACATATCATTGCTGTTCATTGAACAACAAGTATCTCCAAAATTGCAACTTAACAGGAGAGGACAGAAACTTACTTCACTTTCAATATAAGTCAATGGAACCGTAATTCTTTCAAAGCCTATTTGGAGCATTTCCATTGGTCTATTCATCATGAAATTTTGACACAGTGTAAACAACAGTTAGCATGTTCAACCGATGTAGAAAACTAAATACATATATGGATATGCTTTTATTATTACAGAAATTGTCACTTTTTACCTTTACAAACCAGGAAAATGCAAAGAAAATGCAAAAAAAATCCCTGCATTGGGAAAATATGTCATTCTTTAATCTATTTTAATCTATTTAATCTTTATTTTGAACAAAAAAAAAACATTCCTGGGAAGAACCCAGGAAAAGCCTATACTTTTGTAAACAAGGATGGCGGACCTTGGTAAAAAAATACTTTAGCAGTAAATCCATCAGCTTGCTGTAGCTGACTGTATCACTCTGATGCTTGTCTACAATGCCAGAAATAGACCAGCCCCTCTCAGGTGAAAAGTGAATCTACACCTCAAGCCCTTCCACCTTCAAGTACAGCTCGGCTTGACCCGCCACCCCTTAAGATGCATGGAAGACAAGCCCCAAGACTCTACTCTGTCCTGGCACCCAGATAGTGGAACAAACTTTCACCGGCTGGCCGAACAGCAGACTGTCTAGCAGCGCAGACTGAAGATCATCTCTTCGTGAAGAGCTCTTCAGCAGAGACTAATCTAAGTACTTACTGAATCTAAGAAATGTACTGAATTGCACTTATGTTGTGTTCGTCTCTGTTTTGTTTCTTCTCAGTATTGTCTCTGCCACTGTTATGTAACTACTTTGGGGTTAAGTTTCTAAAAAGGGACTTATGCGCAGTGAGCATGTGTATTATGGTCTGACGAGTCGTTTTTTCAGAATTTTTTTATGAAAATAATGCACATTGTGTTGTTTGGACCAAAGACATAAACTACCATCCAGAGGTTCAAAGAAGTTCAAAGACGAGCGTCTTTCTATGTGGCACGTCCTGCCGTGTCACGTGTCTGTTTACGTACTGTTAGTCTCATGTGCCTCTTACATTTCTTGTGTTTGTCATGTGCCCCTGTGTCTCCGCCCTTGCCCCGCCTTGCTCACGAGTCCCATTAGTGTTTAGTCCCTTCACCTGTTCTCTCTTATCAACCAGTGTTATTTATACGCTGTGTTTGCAGTCTGTCTTTGTTTGTCATTGTTGTGATAACTTGAAGCTATATCTTTGTAACTCGTTTTGTTTACCTTTTGTTTTGTTTCTTTATTAAAAGTATTATTTGTTTAAAAGCTTGAGTTTGTGTCCTCCCCTACCTTCGTCCACTCCTGATTCAGCTCTCCAGCTACCTGTGAGCCCCCTGTTAGACTGTCATGGTAGTTTAATTGATATCTGTGGGTAATCTGCACTGCTTTCTGCTTTGTATGGTTTTATAAATCACAATATAAATCACAATAAACAACTCTTCCGCCAAACAATGTAATTTGTTAACAGGAGTCTATGTGCTTATGTGCTTAAAAAATAATTTCCACATTCATACAGTAGATTTGTATTGTATTTTATATTGTGTATTTTATATTATATTATATTTTATTGTGTTTCAGCCAGTTAGACTTACATGTATGTATGGCTATCGTTTCCTTACAGTACTGAATGCTTACTGGGGTGAACACAGTCTTACAGTACTGAATGCTTGCAGGAGTGAATACAGTCTGACAGACTGGAAACCTATCAGCAGTCAGCAGTCTGCCAGCTGGAACTAGTTTCCTTCTGTCAAATAAATCCAAAAACATTTTTTTGGGCTTGTAAAACTGCATTATTATCATCCAAGAACATCTTAGTGCTGATTAGGTCTAACGTAGCAGCACAGGTTTGGCAGAGCAACTAATAGCATTTCATAGTCAATATCTGCTTATAAACCCTGCCACAGCAAGTCAGGAGTGCTGAACTTTCTCTTTCAACTTGCTGAATGGATAGCTGTCGCCTTTGATGTTGCTATTGATTTGTCAAGCCAGCAGTCCTTAACAAGTGTCAGTTTCAAGGGACCCTGCTGTTTAGTTATGCAAAGCGAGCACTTAATCCCATTGTAGATTAAGAAGGGTCACACATTGCATTCCAATACAGCGAAACACAGCAGCTTTCATGATTGGAATATCGAGCAGGCGGCGAATTGGAATGAAAATTGCACTCCAGGCTGTCAGGGAGTGTGTCAGCTTACCTCGTAGAATAAACCGTTTTTTTTTTTTTCTTAAGGCACTCACCCTTAAGTAAAGGACGCTAGAGGGAAGGCACTTTTGTGCAATTAATAAGTGGTGATAATTATGGAAACCCATTTCCATCCAGGAAAGAGAAAACATGCTTTCAGTTTCCATGTTTTTTTGCTTTTGGTTTTTATTTCTTCTACTCTGTTTCTGACTGCAGAATATAAAAAGTGTTGACCCGGAACTCAAAATAATGAGTTATTCTGTCATGCTGTTGTCGGACTCCTCTTCTGTCTCCACTGACGTTACTAACTCAGACTCCTATGTTACTATCACGTGTCCACACTCAGAAGCCCCTCACCAGAATACTAACTTATATCACCTGTAGCTCATTTCAGCATGTGTATTGAAGCCTGTATGTTTGCTTTTCTCATTGCAAATTATTGCCTATTGTTTTCTAGCATACCGAGCGTTCATTCCTTATACTCATCTTGTGTTTATGACTCTCTTTCACGTTTCTTTTGCCTAGCCCTTATTAGATGTGTTTGCTATATCTGTCTTCTGGTATTCGACCCTAGCCTGTTTCTTGATTTCACCTTCACCTCACCCATGATTGTTTTGCTTTAACTCTTGGTTTCGATTTTGGCTGTGTTTGTTACTATACTTTTGATAGTTCGCCTACATTTAATATTTGTAAGCCTTTACCTCATCTCAGTCGCCCTGCTATTTTCTCAAGAAAATTATTTTACTATATAATTTTGAGTCATTACATTGTTAAATAATTACTAATTCATTTTTAAGTAATTGATGTAATTGTAAAAAAAAACTTTATTTATAGTTATGAAGTTTAATACTTATAAATGTATATATTTTTTGAGAAGTCTTTATTTCAATGTATATGGCAGTGTATGTTTCAAATGTCAAAGCTATTATTATATGATCATTTAAAAATTTTGTCGCATGCAAAACTTTGGGCACCCTGGGTGAAATTACATGTTGCAGTACTAAGTGAAAATAGATATAATGTACAGTGAACACTATAATTGATATTTTTCCTATATATGAACTCACACTAGACATTGTACAATAAGCTTTGCAATAAAAATGCAATAATTAGGTGCATAGTCTGTAGAGGATGAGTTAACATACTCAGAAAATCAACAAAATCAGTACCAGTAACATTTTTTCTTATTCATGTGCATTGGCGTAGGAATCGGGGGAGATGGGGGGCAGGGGTGTCAGAAACAGGTAGATTAGTCTCACCCAAAAATTTAACCACAGAAAAACGGAAACTGTTTAAAAACTTTTATTTCAAACGAGCGTTTTGGCAGCGTTTTGTGTTTGTTGTTAGCAACAGGCTCTGGTTGTTAGGTGGTCTGGTTCTTGCACTTTGTTAAGGCTTGTGTTGAGATGCCTGTTCAGAAATGTCCTGCAGTCAGTAGCTTCACTGACCTGAGCTCTTGTCTCGCTGGAGACCATGATGACCATATATACTGCAATAAAAACAGCTTCAGTATAATGTGTTGTTATGGTAACAGTCTAGGACGGTTTGGGTTAGTTAACGTTTATATTAACTTTAGTTGGAAAGCACTCTGACATGTAAAGTTACATTACTCTCTGGCCACGCCCCAAACTGCAGACTGCTACTACACTACATACGTAAAAAAAAAAATGGTGCAGTATGTAATGTTCCAGAAGGTGTTGTTTGGGACACAGCCTTACATTAATGTTAGTCTTGTCTAGTCAGGAAACCTTAACATACATTTATTTATCATTTCATTTCAGAATTATGAAAATATTTTTTTGGTTATGTATATAATCCAGACATTGCATGTTTAATTTAAAAGTTTTTTGAAACGGTACCATGTAATGTGGAATATCTTGTTTAGTTTGTAAAGTGGTCTTTAATTGGATTTATCTAATAATAAACAGACGTACAGATAATGTTGTATTTTGTTTATTTATTTGTAATTTACTGTAATTCCACATTTGTTGTTCTACGTCACTATACATACAGTGATTTCTTACCTTACCTACAGTGAAATCAGCTTATAGGTAATATTTTAGGGTATAGGGTGGGCTTTGATTCATATTAGCAATGTTGCCCCCCTGTTACAAATTCAGCCTTCGGTAGTCAGAAGTCAGGAGACCTTTAGTGTTGACTTTGAGTTTATTGACACAAACAGGAATGTATAGGTACAGCTCAGTCGATCTCAACCAGTCTGTTAGCGGTCGGGAAGCAGTCTTAATCACGTGCATGCAGAAGCATATACGGGTACAGCTTAGGTCATCGGTCTGTTGCAGGTTCAGTCCAGTCCATCTCTGACTCTAACTCTATAGCTTAAGTAAAAGTCAGAAAAGGATCAAATGGGAGGAGGTATGACCAGCCAAGAAAAAAAAATGTTAACACTTCTTCTGAATATTTTATTTACGAAAACACAAAGGCCTTACATAGCAAACATAGTATACATAATACCTTATAATACCTCACCTTCACTTCATAAATATGAAGTGAAGCAGCATTCTGTGACACATCCTGGAGCATTTGTTGTAGTATTCATTAACACAACTCTTATACGTAGCATAAATTTGACAGAGTAACTCACTTTTAATTAACTGGACGTTAACTGTAACATATATTACCATTTGACTTTCTAAAGTTACATATTATTGCCTTAATTTTTAGTGTAATTATAACCATTTAAAAACAATCATGAACACTTCTGCCAGGCGTTATATGATATTATGGACACCTTTTAAAGCCTTATGCATTTATAAAGCAGTTAGAATACAGGATTCAAAATACATTTTGGAGACCATAGGAAATTCACCGGAATTACAGTATATATATTTCAGTACTGCAAGAGACTATACAACATAATTATTTTTATTCATTGTGCATGATAAATAAATACATTTGTAATTTATTTTATTAGTTAAGTAATGAATTAATTAAGTTTTCTCAGAATGGACCAAAAGCTGAAGTTGAGCTAAGTGGAACTGAGTATTAAAAACCTGCAATACCTTTTAACTGTAAAATAAAGTTTTAATAGAAGTTATAATATGAAATTTCATCAAGGACATTGCCAGCATTTCATTGCTGATTTACTGAAAAGGATATTTTTCACTCAAAATTATTTTAATGAAATAATCTGTTTTAATTAAATAACCATGACAACCATGAGATAAAAGGGACTGGAAGATGATGGACGTATGGCTAGGAGACTCCAGCTGACAGATAAAGCCCTGGTCAAGACTTTACTACCAGTCTATCAAGTGTTCAACAGGCGGGTGAAGGGAACATGACCCTGCATCAAGAAATCAATAAGGCTGAACACATCACCTTCAACCTCCAGGTTTGGCTTCCATTCCACTCCTCTAGGGGTTCACAAAGTTCACAAGAGCACCTCAGCTGAGCAAATGAAGACTTTCTGTCCCAAAACACAGACCCGCAGTACTGTCAATTACCTGTGTCCCATTTTCAGAGTGGTCCTAATAATGCCCTTTTTGTAGGTTGTTCCAACCAAACAGTCATATTAGTGCCAATTAAGTGACATCTGAACAAAGAGCTAAAAATGGTTATGGTAATGACCTCAGTTATCGTCAATAACAGCAAAAGCATGATTCTGTAATAGCTCACACCACACTGAAAGCAAGCAAACGTGAGGATTCTATTTATTTAACCATGTGGGGTAGATAGAAACTTTATTGATCCCAGTGGGAATTTCAAGATCTTCAGATTTAACCCATCCCTGCAGTGAAACACTCACATACACACATACTAGTGAACAGACACACTGAGGGGGAGTAAGCACACTTACCCGGAATGGTGGGCAGCCCTACCACAGCGCCGGGGGAGCATTCAGGGGTAAGGTGACTTGCTCAAGGGCACTTCAGTCGAATCCTGTTGGTTCATGGGATTGAACCAGCAACCTTCCGAGGCTGGTAACCTAACCTCCAGCCCACGACTGCCCCAAAGGGAGACAGCAATGCAGCTGGCCAGGACTGAACTTGTGATCTCTGTGTTGAGAGACATGCGCTTTGCTGCAGAGCCACGATATATTAAACTCACCAATTATTATTTAATTATTTTATAGAGCACTTTTTCCTACTGATGACAGCTCAAAGTGCTTTACAGGAAGATTATAAACAATAATAGGAATTATATGCATTCAGTTACAATCATATAAAGCAATTGATCAAATTAAGAAGATAAATAATAAAGAAATGTACAATTTTAATTAAATGCTACGTTAGAGAAGCCCTGTAAGAAGAGCTTTACAGTAGTCAACTCTGAGGAAGAAGTTTCTCTACACTGCTCTGAGATAGTAAATGTTGTACTTTAGCGGCTATTTCTCAACTGCATTTACATTTGTGATAAAACCGAGCTCAGTCTGAGATTACACACAGTTTTCCTTCTTCATGTTTGTTAAATGAAGCTAAAGAATATAGTTTCTCATAAAGTACAATTTCAGTTTTATTGCCAAGACAATTTCAATCTTCCCACGAGCACTAAGCACTGAGTGAAATGGTGCCCAAGCACACACATTCCACATTTTCTTTTTCCCAGCATGTTCAATTCAGCATATAATAAAACTGTGCTGTTGTTTTTATTTAATGGGATGTTAAATGAGACATATAATACAAGAACAGATTTACATGCTTCAATTTTCCAGAAACACAATATTATTCTTATACAGTACATCTGTATTTACCCACTCTGGTGAAGCTACTGTGCCCTTAAGCCCCGCCTCCCAAGGAGCCCAGTATGGCCTGATTAGTCAGTTCTGCTAGTCCCGCTCCCACACCACGCTAAGGTTTTTCTTACAGTAGCATCGGTTCTGCTGTATCAGTTTGACGCAGAGTCCAATCCTAAAAGTCAGGTAGACACGACCCACCTTCTGGAGCAGGACATTTCAGACATTTCAGCTCTCCATTGAGTGAAGGAGTGCCAAGCTTGCTTGCTAGGTGGGCAATAGGGATTGTGTTATGAGATGACATCACCTTGTAACAGAGAAAAGGGCTGGAATTCCAGTAAGGCATTTCAAGAAAAGAGTTCTCTGTGGAAGAGAGTTTCTCTCCCTGGTGAGTCCTTTGAGCTTTGTTACTTGGCAGACCATATATATAAAGAAGAGAGGATATAGGACACAATAGGTCACCTGTAACTTCTCTTCAGATTGAAAATCACCATCATCCACACTCGCATATCATGAAATATCATTAATGGTTTTTGTTTCTATGATGTATTGAAGCTGGTATCAGACAGTAGTGACTTAAATACCCAGTTTCTGCTTTTAAGCAAACTTTTTAAATAATGGCACTTTTTCTCTATATGGACACAATTTTAAGACTGTTATCCTTGAAGCTTTTCCAATATTTTGCAGTTGTTATGACAGGTGCACCTGAACTTCTCTCACTAGTTGGCCTCGAGATGCCAAGGGTTGCTTTGATTGTGCATGTTTATTTAATTGTACATCTTTTGTACATATCTAACAAATACTGCTAAACGGCATTCACAGTAACACACCAGTACTGTTGCCTTTGTAAATGCAGTTCTGTTGAGCTTTTCATATTGTGGTTTATTTGATATATAATAAATATTTTTCCACTCTTTAATAGTTTTCAATCTACAAAGATCCTGTTGGACGCTTGCTGGTTTTCCACATCTTCACAGTATTGCGTCACACATTAAATTGCAGATTCTAAACCGAATGCTCCTTTAATGGATGTAGTTATTACTGCATAAGTTAATGATGTTGCATAGCAGAGCCGCAACATAAATTCTTCATTTGTATTAGCAGCAAACATGCTGAGAGTGATGCAAACCTCAAACTGGGCCCACAAACAGCGCAACAAAAAAAAAAAACACAAAATCCGTGCATAATGAACCACGGAAATGTCAAGTGTTCTTTCGCATTGCAACTGAGATAAATGAAGGGTTTCGGTGAATCAAAAGCCAAAGTTTTTAGAGCGTGCTTCATTGCAGCAGAGTAGCTAAAGGCACAAGCTTAATTAGTGGAAGTGTTTAATGGTTTTCTATATTGGGCCATGCGGACCATTGCACCATTCCAGGGTTTCGAATGCTCTACTTCGGAAAAGTGAAGCCTGCTGTAGCCAAGAGAGATATGTGCAGGAATCTATAAAACGATGAGAGACAGCAAGGTCAAGGCTTGAGCGCATCTGCTGTGGCACAATGAACTTGATTGCTTTTTCCCTCTGAGTGGTCAGAGCTACTATGTCCTTGTGGCCAACACTTAATCCAAAAGTTCAGAATTTTATCTGATGTTTATGAGAGGCGCTCTTTCTCAGAATAGGACTAGTCCATAACTAAAAGGGATTTTTTATATAGAGATGCATAACGTGCATGCACAAAATTAGTTTAAGTGGCGGAGCTTTTGACTGACTATTATGACTCAGACCTGCACATGACAGTGTGTTCCCTGCCTTAATACACCTTAGTCAGCAGCTAATTAACTTCTGAAAGGGCCAGAACCTTTAGTGGGATCTAATTGTTCATTCCTCTCGTAAGGAAACTCTAATAATGAACAATCACTCAGTCAGTTTGCGCTGTTTGTACTGAATAATAAGCCTTGCAATTAAGCAGGTAATTAAAGCTAAGAACCTTAGGGGTCAGGTGTGCAAATCTAGTCTGACGGGGGGGTCTGACGGGGGGGCGGGGGGGTCTGACGGGGGGGGCGGGGGGGGTGGGGGGGTGACGACGACATATACTACTTTATATGTAAATATTATGACAAACTGTATTATTAACAGGAATAATAATATCATACATGTTAAGAATAAAAACAATAGGGATTACGTTTTAAGGCCTTTCACAATGCAATTTTTTTTAATTCCTAATAATAATAGTGACAATTAGGAATTACTATGTACTCAACTTGACGACCATGTCATGACACCATTAGGAGTTTCTCACATGTGCCCCCCCCATACACACACACACACACTTTTACATCACTGAAATATAGAATTGCACAGGTTTTTCACAATTTTTTGCTGAATTATTAAGATGTAAACAAAGTAATTCACAGTCCTTGCACAGACCCTGCACAGTCTCGTACTGGAGTACCTGCAAGATATACTGTAATTATTTCCTATTAAGAACCGTCGTGATTACTCAGATCACAGGATGCTGGTTTGCTATTGGTTCCTAACATTCAGAAGACCTCAAAGTGGGGAAAGAGCTTTTTCCTACAAAGTCCCCAAACTGTGGAATAATCTCCCAATTAAGGTTTGGGACTCTGACACAGTGTCAACCTTTAAGTCTAGACTGAAAACATACTGGTTTAACTGGTTTAGCTTTTGGTGATTAATCTTCCCCTTAGATAAAGGCAGGAGATCCAGGGGTTCATGGACACAGAGGTGTATGGTAAACTGAGATGTTGGTGCTGTTGTCCCACAACTTCATGCATCACACAGGTTTGTTGACGGTGGAGTGAGGGGATCCCAGTGTCTCAGAGTGCTCTCATGTCTATGTTATCTTCTGGTTCGCTCCTTTTAGTTTAGGCTGTTATAGTTAGATCTGCCGGAGTCACCTGTTTATTTCTTATATATTTTCTACAGTCATACCACTGAGCCGAACTAGCTTTCTCTTCCTGAGATAATGACTGTCCTCCCTTCCTGCTGATCGGTGTTGGAGGACTGACCATCAGGACCTCTTCCTCACCCATCACCAACCAGCTCTCCTAGTCATTTGTGCCAACTGCAACACCCTCGATTACATCACTGTTCCATCCAGATGTACCAGCACTAAGATGGGATGGGACTGTTTCAATTTTCTCTTACTTTTCATAAAGACTCAATCACAGACTGTCTCAGTCAAAGACAGTTTCTGAAGCTTTACATCCAGACTTCAAACAGATGTTCCCTTAGCTTTTCTTTGGTATTCAGCTAAATACTGTTTGACCAGAGGAGGATGGGTCTCCCCTTGAGAGTCTTAAATAAAATATTTAATAAAATATTCAAGTATTTGTACTGAGTATTTTCTTAGAAGTATACGTTTATTCTGAATGCTTATTAGTATATTAGTAGATGAAGGAATTTTACATTTGTTATGTTTCAGCCATCTTGTTACAAATCTTTTTTTTTACTTACTTATGTTTATGTTGTTTTATTTATGTTATTTTACTTTTACTCTCACATGTGACGTATTGACGTATCAGCACTCCTACTTAATTATTGATTTTGGCTGCTCTACCTACATTTGACAGGTACCTGCAGGCCAGTGTACTCAAACAAACTACACATGAAATAGCTTTGATTTGTATCTCAGTCACTGAGGTATGTAGAAATTCAGAAACATAGGTGAAATTTCAAATTGCTAAAGAGAGTAACAGCTTTTCTGAGCCAGGACTGATACAAATACAGAGAAATCAGCTGTCGACTAATTAAATCATATAGAAATGGAGAGTCTATAAAAAAGACATGTTTAAAGCCCTCTTGAAGTTTTTGACTCCACTTGTAATACAGACCTGCATAACCCACTGAAAGAGTTAATTTTAATACATTTTGGAGGAACTCACTGTAAGTACTTCTGTGGCTGTGATGTCTGATCTGTTCGTTCTTCCTTTACTTAAGTGCTAATTCTTCACCGGAGCTTTCTGTCTTTTATTACAGACGTGTACTGGCTGTACTCATTATAGTAAAATCTATTCTACACACTGGTAGTCAAATTCTTTTAATAAATACTTTACCTTCTCAATCTTTAGGTTACATAGACTACTACATAATGCAGTCATTTAAACTAAATAAGGTAGGAGTATTTAAATTAAAATGTAATGCCCAGTTTGTGTGCTGGCCAGAAAAATCTGCCGCTACTGAGAACAACATTGCTCTGTGGCTTCTAATCCCCGCTGTACTCATTTCAATTTCATAAACATGAGTACCTCCATTTTATTATTTAATTAAATAATTATTCCACACCGTGTCAGGCAGTGCTGGCACCCTTCAAGATGATCCTCATTTGAACTCATTCATGCATTGCATATGAATGTGGATTTTGACAGAGATATCTGTTGCTTTTAAGAGAACTTGGATGAAAGAATTATTTTATTTTCTCCATGTCACCACACTGGATTTTAAATAAAAAAAATAAGTGTAGACTTTCAGGTTTAATTCAAAAATATCCTATAAAATATTTTTCAACAAAGCCTCCTCATTTTAGGGGCTCAAAAGTAATTGGACAAATTTACATTGCTGTAAATAAAATGTTCATTTTTAATACTTTGTTGAGAATCATTTGCAGGCAATGACTGCCTGATATCTGAAACCCATGGACATCAACAAACTCAAGTTTTCCTCCTTTGTGATGCTTGTGATGCCAGGCTGTCTTTAGTCGTTGCTTGTTTGAGATGTTTTCTGCCTTAAGTTTTGTCTTAAGCAGTGAAATGCATGCTTAATCTGGCTGAGATCTGGTGATTGACTCGGCCATTGGAGAATATTCCACTTCTTTGCCTTAAAAAACACCTGGGTTGGTTTCTCAGTATGTTTTGGGTCACTGTCCATCTGTACTGCGAAGTGCAGTCCAATCAACCTTGCTGCATTTGGTTGATTCTGAGCAAAAAGTAAAGTACATTGCCTCCACCCTGTGTAACAGAGGATGTGGTGTGCTTTTGATCATGAGTTGTTCCAAGCCATCTCCATACTTTCTTCCTCACATCATTCTGATACAGGTTGATCTAAGTTTATTTCCGTCCATACAATGCTGTTCCAGAACTGGGCTGGCTTCTGTAGATTTTTTGATTTGGCTAAGTCTAATCTGGGGTTTCTATTTTTGTGGCTGATTAATGGTTTGCATCTTGTGATGAACCCTCTGTATTTGTATTCTTTTTAAGACTTAGATACTGATACACCTGCTTCCTGGAAAGTGTTCTTCACTTGGGTGGATGTTATGAAGCAGGTTTTTTCTTCACCATGGAAAGGATTCTGCGATCATCCACCACTGATGTCTTCCGAGGACGTCCAGGCCTTTTTGAGTTCCTGAGCTCACCACTGCAATGTTTTTTTCCCAGAATGTACCAAACTGTTAATTCGGCCACTCCTAACATTTCTGCTATCTTTCTGATGGATTTCTTCTTTGTTTCAGCCTAATGGTGGCCTGTTTCACTTTCACTGAGAGCTCCTTTGACCACATGTTTGGGGGGTTCACTGCAACAGCTTCCAAATAAAAATGTCACACCTGCAATCAACTCCAGACCTTTTACCTGCTTAATTGATGGATTTATGAGGAAAAGCCCATGAGATAGCTTTTGAGATAGTTGTCCAATTATTTTTGGTCCCTTGAAAAAGAGACAGGTACATATTAAAGAGCTGTCATTCCTAAACCCTTCATTATTAGGATGTCAATACCCTTACATAAAAGCTGGGAGTCTGCACTTTAAGCCCACATCAATTATATAACAGTATTTGAATATTTTTTAGTAAACAGTTAAAATGGCAAAACTTGTGTCACTGTCCAATTATTTATTTGTGGGCCTATATATATATATATATATATATATATATATATATATATATATATATATATATATATATATATATATATATATATATATATAATTTTTTTTTTTCACACAATATATATTCACCCATCCTTTCAAAACATTCAGTTCAGGCCACTTCCATGGCCACAGGTGTATAAAACCAAGCACCTAGACATGCAGACTGCTTCTACACACATTAGTGAAAGAATGCGTCGCTCTCAGGAGCTCAGTGAATACCAGCGTGGTACCATGATAGGACACCACCAGTGCAACAAATCCAGTTGTGAAAATTTCCTCAATACTAAATACTCCACAGTCAACTGTCAGTGGTATTATAACACAATGGAAGTGATTGGGAACGACAACAACTCAGAAACTAATTGGTAGTCACATAAAATGACAGAGCGGGTGAGCGGATGCTGAGGCGCATAGTGCATAGAGTTCGCCAACATTGCGCAAAGTAATTCGCTACAGACCTCCAAACTTCATGGGGTCTTTAACTCAAGAACAGTGCGTAGAGAGCTTCCTGAAATGGGTTTCATTGACCGAGCAGCTGCATCCAAGCCTTACATTACCAAGCGCAATGTTAAGCGTCAGATGAAGTGGTGTAAAGCACATCGTCACTGGACTCTAGAACAGTGGAGACGTGTTCTCTGGAGTGATGAATCACGCTTCTCTGTCTGCCAATCCAATTGACAAGTCTGGTTTGGCAGTTGCCAGGAGAATGGTGCTTGTCTGACTGCTTTGTGTAGAGGTTGGTGGAGAGGGGATCATGATGTGGGGTTGGTCAGCCAAAACCATCTTACTGACTGTCAATTATAACACATAGGAGCGCTATGTAGTTCTGGAATTACAGACTGTAATCCAGGTTATGGATCATTCTCAGCATTGCAGAGACACTGACATTGTAGTGGTGTCAATGTGTGTTGCGCTGGTGGATCAGACACAGTAGTAATGCAGGAGTAATTACACACTGTGTCCACTTACTGTTCATTGTTCTAAGAACACTGACAGCTTTTCCTTATCTTCTCCTTTTCTTAGTAAGGCGTCTTGACAGCTACACATCCTTTTAGACCCCTAGCGTTGAGGTATCTTCTCACAGTGAAAGGATGGACAGAAGGTGTAGCTCAAATAGCCATTTTATTGTACATATATAGGAGGACAAGTAGATCGGTTGCATGATAGGCTGATGATTGAGAAACCATGGTCATGTGATGTCCCAAGGGATACTAGGAGTTGGAGTTTGTGCATGTCTGATGGGTTGCAGTTCAGACTGAGCCGGAGAGAGGCATGCCAGGTGGTCTCTAAATATTGCACAGTACTGTAGTTTAGGTGCCAAATAAAGGTTCTATTGAGCAACACTTGTCTCTCTATAGAACAATTACAATTGCTGGTCTTTTAATGAACCTCGACACAATATAAATATACTATACTAATTAAATATATTTTTCTTGAACTGTATGTTAATGTCTGGAACACTTAGAAGCATAGTCTAATGAAAATATCAGAATCAGAGAAAGAATCAGAAAAAGTTTTTTTTTTTACTGGTCCTTGTTATTGCGACAATGCTGTCTTTCTGTATGTCTCTAAGTGTGCATCCCATTGCTTTAGAACCTGTTCCTTTATTAAAAGCGACTAATGCATCACTGTGACCTACATTTGAAGCGAGGTTGGTCATCCCTGATGTAAGATGAAAGCTCAGAATGGACATTATTAAGAGATGAAAGTGCCCCTTTATTATCATACTATTTTTCTCCTCTGCCAACAGTCAGACATGCAGATCATCATACTCAATCATAAGACCGGATGGTCACGTTGCACTGCTATATTTATATGTTATCCTTTAAACTGACACGTCATATTCCAGCTTTGATCTTAGTGAAACTCAATTTGCTTAAATAAGTGTTAAATTAAAGAAAAGAAAAATAAATATTTGATGTGATGCGCTACATCACACTTTTGCTGAACTGTCTTTCTTACCATCATCCCAGCAGTAGTGTTTTTTGGATTCGGAGTCAGAGAATACAAGCAGTGCAGGCTGCATGGTGGTCTCAACAGGGGGTGCATTGCTGATTCACCTCTGATCAATAGCTAATTCACTTACATAATTAAGGAGCGCAGTAATTGTGTCATGTCAGACAGTGTGATAATTGATCACCATGGCCGCTCATTTTACCCCATGGCTCTGGGATGCACTGACCTATCATTTTTCACAGTGCAGCCTGTAGAGGAGTAGAGCCGGGCTTCAACGCTTGCTTCACACCATGTCAAGCAGCACTGGCACCTCTCAAAATCATCCTCATTGGAACTCGTTCATGCATTGCGTATGAATGTGGAGCTTGATTGAGATACCTGCAGCCATTCAAGGGAAATAATAGCTTGGAAAAAGGATTCTGGTAGAGTAAGAATGATTGATTTTCATTTGAATGAATGTTTTGTTGCATTATAGAAAATATACAAGATGGAAATTTGTCTGAAAATTATTTCTTTTGTGTGTGGGATTTGAATGTACTTTATTTTTGACTCTTGTACCCACGGGCATACGTTCTGAATAGATGAGCTATATTTCTAAAACCATGATAATCAACAAAATACAGTAGGTGCACATGTTATGCAAACTTTTTTTTTTTAATTATATATAAAAATGTTTGACTACTTTGATCAAGTTTATAAAGGTAAAGTGAAAACAAATTGATCTGCAAAAAAAAAATTGATCTGCAAATTTAGGAGTGAAATTTGTATGTTATTCTAAAATAAATCACACTTTATATTTGACTTAATATCAAAATCTGCAAGGTTGCAAATATAGAAAAATCTCTGTTACGAAAAACATGATAACACTTCCTACGAATACTGTATTTGTATATAAATGCATTTATATAGCATTATGTGGCATACATATTAGCATAAGCAGTCATAATTGCATGCACAGCATTTTATAAAGCAAGAGTGTATGACTTTATAAAGTCAGGTTCCATTACTCATTATAGTATCTCCTCCAGTTACCAATTAGCTAGGTACAAATTACAAGTGCCCAAGTGCTGCTTCTTTTAAGCTAAGGTAGTAGCAACAGTTGTGATGGGTCCAGTGGTTATCCAGGAAATATGCTGGAGCCCTGTTGTAGTGCATCACCATATTCATATTTACATGCTCAAGCAACCCTAAATTGACTCCCAGCACCCCTAAAAATAATAGTGAAAAAATATTTTTCTTTTAACCTTAATTGTGGGTGCATGTGTGTGTTGTCAGCAAGTCAGCTATAGAAATTTGATTCTAATTATTCTGTCGCACTTGACACATGACACACTTACCCCAAGTATCATGCCCTGAATTTCTCTTATTTTGAGCCGGTCAGCAAGCCATCAAGTGCTGATGCTTCAGATACTAAACTAACCTCGAATGCTGTGCTCTCTTTTATGTTCACTTATTAGTAGAATGTTTTTCAGTTGTGCATCACAATTGAGCAAGAGTGTCCTAACAACCAGTTAGCCCAATAACATCCTTGGCGGCCGTACCAGGAGATTTAGACAGAGGACTGAGAATTGCTAATAGGACTATATGCAAAATAAGCCTCTATACAAAAATAGGCTTTAATACAATTTAATACATTTTTATTCTTTAAAAATCATCTGATACGCTTAAATTAATTGTGAAATGGATATGTATATATATATATATATATATATATATATATATATATATATATATATATATATATATATATATATATATATATTATTTTTTTAATTTTTTATTTTTTTTTTAAATAAAATGTCTTAATACATTTGTAAACTAAGCTTTGTGAATCAAGGTTTGTTGGTGTCTTTCCAGTTACAGTGTTTCCCCAGCACTAATTTCAGATTGATAGTCCAAAATTACTTTAAAATGTAGGTTTTTTTTAAGAGCTGTTCCTAAACCTCTAAGTCTACAATCGGCCCTGCAGTGGATATTAGAACGTGTTATAAAACCTCTTACTTGGGCATGTGTTGGGCATCTAATTGAAGTACCTAAAGCAACTATACTAGCTTCTGTCAGACATTATAATGTATTATGCAGGCAATGGCTTATAAATGTGTTTACAGAGCATAGTAAATACAGGATTAAACACATAACAGCCATTCATTGAAGGTTATGTCCAAATAGTTGAATGAAGCTAATATGAACCTATTTGCTGTCCTTGATTTTGTCTGACCTGGTCTCAGTATCTCTACTGTCGATCCGCATGAATACCAGATCATGACATGCTGGTTAGTTCTGCCAATATAGCTAATGGGGCTAAATTAGGGAACGCAGACAGGAAAAGATGTTTCATTCAAGTATTCAGATGCTGCCAAAGCATGACTCAAGTCAGGAAGAATCATTTGTATTGGCCTTTAATGTGATGTAATGACAAAGCAAGGCTCAATTCACTTTATCACCCCTGCTAGGCACACAGAAGCAACCTCGTCATCAGCCAGATTTAGACAGAACTCATGAGCTCTAGGATGTGACGCATTCTTACTACAACAAAAGCGCATGCAATTTAATAGTGGGACCCCCACTATGTTTTGCATGAACACTTTCTGCACCTATTTGAAGAAAATCTATGTTTTCAGTGACCTAAACTGCTGTTCTCATGTGAACTGGAAGATAAAGGAAACAGCATAATAGTGTGATGAAGATGCCAACATTGCAACAGACAAAAAGAATAATGTGCTTGAAAATTAAAACAATCAAGCAGATACATACCGACTATCCTTCCTGCCAAAAACAAAGAACACACAAAAAGAAGACCACCCATGTGCAACACGTTTCAATACAGGTTGCAGTCTCTCTTCTCATCTACAACATGGAGACATGCCAGGCCAAAATGAGCACTTTGCAATCAATGTAACAGTAGGGGCTGATGCAAAAATGCCGAGCGGATAAGTAGGGGCTGGAGAGGGACAGACACAGCAGATGGTTCCATCCTTCTCATTAAACGTGCTGGAATTTATTTCCCAGGTAATTGAGGGTAAAATGAATAACTGACAGCCAGGAGGCCCACATTCGTCATCTAGGTAGAAAGAGCATCAAATATTGCAGTACTGCTGTACATATGAATCATTTCTCAAGCCAGGGACTTCATATATTTCAAGAACAAGAATGTTAGAGCGTTACAGCACAAAACAGTATAGATCCATCAGTAGGGTCCCTGAAACTAAATTACTGCAGTGCTGTATTTAAGTCAGTTGATATTTAAGTTTAGTTATCTTTTATAGATCAGTTTATTTCAGCACATAGCCAGACAGATAAACTTCATATGGCATACTGCACTAGTAATTGAGCTTAACCCTTTAAACTCTAGGCCTATTTCAGTTAATTCATTAATTCAGTTAACATGGGTCCAAGCACTATATGGGCCATTTGCAATGCTCTGAAAAGTCTATTCACCGTATTTGGCCACACCCACTTTCAAGCGTGTGTTTGTTCCGCCTTTGTGTTAGAACTTCCGGTCAGCTAGCAAAAATTAATACAGTTACATGGGAAGAGAGCAGAGAGGCAATAAGGAGCTCGAATGGGACAACACTGTCTCATCCAAGGTTAATAACACAGTGGGTGGATGATATGAGAAGGTGGTCTGAGGTTGCTTACGGCGATGTTTTTAATTATTTTGTACTCTCGGAAGGTGTAGACGGTTCGGCATTGAAAAACTACACAACTACTGAAGTGTATCAGTACCTGCACAGTGGGAAGGTCGGCTGTGTACTCCCACATAAAGACGGTGAGTTTATATTTCTGAAAGCCGGTTAAACCCAAGTCCAGCCAGCTGCCCGAGCCAATCTGCGTCGGTGTTAATTACAGATAGCCTAGCGCGGTGGACACTGATCAGAAAACAGTTACTTAACTCGCAAACACCCGATGCGTCTACTTCCTCGGAACTTCATAAGCGAGACGCTTCTCTGGATAAGGATGCTCTGGTACTGGTTCTCCTCCACAGAATGGTAAGAGCAGACATACGGAGGTTTGGGGTGGATGTTTTAAATTTAGTGCCTTCAGCCGTAGACGCAGGTCCTCTTTTTTGGAAGGTGGTCCCACAACACTCTGATCTTTATGTGCTGTGTTCATAACTCTGTTGTTCAAGACAAATTTTCCTCGTCTTCCAATTACTGACCCCCTCTAACTCATCATGTTATGCTAGTCATTTTATACACTACCGCTCAAAAGTTTAGGATCACTTTAGAATTACATTTCATGCAATTTTCATGCAATTCATGCAATTTTCATGCAATTCACAAACAATATTGTCCATTTCACAATTAAGTGTATCAGATGATTTTTAAAGAATAGAAATGTTTGTATTAAAGTCTATTTTTGTATAGAGGCCTATTTTGCATATAGTCCTATTATCAGCAATTCTCAGTCCTCTGTCTAAATCTCCTGGTACGGCCACCAATCCAAGTTAAGGATGTTATTGGGCTAATTGGTTGTTAGGAAACACTCTTGCTCAATTGTGATGCACAGCTGAAAAACATTCTACTAATAAGTGAGTATAAAAGGGAGAACAATATTCTAGGTTAGTTTAGTATCTGAAGCATCAGCAGATGATGGCTTGCTGACCGACTCAAAATGACCAGAAAGAAACAACTTTCTTTAGAGACCCGTCAGTCCATTGTTGTGTTCAGGAAGGAAGGCTACTCCATTGAAAACAAGGAAATTTCACTGTGATCCCAAACTTTTGAGCGGTAGTGTATGTTTGTTGTCATTTTGCTTGTAATTAGTATCAACGAATCTGCGGTCGCACCGGAAGTTCTAACACAAAGTCAACAAAGATGGTCCCCCTCAGTGTTGTCGTGGAAAATAGCATAAATATGACTATAAACCCCTTTTAATGACCCATATTCATTTCTTATTGCATGTATTGTTGAGTATCTCTTTGTTAAATCTACTGAAATTAGTTTATTTCATAAATGTCATGTTCCAAGTGTTTATTAAAAAATCTTGTTTTTGATTATTATTTGAATTCTTGTTTATTTATTTAATGGACTAAAATAGTCCTAGTAAATATGTTCCTGACTGCAAATGTTTACAAATGTCAATAGTTCCTATCAAATTCCATAGTGAACACATAAGAGTTAATTTTGACCCATGCTGTGCGTGATACAACTATGATTTTTATTAACAAAGTAAAAGAAATAAAACTGAACTAAGGATTTGTGAAGATCAAAAACAAGCAATTTAAGGAATTCATGGAAGCTTAAATGATGAAATTAATTTATTGCAGAGATATAGAAAATAAAATCTCTGTCGGGTCACTTTAGACCCAGATTGAGCATCTAAGGGTTGAAATAAATCAGTTTTTACGTTTTTAGGACAATGTGAATATTGCTCAATTAAAACTTGTTTTTAAACCAGGGAAATATTTTTGCTGCTGGGCATTAAAGCAGTTTCATCTCTAATAAGGGGGAGGCTGAGCAATACAAGCTATCCCTAAGATCAGCTAATGCTAATTATAGCATTATCTTCAACTGTGGAGCTCATTATCTTTCACACATGCTAGTGCAGCTCAGATTGGTAAACATTTATTATTGATGTGTTTAATCAAAATTCTGATAACACTTATGTATCTATTTGTTTAATTTCTTGTTCATGAAGGTAGTTAGTGACACAATCTAATTAAAAATCTTAAACTTTTCAGCCTTGCTTAAACATGTTCTTCACGCCAAATAAATGCAACATCATTCAAAAACAACAATATTAATAGAAGCAACAAAAACAACAGAATATCCACTTTTTATATCCAACAATTTTTAGTTAAAATCAGCGTTAGCACATGAAGTAACTCAGATAATAATAACTTACTTTAAACCCAGTATGCATTAGACTGTTGCTAGTTTTGGCTTTGAACTGTGAATGTCTGTAGTGTCTGTGAAATGCAACAAGCGGAGTACTGGGCTGGGCGACGGTGTGATAGCCAGGAAACCAGAGGAGCTGAAGAACTGAAGATTCCAGGCGTTGGTTTCCTGTGAAAGCAGAGGTTAGAGCAGAGTTTAGTTCCAGGAGATAACATCCTGTAAGAACAGAAATAGAGCAGACAGCCTAACGAAAGGGTAGTGAACACGTGTGGCGAGCCACAAGATAGCCTGGCCTGGCGCTGGGTTGGGGGTAATGTGGCTGGGTAGATTTAGCTTGAACTGGCATGACTAGGAAAACCTGGACTTGGCGTGGTGTGGCATGGCGTGGTTTGGAGATGGATGGCTTGCTTGGGCCCGAGTGGTTGGCTTGATTGGACCCGACTGGGTTGGCTTGACTTAACTGGACCCGGCTGGGTTGGCTTGACATGACTAGACTTGGCTGGGTATTGCTTGGCCTTGATTTGGCTTGGCGGGGTAAGGCATTAGCCTAGCTTAGCCGAACAGCGATAACAAGAGGCTTGGTTTGCATGTACAGATGGTACGAACAATACCAGGCCCTGTGGTGACGGAGTGAGGGAGTATTGTAGAGTTAATGAGAGACAGGTGTAGTGTGTTCTAATCTAATTAGTATACAGGGGACAGGGACCTCTGGTGGCGCTGAGCAGGACTGCTTACAATGTATTCTAAATTGTTTAATTCAAAACTTTGCCAACCTCAGAAATGAAATTAGAGACAGTGTGTTTTAATTATATACTGAATTATTTTAACAGCCTTTTAATTCTGACTAACTTTCAATATGGGTTTATTCTGAAAATGAAATTTTCCTTCACAAGACAAAGCAGCAGTCGGCTGTGATTGGCTGAAAGCTGTGTCAGTCAGTACTGGAGCCATATTGTTATTTAAGTTTTTAAGATGTATTGCTATAACATATTCTGTAACTACTATGGAACAAATAGTTCTGAAGATATTGGAGTGACATATGGATTCACCTTTCCGTGTGCTGCTTCAAATCTTAGGCTTTGCAGTTGTTGATTTGCAGCAACATCAACACTTTCATCTGCTTTCACAGGCTACGTTCATCGTGATTCATGAATTCTGTTTATTCCTGAGCTTTGTGGGAGAACCGTTGAGGGTTCCACTCCAAGTTTTGGTCCTCAGGAATGGACACAGATGGTACCTTTACCTAGTACATCACATAGTGTGATCATGACACTCTTCCTGCAGTAAAGATAACTGTCTGAAGCACGGCAGATGCTGAAAGGCCTGAAATGTGGTGACAGCACATGGCTGAACTTCAACTGTGTTTAAGGTCTTTGCTCAAAAACCAGAAAAAAGCAGGTCATTCTGTGACCTCTCCCTTCTTCCTCGCCGTTCAGACGCCTCTCCTTGGAACTCTAGCTTTCATTTCTTTACTTTATTTTCCCAACTTTCTTATCTGTTTTTTTTTTTTTTTGAGCTACAGTGTCAGTGAGCTCGTTATATATAGACAAGTCAAAGCACTATGAAGCCAAAAGAGAATTTCTTTTCTTTTTTTTGTACATTTTACAGTAGTGTGAAAGACACAGGAATTAGAAACGATCCTGTTGGCTCCCAAAGAGGAAACGTACAAAATGCCTCTTCAGGTTTCGGAACACGTGCTGTCAGAATTGTTACAGAAAAAAAAAAGAGAGAGACAGTTTTGGACATGAGTTTTCGGAGCTTGTTATCAGAGTTTAAGGACTGGCATTCCTGTGCTGCACAAGGAGTATCATAGTGTGGGAGTGTTGGCAGCAGACAGTAGGCAGGGGGTTTAATGAAGAAGCAGGCATTGCAGACACACAGAACTGGGCCAGCACAATGCGTGGATGAAGCCACTAATGTAAGTGCAGCTGGCAGAAATGAGCAACGGGTCCTCATTGGAGCTGTGCTCCGTATAGTCTCCTCTTCCAACTGCACTTTCACAGCCCGTCCTGCTAAAGCTACTGCTAAACCTGTTAGTCTGAAAACACAGCACAAAGCCAAGGTAGAATATTAGTCTCAGTCACTTCATTTGCAGAACAGATTTTAACCACTCAGTGAGTCTCCTAAAGGAAGGGAACAATAATAATGTAAGAAGAACTGTAAGTGTCGGCCAGTCAGAGGTACAGAGTCCACAGCAGACATCCTTGTTTTAGTGGCATAAAAACCTAGAAACTCATGGTTTGATGTGATCCGAACATCACAATTTTTAACTGAATGGAAAGCTTTCAGCACTACCGGCTGAATACACAACCGTGGAGCAGATTGTTGCCTATGAGGGTAAGAATGACATGAGGAAGCAGGGGTCTAAGCTATTGAAAAGGGGCTTTAATGACCTCTTTAACAAACTCAGCAAGCTCAACTTCCAGCCATTTATCAATAGTTCTCTGCCTGCATGCAAAACCAATATGTTCAAGGCTTAAACATTTGGCTATACAAAAGATGGAAACTCATTTTCAGCTGTTTTTAATAATTGTTTTTTGGCTTAGCTCTACCGCACGGATCTCCTCTACCAGCGCTTCATTATCCTAATTTCATTTTTATGAAAATTCGATGTATTTTTAGGGCGTCCAAGGAGAATTGTGAGATGGACTAATAAGAGAGGTATCCAATCTCTGACAGAGAACCAGATTTTTTCCTACTCTTATTGATGGCAACACATCAACACTAACACCTAAAGATTGTCTGTCTTTAGTCTAGACCCACAACATTCTCATCCTGCTAAGAATGTCCCAACACCGTTGCATTTATTGGATGAAAGCCATGGCAATGATCAGCTGTATCAATTGCCATAGATACCAAAACCCCATGAGCAATCCACATTATCCTCCTACACCCCAACCCCCCACCCCACCTGCACTGAACCTCCCAGAAAGAAGCTGGAGAGGCTGATATCAACTGGAACGAGACTGTCACTTTCCCTGACAGCCAGCCTTCAGGTACAGTGAAAGTCAGCTTTTCCCTCTACCCTCATCTCCTGCCTCATCTCCACTTCAATCCCCCAGACTTTCCCCTAAGAAGAGTTGAGCTCCCCCATCACCTGTAGCACCTCAAAGAAAGAGACAGGCTTCTTAATAACCAGAGAGGCAGCTTCAGTCTTTACGTCATCATCAGCTGGAGCCCCACCCAACCTGTTCTACAAAATGGGAAAAGACCGCTATGTTGACGGGTCTGTGCTGCTGTAATGATGCTATAGTGATGTACACAAGCTACGTTATATATAGAACTATATTGCTATATTGGAGTCTTTTGGAGTTCCTCAGCATGTGACAGGAGCACACTGTCATGGCCATTCTGTGGATGTGGTTTTATCTCAAAGGATCTCAAAATATCAAGTATGTCACTTTGTCAGATCGCTATATGCGGCCCTCACTAGACTTTAAGTCCAGACACAACTGATTTAAGAAAAGGTCTTTAAATGACAGCCCAGCTACACTTTTTCTATTAACAAAGTGTGCCCTGCTCCATGCCAACCATCTGATACTGTTAATGCTCTGTTAGGTAGCTTAAACTAAAATTTGTCATAGTTATAGATGAGATTGCACCAGTTGAAGTTAAAACCAAGTCATGTCATCTGATAGAACAATAAAAACATGCTACTGAAGTGAAATTCAAGAGATTATAGCAGGGCGAGATGCAGTTGGCATAAACCCAAGCTATATATTTTTTAAAAATCTTCAAAAATAGGCTGCATGATTACAATATAATAACATGCAAACCTAGAGAATCTTGATTTTTCATAATTATTAACAATAACATTAACAACTGCAAATAACTTTTTACCAAAGTAACAAAGCCACCTATAGATATGCTCCCTGAATTAGAGCTTGCATACTTTTTAACAAGGATCTACTATATCAGACATGCTATTAGTATATCTACATCAACAATGAGCCCAACAATAAATTCTTTTCATTATCATGCAAAGATATATTGGTAAATTGTCCCAGTTTAGTGCTTTCAATGTTAAAATCTAAATTCATATGCATCTATTTGTATGATAATGAAGAGAACATGAGTTTATTGTTGATGTAGACATACTAATAGCTTGTCTGATATAATAGATTTTAATGTTAATGGCTAATATAGATGTCGGGAGTATAACAGTGTCTAATAGCTGTTAAAGAATTATATATATAATTATATAATTAATTATATAATAGCATATATATATATATATATATATATATATATATATATATATATATATATATATATATATATATATATATATATATATATATATAATTTATTTATTTATTTATTTTTTTCATTTCAATTATCTGGTCTTACCCTGCTTTGGAGTCAAAGGAGCATTTTTTTATTCCTCACTTTCATTTGAACCTCTTCAACGGTGAATGTAGATTAATTTCAAAGTGTATCAGTCTAATTAAATGCTTTTGGATAGGAAAGCATTTTTAAATTAACTTCCACTGCAGCCACCAGAACATAAAACATCAAGAAAATGATGAGCTTGTCTGATATAATAGATTTTAATGTTAAAAAGTATGCAAACTCTAATTCAAGGGACATATTTGTTTTTTGTTAGTTTGTCAGCCCTGGCAAAGAGTCCTTTGCATTTTGGCATGTTATTGTAGATAAATGTGATTGTTGATGCACATTTTATATTGTAATCACAACAAAAGGTTTCTTGAAGAAATTGTCCATCCATCCATCCGTCCATTATCTTAGGTAGATAGATAGATAGGTAGACCGCTTCGGTAGAGCAAATACGCAAAAAAAAACAAAAGCACTATTTATATGTATAGACTGTGTACATGGTGTATAATATAATAGGCATAATATAATAATAATAGCATATTATTTATTATATATAGTTTACAGTATAGTTATATATAACATAAAGTTATACAGATTAATCTGAAATAAATATATAATATGATACAGTCTGATAACTGATACAAAGGTCTGGCATATAACAGTGTCTGATCACTGATATAGAGGTCAGGAGTACAACAGTGTCTGATAACTGATACAGAGGTCCGGAGTATAACAGTGTCTAATAACTGATGTAGAGGTCCGGAGTATAACAGTGTCTAATAACTGATGTAGAGGTGCGGAGTATAACAGTGTCTAATAACTGATGTAGAGGTGCGGAGTATAACAGTGTCTGATGACTGATATAGACGTCCTGAGTATAACAGTGTCTGATAACTGATGTAGAGTTGCGGAGTATAACAGTGTCTGATGACTGATATAGAGGTCCTGAGTATAACAGAGTCTGATGGCTAATATAGAACTCTGGAGTATAACAGTGTCTGATAACTGATGATGAAATGTTTGGATTTTCAGGTTTGAAATATATATATATTTTTTTTTAATTAATTAATTAATTAATTTTTTTGAATTATTATTATTATTTTTTTTCCATTTAAATTATCTTTGTATTTTCTTTGCCTTGTCTTGTCCAGCATTTTTTTTATTCCCCACTTTCATTTGAAACTCTTCAACGGTGAATGTGAATTAATTTCAAAGTGTATCAGTCTAATTAAATGCTTTTGGAAAGGAAAGCTTTTTTAAATTAACCTTCCACTGCAGCCACCAGAACATAAAACATCAAGAAAATGATGATATTAAACGTAGATAAAGATCAGAAGGTCAGTAATTAATTTACTATAATAGGATCACTCTTATGACCTGGTTCATTGGCTATCAGAGCCTTTAACACATGACTTGACACCCGTTAGTAATGTTATAGATGAAACCACCCTGGGAGACTGGTGGGTTAATTTGAAACAAGTTATAATAGGAAACTCTAAGTTAGTGCTAAATTAAGGTCCGTAAGGGTTACAAGTAAATTAATTAACTGATATTGGGAAGCTTTTCCCCCTGACTTATACTTACAAAATATGTATATACAGTAGTTCTCAAGGGCTGGAACAGCTTTTGGCTGAGCTGCGGCACCATTGTGCTCTTTTGTTGGCATTCTCAACTGAAGAAATAAATCACTGCACTTCTGTGTTCCCATACTGGGACTTTCGTCTGTTTTAGAAATGAGCTTTCTCAGCGGATACATCCGCAGCAGAAAAAAACCCCATCTTTACTCATCCTGAACACATTTCGCAAGTCTTCCTTAATAACCAGTAAGGACCGCCATTATTGATTATATATAAAAAAACACACTATAAAAACTGATGTTTTTAATGCTAGGTTGAGCCTGTTGGGTCATGTTCTTATTAAAAGTAGTGTGTACACTATAAAAACATAACATAACATAAAGTGTTGATATGCTGCCTTGAAATTTTGAGGTAATTAAATTTCAAATGGTAAGTACAGAGAAAAGGAATTTGTGTTTCATGCCATATTGTTATTAGTGTTGTTGCTGTCGTTGTTGTAATAAATAAGTCAACATTTTAAGGCAACATTTTTTTATGTTTTTTTTTATAGTGTAGTTTATATTGTGAAGCCAAACCTCAAAGCTACGAATTATGTCACAATAGCATTATAGCCAATAAAAAAAAATAGTATAAACAAGTAAAAATTTTAAGGTAGTTAACTTTTTTTTTAAACTTTTTTATTGTGAGGTTTTTATTGTGTAGTGAAGGCTCTGGTTTAGTGATTGTGTTACAATAGCAATATAGCCAATGAGAAAATAATAATAGAACATAGCTTTTTTCACTTGAATTGTGCTTGTATTCAAACTCTGCTAGTATATTACACCACTGCTCTTGTTTAATTGTTAAGTTGTGGATTGAAGCAAAGGTTAAATTTCAGCAGAAAAACTAGCCAATCAAAAAGTACTTTTGTCTATTGGAGAAACAACTAAATGAGCTCTCCCACTGGTTAGGACTTCAAGAGCTGAAGAGAAAGTCCCACAGGTTAAAAAAACAAATGACACATGAATCACATGATGGAATCGGTTTTGTAAGAAAGTTCCAGATACATCACTGGATATGAGTAAGAGTGTCAGCCTAATAAATGGGTCGTGAAAGATGAAAAACAGCGATGGCAGCTCTATACAGGGGCTTTATAGATATATGTTTTGTAAAATATGGTTTCATATCATCGCTGTCCAATGAAAAACAGGTATCACAAAAATGGCAACTTTACAGGAGAGGCCAAAAACTTCACTTTCTTCACTTTCAATGTAAGTCAATGAAACCAGACATTTTTCCAAGCTATTTCGGAGCATTTCTATTGGCCCATTTATCATGAAAATGTCCCAAATTGTAAACAGCAGCTGCTGCATTTAATTGATGTAGAAAAATAGAAATCGTCAAAAATGGACAGCGACGATATGTCATATGTCTACCATGAGCTTCAAGTAAAACATAGAAGGTCTTATAAGTTAGCTTTATTGTAGAGCTCTGTTTGTCATTTATGGCCTGAAACGAAGGCCTAGCTCTAACAGTCATGGCTCGTCCTTGCTTGTCATCAACATGGATGTTTTATGGATGTGTACTTAATGACAGGAATCTGTAAGCAAACATCCTTAAAAATAAAGACAGGACTGGTGAAAGAAACAAGGGCTTTGAAAAATTTTGGGATATTGAAGGATCCTGAAGTATATCATGCAGAAATCTGCATCAATGTACATGTACATAGTACTTACTACGTAATTAAATGTGTAATTTATGTAATTCCAGTTGAACAATATAGCAAAATCAAAGTATTAACCTAAAGTATTATTAAAGTATTAAGGTATTAACTTAAAGTATTATAAAGTATTAAGTATTAAAGAAGCAATGTGGCTTTGAAACTGTCCCAAGGACACATTTGAATAAACAGAGATGATTAAAGCTGCCAATTCATTGTCTACAATACATTGGAGAAAAAGCTCCCTCCTATTGCACTGTTAGAGCACTCCACAGAATGAAAGCTCTAACAGTCACTCCCTTGTTCTAGGTATCATTCATCATCTTGATGCTTTGGTTCAATTAATTGAAAGTGAGGTGTGAGGTCACCGCTTCTGGAGCATTGTTCAGTTTCTCTTTTTATGTTTGCTTGCTTCAGCTTTGCTTCATCACTAGATAAGTACCTTTTTTTAAATTACATTTGCAATCATAACTTTGTTATTTCAGTTAGGAATCCTGACGGACTCTTAGGCCCTCAGTAAAGGCCTCTTGTTTTCTAGGAACTAAAAATATAAATTCATTTTTATTAATGCAATATAATTCATTTATATTAACATTTATATTATTGGTAAAATTTGCTTGGAAACAAAAGAATTAAGATTATGTTTATACTAGGCAGACAAAGCCAAGCGAATATGAGAAGACGACTCAACAATATAGATCAGAAAGGATGTGTAGCTATCAACAAGCTATCTGTACACCACCAGAATGGACTTGCTATGAATCAAGATCATAAATAAATTGTGAGAGGTGATTGAAGACTGTCAGCTATAATTTAAGGGTTTTGACAAAAATACTACATTAAACAACTTGGAATTACAAAAGTATTTGGACAGTTTCATGGCCTGGTGAAATCTATTCCCTCATTATTTTACAAAATCAGGTCATAAAAGGTCTTGAGTTGAAGTGTTTGGTAGCTGTTTATAGGAACTCTCAACTCTAACAAAGATGTGTCAATGCAAGTGAAGAGGGCTATTATTAGGCTAATAGGAGAGGACAAATCAGCAATTTGGTTTATTCTTAAAGACAAACACAGATGTGTAACAGACGTACATATGTATATGTCGCTGTCCAATGAAAAACAAGTATCTCCAAAATTGCAACTTTATAAGAGACACCAAAAACACTTTACTTTCAATGTAAGTCAATGGAACCAGATTTTTTTCCAAGCTGTCTGGAGCATTTCTATATTGGTCCATTCATCATTAAATTTTCACACAATCTAAACACCCATTGTCGTGTTCAAATTATATAGAAAACTCAAAATCGACAAAAATGAATATATATATATATATATATATATATATATATATATATATATATATATATATATATATATATATATATATATATGTGTGTGTGTGTATGTAAATCAGTGGTAACACTCAGGAACAGGAATGCCAAACAAGTAATTCTGTAAAAAGCCTGTTCAGTTCTGGAACAAAATTCTGATTAAACCAAGATTAACTTGTATCAGAATGATGGAAAGAATAGAGTTTGGACAAGAAAAATTAAGTACTAATGAACTGAAACATACCACATCTTCTGTGTTATAAATGGGCATAGATAAAATGTATAAGTGTAGAGCATTGCTTTCTGCTTAGATTCAGTCAAATGCGTCAATGATGCTAGGACAGTGCTTCACAGTACAGATAATGACACAAAACATAATAAAAAAGCATTGCAAGAGTTGTATAAGGCAAAGAAATGGAATGTTCTTAAATGTCTGAGTCAGTCACTTGACCTTAACCTTACTGAGCATGCTGTTCACTAACTGAAAACAAAGTTTTAGACAGAAAGACACACAAGAAGTAGCAACTGTAGGCGGCTGCAAGAAAGGCCTGAAAAAGAATGTCATGGAAGGAAATTCATTCAACTTTGGCGATGCCTATAGGTTACTGTGAGGGTATCAAAACCAATTAAACAGGTAAACGCAGGTATGGACGTGAGCAGTCTTTAATAAACAATAAACAGGCAAAAAGGGTAACAAACCAGAAATATAAGTCCGATAAAGGGGCAATCCAAAAGACAAAGACCACGAGAGGAGAGATAGGTCGAACACGAAATAGCAATCAGATCAGAGAACGCTGAGTACGCATGTGCTGACAACAATGACAATACTTCACACTGAAGGGTTGGAAAGGTTGGTTTAAATGGGTTTGTCTAATGTGTGACAGCTGAGGGAAATCAGGACTTCGGCGACCCGGAGCGTAGGGGATTGGTTGAATGAGGTGGTGTGCTGGTCCCGTGATCTGGGACTCTGGGAGTTCTGGGAGTTGAAGTCTGAGTTGTATACAGAGTCTAAATCAGGTTCGTGTGGAGAATCGGAAGGTGGCATGACAGTTACAAACAACTAACTGCAAAGGGTTTGCATTCAAATATGAAAAATATTCATTCATTCAAGTTTGTATTACTAATGAATGGGGTGGGGGGTCACTTTAACCACAGTTTGACTGCTTCATTTTAAATCCACTAAGGTGATGTAAAAAGAAAAATTGTGTAACTCTGTAAATACTTGTGGATGAGGTTGTATGCTGATAGGACCATGTTTTTTTGTTTATTTCAGTCTGGCATCCAGACAACTGGTTTGCCTTTTCCATAATAGAATATTTCATTGAGCCACTGAATGTCTCTTAAAGCATTAACACTCCAAAGAGACTATTTCTTTTTATTACAAGTGTTCAACACCACTAATTTGAGTCTCTTTGACCTCCCTCCACACTCCTGTCACCTTTGAAAGTAACTTCAATGTCAGTATAAGGCACTAATGTAATCAATCTTCCCTGATAAGAGTTTTACTATTTGACTCAAATGGAATAATTCTACTATATTTTTAGAATGCAATATAGATAACTGTGCCCCACTGATTTATTTAACAGGTAATAATATTTAAAACGCTAAAGTATTTGCAGACATAGAAATCATTAAGAATTTAAACATTTATCTAGCTGTTTTTCAATAAACTTTTTAAGATAAATATTTCAGCAGTCGTTCTAAAGGAGACTATTGATGTAGAAATAGAGCTTGGATCTAATTATTTTGCTGTTTGTTCATATTTTGAGATGAATAACACTACTGAGGCGAAGTAAAAAACAAGTGGTACCCTAAGGACAGTGAAGCTCAATAACCCGATCTGTATATTATCCAGTACAAGCAATAGCTGTCAGTTCTACAAATGCCCTCAGCATACTCAAAGGTTGTTCTACAAAAGAAAACCTAATTATTAAGATTATGTCAAACTCCAGAAGGAACTTTTGACACACTTTAGCTTCTAAACTGCAGAAGTCTGCTATTGCATAGAGAAGTCTAATAAGAAAACCTGAATTTCAGCCGTAATGAGGTTCGGAAGATGTCAAACAACAGTATTACAGACACAGGCCTCAGGCAAACACACTGCCTTAACATGCTGAGGAGGTGACCCACTGCAAAAGCCAAAACATTTCCATCTCAAACTACTGCCAGTTCAACAAAAGTTCATCGTAAAGTCATCCGGTTGTTATGGTTTTAATCAAAAGGTTTTCCCTTAATTATTAGGTCACTTTGTCAATATTGTGATATTTTTGATTATAAGTCGGTGATTCGTTCCAGGTAGTGTAATGATCGTATTGTTTTAATTTACAGTTACATTTATGGCATTTAGTGGACACTCTCAGTGACAGAAATGCTAGTGCAAAGAGGCTGGAATCCAAAAAAAAACACTGAAGATTATGTTCTGCCAGAAACATGAATCAGTGTTGATTCATAACATGATATATGGTGTTAAGATATGACAACTATAAGATATGACAATTATAAGATATGACAATTACTTTACTATAATAATACTTTGGATTGTTTTAATGTACAATTATATTTATGGCATTTAGTGCACACTCTCAGTGACAAAAATGCTAGTGCAAAGAGGCTGGAATCCAAAGAAACACTGAAGATTATATTCTGCCAGAAACATGAATCAATGTTGATTCATAACATGATATATGCTGTATGTTTACATTCACTACTCGCACAAACATTATTGTTTACATTTGTTACTTGCAACTTGCACTTTATGGCTGCTGCTCTTCATACTTGCACATAAAAGCACACATAACTTTTATTTTTTATTCTTTAACTATAAAAATTATTTTATTTACTTCAGCTTATATTATTATACTTTGTATATTTTGTATATATTTTTTATTATTTCTTTTATTTTTTATCTTTATCTATTGGTGAATGGAGGAACAGCAAAGTAAGAATTTCATTGTACAGTGTAACTGCCTGTTCTGCTGTACATATGACAATAAAACTCTTCATTAGTCTCCATTAGTCTCGTAGTCCATTTTTCAGGCCATCAAGTGGTCATTTTGCAGGTGGAATGGAAATCAACTTTTATATTTTTCAGTAATATCATCATGTTATTTGAAGGTTGCCTAGATCGGGACTGTATAACACATGAACAAACACTGAATAACACATTTATGAAGCAATATTTGAGCATGTATGATCAAGGTGAAATGAGATGTTGTATGAAATTGATGACATTGCATTGACACAAGGGACCTTTACCTAGTGATAGATATTTGTTCCTCTTATAACAGCATTATCAAGCATTGTTCTCATGTGGTAGAACTTAGAAGGAAGGTCTTATTTAGAAGTTTATATCAGCTATATCATGAGTTAAAGTACAAAACTGTCAATACAAAGTTATTTACTTCGGTTTATGGGTTCTTGTGATTATTGGCCTAATTTGTTTATAATCTCTCAAGAATTGCTTTGTAGATGTTATTTAGTAGTTATTTATGTGTTATGGCATCTTTATGTGTTTTTCCCTGTAAATCTGTCAGTAAACCTAGACACTGTTGACTCTCTCTGTGCGTAAAATGTTATAACTCCAAATTAAGCTGCTAGTGAGCACTGAGGGGTAAAAAGGCAGTGTTAAGAATCACATGCTGTAAAAACAATTCACAGCTCTTAACAAAGATGACCTTGCTGAGAAAAGCACAGCTGCAGTGTTCTTGATATTAACGAATCGTGTACCACACACAAAAATTCAGTATAAAAAATATCTGAAACTTCAGGATGAATGTGGGTGGTTGTCATTAGGAGATACTTCGGTCTTGAGTGGAAATGTTTCTTTCATTTCCGCATGTGTAATTTTGTTCTCCAGAAGTTTTTAAGTATTAGGTACAAAATGTAAACAAAGATACATATCTTTGTATCTTTATCTGACAACTAATGTTCTTTGAAACTTGCTGAAACTCCTGAGAGTTGATTATTACAAGCCAATGACGCATAAATATAAAATCTTATGAGCTATTTCAGTAGTTTAGCTGACAGAACACACATGATGACCAGTTAGACTTTTAATATGACCACTATTTAAGATAAGATAAACCTTTATTAACCCCACAGTGGGGAAATTCACCGTGTTACAGCAGCCAATGGATAGCAAGGTACTCAGTACAAAAAATAGATAAATAAACAGAACAGTATATACACTGTAAATAATAATAAGTCAAGAACTCTTAAGATTGTACTTACAAATAATTGCATGTTGATTCTTAATTGCACAGGGGGAATGGAAAAATATTACACATTACATTACACTGAAAAAATGATATTTTCTGCAAGCATGTAGTGTTTAAGTGTGTGTGTGTGTGTGTGTATGTAGTCCGATGTGTATATGTGGTCTGCTAGGAGCAGTGCTGGTTATAGAGTCTAACAGCAGCAGGAAGGAAGGACCTGCAATACTGATACCGATTTATGATTATAGTTTATTTTTGACTAACTATACTGGATTTAATTCAGTGTTCTGGCTTATTCTACATTGATTACTTGCTTTTCAGACCTTTTAGAATCATAGTGTTTTTCTAAACTATAAAATACATTTTATTGTTATATATATATATATATATATATATATATATATATATATATATATATATATATATATATATATATATATATATATTTTGTCATCTTCATCTTTTAAATATTTGCATGTTTTTCTCCACTTAGATTTGATAATTTTGTTAAATCTGATATAAGTGACCGTCTCTCTAAGCCACAATATTTTGTTCACCTCCAACCCCGTTATTCTGTTGCTGCAGATTTTGTGTTTGGTATGTGTTAAATTAACTTTGAATCAATAAAAGTCCTGTTGAAATGATCATTACATAAAGACAGGTAAAATAATTAGATCACATTACTTTACTATAATAATACTTTGGATTACATTACAATTAAATTTTTTTACTTGTTTTTTACTTTACCTTGTTTTAATAACATGCTACTTTCAATCTAAAATGTGACCCAGCCATGTATTTATGGAGTTTATAGTCCATTTCCAAGTCCCCGTGGAGTTAGTTAGTGAGCAATAGTATCTGTTCTTAGCCAGTCTGTGACAGCCTTAGTGTTTTTGGGCAGACTGAGTCAATGTCAGTGGAGATGTCTGCAGCCCTGCAAGCCCTGTCCTCTGTGGCAAACCTGCAGACCCAGGCAGCTTAAAATAGGTTTTTCAAAGCATGAAATGCACCGTCAGAGTGAGTTTAGACAGCAGGACGTGGCGTGTGCACGCTGTGCAGTGTTTTACATAATGAGCTTAGCTCAGAGTCAGTGACCGGAGGGTGGTGGCAATGCAGAGTGATCCTGATACAGCCATAAAGAGTCGTCCTGCCACTGAGCAGCCCTTAGCCCTCAAGCTGATGGAAACAAATAAAAGCCTGTCTTTATGTATTTAGATTTGAAATTTGAGAATTATTCTGTATATGGCACTAGTAGTTCTCCAAGCAATAACAACTCAAACAGCTTTCCAAACACTCTGACTATCATTGATTTTCAAATCATTTATTTATTTAGACTTGGTCATTGACCAAGGTAGGGCAAGTTTATTACATAGCACATTTCATACACTGTGGTCATTCAAATTGCTTTACAAATAAGAAAATACAAAAATAATTCAAAGTAAAGTTTGAAATAATCCAGGAGAATAGAAACTAAAACACAGTTAAAGTATAATTCCAACCATAGACTTAAAAGAGAAATAAATAAAAAAATCAAAAAGTTACATTAAAAATAAATTTCAAATCAAGTGCTGTTACATGACAGAACTGTTTAGAGCTAACAGTATTTTTAATTTGAGTCGAGAGCTCAAACAGAGCTGGATCTAAAAGTTTCAGTCTTTACCTTAGGCGGGACTAATTGAGTTTCTAAGGATCTGAGACTTCTGCTTGGCTCATAAATATATATATGGTTGTACACCATTCAGAGATTTCTAGACCAGTACATTAACATCCATTCTGTAACATACTGGTCAAACTGAATCAACTGAAGCTGTTTGTCTCCTAGAAGTTTGAAGGTCATTACAGTTATCAATGAACAGTTATTAGCATATGTTTCTCTAGATTTGATTTAGTCAGAAAATCCCTAATGTTGATTTTTTCAATATGAAAAAATGCTGCAAAAGCTAAGATCAAAGCTTATTAGAAACGCCAAAGATCTTTAGGTTTAGAGCTCTTGAATCCACACATGTGTAATATAAATTAATTTAAATAAAGGTGAAACCTTGTTAACCTTGTCACTCCCCAGCCCATATATGAAGAATAGACAGAAGGGGAAAAAAACAACAATTTGAATTTAGAGAAAATATTCATTAACACACTCAACATGAGCCTATTCAGTCTAGAGCATTTTAGTGCCACCCATTCATGCTGAAGTTGTAAGGAGCATTTCAGCTCAAATGCTTTAAAAAATAAAGCATAATATAGGATAGTACCTTTACATATCAGTTTAACAGACATAGTAATAATGACACACTACAAATTTTAATTAGTTAACCTTATTTAAAAAGAAAACATGCAAACTAATTGGCTTTAAAAATATATTTTGTATGCAAATTGTATGTTGTACTATCTGATGCTTATCTGGTGTAATTGATAATTTAGTATAATTCACATAATTCAGTTTAATAAATTCTATACACCTGTATAGAGCACTTGATATTTTTCTTATAATTCTGCCTTTTCCATTTTCTTTGAATTCTTTTGGTTTAAAATAAATGATGAAGGTCAAAAGTGAGAGGGGTGAGCAGCAGCGCAGCAGTGCAGGAGATGTTCCAACAGACCAAAATGAATTTAAATGCCCAAAATAACTAAAACATACTAATAAAGCATATAATATGTTTACATTAGTAACACACAAAGTAAGTACACAAATGCAAACATGATTTCACACATCACTGCATTCAAAAATGTTAAGCTGCATTCTGAGTGTTACAGCAAAGGGTGCTATAGCAACAGCTAAGCCTGGCCAAGCTGCAAGCCAATACCCAGCCAACTGTCATAGCACACTAACAGTTTGACAAGTCTCAAGAGTTTCTCACAGAACTGATTTGCTCATATGAACATATATATCACCGCTGCCAGAACAAAGTCTGTAAAAATAAAATCTTTAAATATTTATATATAAAGTTTATGTAACAAGATTCATTCTGTCTTTTTGCACAGTTTCCATTGGTCTCATGATTCATCACGAAATTTTATTACAGCGCCACAGTTTTGTCACAGTTGGTTTGGAATTATGGGGAAAAAGATACAACAATGAAGATGCATTGTTTTTTTATTCCAACAGAAGCAACATTAGTTGTTGTAGCTGTTGGAAGATTCTGTTTAAGGTTGCCATGATTTGTCCTTTTTTGCACGCTTAAGTATTTAGTTTTTAGACCACCCCAGTAACATATGAGTTAGTGTTGACCAAACAGGAAATTGGCTGAAAGTTGTCATTTGCATTTTCACATTTGCATGACATAGTTTTATGGCCAAAGAACTAATGAATTGATAAATAATTGATGATTGACTTATGATTCTTTCTTTAGGTGAAACAATGAGCTAAAACTGTAGCTGACCAGTCCAACACTGTTAACTGTTAACACTGCTGACCTCTTTCATGCAATGTACTGGTGGCCTGTCCAGTGTGAGTCCTGCCCTCTGCCCAATGACAGCTGGGATAGGCTCCAGTACGCCCTGTAAACCAGTAGGATACGCACTTTAGAAGATAAATGAATGAATGTTTATGGACCAACAAACATCAGCAAGAGTATTTAGCCTATACACTGAAGATACACCAGAGCTCTACTTGTCACTGTGCATCCTTGGAAAAGAGCTCACATTCACTGTAGTGTGAAGATTACAGATAGTGGTCACACATTGTTCATTGTGAGAATGTTCCTATTTCTGGACTTTTTTTGAGGATGTCAGCAGTTATCACACGCTTACGCTAACAGATTTAACCATATCCCAGATAACTTTTATTTTAAAAAGTTCAACTTAAAGTTGTTCATTTGCATTGAACATTTCACTCCAGAAGGTTTTCTCAAACCTTGAACAATACCAAGCAGCTTCAGTCAGAGTTTAAAACTAAAGAGACTGAAGACACTTCCACTATTATGGGCATCACAACCTCATCAGCAGCCTGTAAGTAGCAACCATGCTGTGTGAGTTTATCAGTTTATGAGTAAACTGAAAGTTTCACAGTGACAAACAACTTTAAATGCAATTGTGGGGTTTCTTCTTCTCCTTCTTCTTCTTTTTTTTCTTGGCTGAAACCCAACATGGAGCAAAAACTGAAACTTCCAAAATGTTTCAAAATTTCAGAAAAAATATGAACAAAAAATTACAAGACCCTGAATATCAATAATTATAAAAAATTACTTTTTCAACAATATGGCCACCATATACAAGTTTACCCTTCTGAAAAAATCATATTTATAAAAAAAATGTACAAATTATTTAAACGCTTATTAAAGCCCAGATTCTGAGGTTGCCAATCAATGTTGGTGCAGATTATTAAATGTGCACCAACATTGTTTATTTTATTTTTTTTGTTTGAAATCATTACCTGTTTGAGAAATCCACTTTTTAAACTAGTCTGTGAGTTTTCATTCTAACTGTTTGAAAATGGCCCTGAAATGTTCTGTAGATAGTCTCAGTAAATAACTATAAAGAAATCTTGACTTTTTTACTCCACATGGTCTACCTCTGTCAGTGAATCACTGTGCTATTTGCTATTACAATATAATTATTAAGTCTACAGATAAAAAAAAACCTGGTGTAGTGTGAATCACATCTCTGACCTGAATAACTTTGCAATTTCATGTTATGGCAGATATTGTACTCTGTCTGGTATTTTGACTAATTTGTTCAAAGTCTACGACTTACTATGGAAAGGCCAACAGGTCAATCTGAAAAAAATTCTGATTCATTCTCACTTTATGCAAAAACGGCCCTTTCAGGGTGCACTGGGCCTCATTATGGCCTGCATATTAAAGGGTTAAACTCTGAGAACCAAACCACAGTACAAATACAGCTATGTCAGAAATTTTAAAATCAGTCTTGTATTGTTGACATCTATGTTCACATTATTTAGGATGTTCCGGAGACTTCATTAGATCGGTACACATAAAACTGAAGACTACAGCTCGACAATAAATGACAAATAAAGCATTTTTACTTACTTTACATTTTTCATGCTCTTTATGTAAGTAAGGCACAAACTGCATTAGGCTGCTCGGACCCGCTCATTGCTGCTTGTGGCTGTATTATTTTAAAATGTAGTTGGTAGTAGTTTTTTGTTTGATTAGTATGAAATAAAAAAGAAAGCATGCTCAGTGATTGTTAATTGCTTTTTTTGTAATATTTATCATATTTACAATCTTTATCATATAACTAGTAGTTTAAATTTACTCATAAATTACAGTGAAAAGCTGGCGCTGGACTGGAGCTGAGCCAGTGCTGGCCACTGTGACTGGAAAGACTCCAACAAATCTTAACAAAACTCAGTTCACGAAGCTTAGTTTACAAATGTATTAATACATTTTATTAAAAGTAAAATATAATAAAGTATAAACAATCATCTCTTCATATCTTATCATTATGTAACATTAATTAGCTAACACACATACAGACAGCACTACTCTAACACCTTAGCTTTAATATCACACAGGCTAACCAACAGCACAGCAGCTACAGCTTCTCTCACTCCTTTATAAACAGTAAACAGACCACCTGCAGCATTAGCATTAGCCTGCTAAACTAAAATAAACCATCAGATAGTCACTCCTAGCTAACAATAACAGAATAAAGAGTGTATCAGAAATATGGGTTAGGGTTAATATTGGTTCTGAGTAATAAAGTACAAAAATACTACCTTACAAACTTACTAGACACACAACACCAGTCAGATAAAACACTGACACCCTGTGTGTGCAATGCTGCACTGAGAAAGAGAAGCTGGATCATATCATTTTGAAAGGCAGGGGGAGGAGGCTGCGGTATTTTCGTTGTTAAAATAATTGGTTTAACCATTCACTCTCTATGGTTTTAACATTTACAGCTTGTAAGGAACTAATTCATCTTAAAAGAAAGAAAAATAGTTTTTTTACTATAATTTTTTGGGGTGCTGGGACTCAATTTAGGGATGTTTCCCCTAAACTAAGCCTAGCTACGCCCCTGGCTGGGCTTTTTTGCTATCTGCGTTCTGGCTTCTTAAGAGGTCACTAAGAGAGACAGGAAGCTTGTTCGAGATACAGCTGACCTGGCCTTGGTGGTCAGCGAGAGCAGCCGGACACAGTTGGGGGAGGAGGTTAGAAAAGACCCTCAACTCGGACAGTCGCCATTTGCAGCCCACGTGAACAACGGCATGAAAAAATAAATATGTTGAATACTGCATGGAAATGAACTGTCATGCTACTACACATGATAGTATTGGTGTAAATGTAGGGTCTTAAAAGAGTTTTAGAGGAGATATATATTTTACAGTAAAAAGAGTTAAACGTCAGAGGTGCCCGCCGAGCTTCTAACCAATGAGGATTAAGCTCTGTCGTTGTTAAGCCGTCTCTCGGCTCGCACAGTTCGTGAGATGTTAACGTCGTATGTCATGGTGAAGTCGTACAAAAAAACTAACCGATCGGACTGCGCAGCGCCAAGTGAAGTCAAACAAGCCTAGACACTTCTTTTAAGTTCAGCGCAGCTTAGTTTTTCTGCTTATTTTATTATGAAGTCTCAGTTCATCTCAACGACTTTACTAAAACCATCAAGCATGAATACACGGCCCAAATTTCAACACCGGCCAGATTTAGCCCGAATAAACGCCCCCTGTACATCCTCTGGTGTTTGTTTGTAGAGATTGGGGGCATGCGGGGTGATACGGGGGTCATGGCGAGTTTACCACGGTGTCATGACAACAGGGAGCAACTTGAGATTTTAGGTGCGTCCGAAATCGTTTACTTGATCAGTACGTACTCAGTTGGAGCTAGAGCGCACTGCCTACCCGTTAAAGAGTGTTTAGTATCCAAGTAACCTCGGACGCACTACACCCGCCATCTTATCAACGTCCTGTGACGCAAGCGGTCAGACCATTACGGTAAAGGTCCCGCTATTCATTTAAAAGCCCTATTTATTGACGGGTTTAGATCCTGTTTGTGACACTGTTCTGCGTGTTTTTCTGAATATCTACTCACACTGTGTCTAACTGCAGCTCAGAGAAGACGAAACAGGAGGAATGTAATCATTGTTTACCTCAGAAGCAGCGCTAACTCCTGTAGCGGCAGTTTACTAGCGGTAGCTACGTACACACAGCCGGCGTACCACGTTACACCGCGCTTTTTCCTCCGCTTTGAATTCCTCCACTTTGAATTCCTCTGCGGCTCCAATGGAATCCTGGGATAGAACAGTGTGCTGGGGCTGCATATTTAAAAATGTCTGCCGGTGCAGTACATCATCCGGGGACTTTTCTTGTACTGCTCGACGAGCTCTACGTATTCAGACACCCTAGTCACTCTCGCACACTGCTTTTATGTACTGTTCAGTACGGAAGTATGTGATTTTGGACACCCTTCGTCCTGGTTATGATTGCGTAACAGATGCGCTGCCCAAAAGTCGTGCATGACATGGATGTTTGAGCGCGAGCGGCCGAGCCGGGGGTATTAATAGACATCTCTGCACGCGGAGTCTTCAGATCAGGGAGTTCCCACAGAGCACTTACTTAATCTAGATATATCAGTACGTTCCGCCTCTGCACCGCACGTTCAATGTAGGTGTTGTTCATGTGTTGGGTTTTTGTAAAGAACTTTTTCTTGTTGTTGATGGTGTGAAGGGGGGCGGTCATTGCGGGGTTACTGCCGCTCACATTACAAGCTCATATATGTGAGTTTTGCCAAAGTTATTTTTTTCACACTCTGTTTGCTTCGCGCAAATTATAGGGAGAAACGCTCGTGTGTCATCGGCTCTGTGAGTGCTCCTGAAACCTCAGTGGCCTAATGGCTAAGCCGCTGGCCTCCTAGGTCAAAGATTGTGGGTTCAAGTCCCACCTGGGGTGTGGAGCTAGCAGAGTGCCACAGCAGAAGCGTAATACTAGAATGTATAGTATGGTTAAAAAACATCAGTGAAAACCTTAAATCAGATGTTTCACTTAATAAATAATTGCATTACAGCCTGGAATACTGTACTGTGATTATCTGTTTCTGATGATTTTTGGTTTTGTAGAAACCTGTTTCTTGATTTTTGTAGATTTTCATTATCATCTACACAACATATCCTGTGAAAGGTTTATGGTAAATGCATTGAACCAACAGAAACACTTCAAAATTACTCCTAACTTTTTTTCCCCTAACTTTTAATGTTTTTGGCCTCAATAAACTTACTGTAGAAATGTGATCTCTTGAGCATGTGAGACAAGTAACACACGAGCTTTAGAAGAAAACCACAGGTTGCTCTTTTACAACTGCTGGCTTAGCTGCTAGAGTCTGTGCCGCCCGATCAAACTAACCAAACCAGGTCACCCAGATTGGCTCTGCAGTAATAATTATTAAGAAAATCATTTAGCCAGATGGTCTACATCACTTCCTTTTAGCATACATCTTCAAAGATGGTCTCTTAAATCAATTTTTTATATCTTTGTTTGTTCCTGTATACCAACAGTTGATGTTTAATAATAAAAGCTTACTATTCTACACAGATGTCTTCACAGGTGCTAAACATACTGCTCTGGTTCTAGTAAAATACAAATAAAACTTCTGTTTATTTTCTCCATAGACATCCATCTACAGATGCCTTCTGCCATTTAAAGACTACGACTCGACAATAATGGCACACAAATTTTGACTTGCTTCTATTTTACATGCTCTTTATCTGCGTAAGGACCAAATTGCATTAGGCCTCGTTATGGCTAATTGGCCCAAGCTGCTTAAGGTCTGAATGGGCTGATCGTGCTTGGACCCGCTCATCGCTGCTTGCAGCTATATTTTACTTTGTGTTTTTGAAGATTTTTTCAAGAATAAAAGCGAGTAGCTAGTATAGCATTAAGTACATTGTAGTCAGCAACATTAGCTGCTAGCAAGTTTCAAGTTAACATCATTTGTCACGTCCTGCCCTGTTTCACTCGTCCTTGCCTGTTTGTTTATGTTCCTGTTTGTAGCCATGTGCTTGTTTGTTTACATTTTTCACCATGTGGTTCTGTCTGTTAGTCATGTGATCCTTGTCTCCGCCCTCCACCTGGTTCTCATCCTTGTCACCGCCCATTGTCACCAGCTGTCTCCTGTTTCCTCTCATTATCCGGTGTATATAGTCTGCCTGTTTCGCCCTCTCCTTTGTGGTTTGTTGTCTATGGTATGTGTTATGTGTGGACCCTCTCAGTTTGCTAAGTGTGTCTGTTTTTGATTAATATTCATGTTTGTTTTCATTAGTGTTTGTTTGGATTTTTATTAAAGTATTTTAGTTAAACCTTGCGCCTGCGTCCGCCCCCTTCATCGTGCCTATTTCCCTCGGCACCTCTCCAGGTCCAGCGTGACATTATTGTTAACTAAATTATATGACCTACTTATTTACAAGTATGTCCATTTGATTTTCCTGCCTGTGTCTGTTAGACATGTTGCTTCTGTGTGATCATTGCAGTGTCTCACTATAAACCAGCCAATTAGAGCAGAGCTCATCAAATTGTGCATGCAGTCACTGCAAAAAGTTGTTGTATTTGGAAATGAATGTGTATAACAACATCATATGAGAGTCACATAGCTTCTATGTAAACAACAAAGAACAACTAAAGTGCTGAACAAATACATTCTATGGCACCTCCAAATGGAAGAAACCGAAAGCCAACGATTACGGCTAGTTTCAACCCAGATACACCCACACCCAGTCTGGGTTTGGATAACACTGTATTATCACATTGCCACAGTTGGATGTTCTGAAGAAAAGTCTTGTTTCTGCATGTGGAAACACTCCAACACCTATTTCATGGGAGCCAGTAATTTATTTCGCCGTTGACTTCTTGTCTCTTTTTTTGTAAATGCTAAGCCTACCACTGCCCACATGCTTTGTCACTGTTCTCTCCTTGTAAATGGACACTGAATAAAACAGGCATTACAATACTACCACACTTTTTCTTCTTCAGAACAAACTATTCAGTTACATATTGGGTTTTTTTCTCAAAGGCAGTGGTGGTCAGTTATACCTACCAAGCTATAACTAGAACTACCAACTTGTCTAGTTTTAGCTACAGCCCGATTAACTTCAGAGCTCTATAGATGTTGTTATCTACTCATCGAAACGACTCCCCATGCAATACTCGAGTCAATAAATAATTACTGTGTATATTGTTAGGCTATTTCATTGCACCACTGCTAATGATTGGCTTCGGGGCATTTCAAGCCAGTTTGGCTGACAGAAATAACTATTTTCCAGCCTCATTAATATTCATTGATGTATTATTGCTGTATAATGTGAAACGAACGATGAACCCATTCTAAACCTCCTGCCGCCTGCGGGTGGAAAAAGAGAACAGGGACACCACGAAACATTTCATAAGCTCCTGACAGACCACACACACACACATAAACAACCCAAATACAGTCTAAACAAATTAGGGCTGCTTCAGCCTATGAAATGTACATGACGAATGACAGTAAATACTTAGCGGTAAATACCAGTAGCAATTAACATCCATTAACAGTGTTGAATTGGTCTCCGTGGTAACTGTGCTCATGGTTCTCTACGGTATGTGCTTGTTTAACACTTGCCATACGCCCCCAAATCTTTCACATAAACAGTGTGGTTAGAAATTTCTATAGTAGTCCCTGGCTATGTAGCTGTATTACCTGTTACTGGTAGTTAATTCTTGGAAGTAGCAATTAATGCTGTTGACAACAAAAGCAATGTGTTCTTCAGTTTTATTTATTTCTCACTTGCAGCTCATCAACAAACAGAAAAGTCTGGGAGTCTGCAGACAGTTGCGCCAGTAACTTTTGATTGAGCAAGTTTGATCGTCATCTAATTTGAACAGTTCAATCGAGCTGCTAGAATTTAACTGGTTGCATAGTTTCAATGGCTGGTAGATTTGATTCACTGAAAACTTGCAAGCAAACAAAAACAATGGTCTTGGTTTGCTTCTGCAATGAGTTTCACAGGGAATATCGCATGCCTTTGATCAATTACATTATTTATATTAATTTCCTTGATCTGACATAGAAAAGATCACAGACCTCCTAGCCGCAGATCTGCAACACAACACAGACAGAAACAGAGCCCTCAGTCCAACTTTACAAGAATGTCTGAACTCACAAATGTACAAAATCCCCTTCCATCATTCAGCGAATTCAAAAAGCAATCACGTTAGCCACAGCTCCACTAACCGTAGACACCATTCATTAATAAAATATATTAAAATATTGTGTGCTATTCAAAGCAGCGGATCAGAATAAACACACATACACGAGATGGACGCTTTAAGGACACACATTTATTAAAAACATCTCTTTGGGGAGCAAGGCACCTAACCCCCAACTGCTCCCTAGGCGCCGTGTATAGGGCTGCTTACTGCTCCGGGCATGTGTGCTCACTGCCCCCTAGTGTGTATGTTCACAAGTGTGTGTGTATATATGGGTGTTTTACTGCACAGATGGGTTAAACGCGGAGGTCAAATTTAGCAAATTGCAAACACAAGTGACAGAATAACTCTAAACTAAACCAATTAACTAAACTGAAATATGACTAATATGGCAGACGGAACTTAAGTGAAGTTAATATAGCACAGAAAGAGAAACACAAGTGATTTCACTATGTGTTGAGAACATGTATGTAATGCTACCCGTTTATGAGTAGAAGTGGTACTGATTGCCTGCAATGTCACAAAAAATTAGACATTTTTTATACCAGTTTTTAACTCTTAGAAGTTTCGAATTGGTGATGTGAAATTTTCTGTGACATTGCAGGCAATCAGTACCACTTTTCCAACTCCAGTCAAAGGTATGTCGAGCTGGTGCAAGTGTTCGCTGGAGTCCAGGGCCAAAATGGTACTTCTTTTCATTTCGGGAGTTACAAATTCAGACTAGCCCACCCCAAACTCTACACACAAACATTGCCTTTGTAACTTTTTTCAGAAATCTGTGCATTATCATTCTCAATAATTCTCTACAGGAGTGTTGGACTGAGGTGTTGATTGGGGCTGATTCATATTAGAAATATTGGAATTTAACCAGTGCAGTTTATTGGGTGGTGCAATAAGCAGAGTGTCTTTCTTCACAATGCAATGTCACAGTTATACATTGCATTGCAATATTAAGATTTCATGATGCATTGTTACACTGTTCCTCAGGTATGAAAACTGCTGTTTTTCATGCTCTATGCATTCAGATATGGATTTTATTATAACAGTAATCTCAGTGTTTTGCAGCTTTCTTAATTATTATATATTTACATCTGGTTCAATCTAAGAGTAGTAGCATCATAATATGACCATTTACACATGCTTCTGCACATAAATGGATTTATATTATTGTAAATAGTGAGTCTTGATTACAAACAGTAGTGTTTACTGAAACTATAGCTACATTAGTTTTGCAACCCTTCTTTACATCAAAACATCAAAAATGTCAAAAGCAAATTAGTGGAAATAATCAGCACGATGTAAATGTGAGTAATTGTCTATGTAATTAATTATGCAATGGCTGAATGTTATTGCAAAACGACAGTAATAACTCACAGCTTCTAAAGGTCAGGGTTGCTGTTTTGAGTGAGCTGTCCACTCACATACATAGCTGTTGATGTGTCTCAGTTTCAACTACAAGAGTGAGGAGATGAGACGTAGCTCATAATGGTGTGTGTGTGTGTGTGTGCTGTAAGCTTATGTGTGTGTGTGCGTGCATTCAGATAGATAGAGGACGACATGATTGGACATAATGAGAGGAGTACAGGTTTTTCCAGTGAGGCTGCTGGAGGACGTTTCCTGACAGCACATCATTATTCCTCAGAGTGAAGACTACACTGGATGTCCTTATCATTATTGTCAACATCACCACCATCATCTGTTGCACTTTCTTTCTCTTGCTCTGTCCGCTCTCTCTCTCTCTCTACCTTTCTCTCTTTCTCTTTCCCTCTCTGTTGCTCTCTCTCTCTCAGTTACTTTGCATTCATAAAGACAACAAGACAAGAATGTGATTTGAATTACCCCTAGTTGGTGTGTGCATGTCTGTGTGTGGGTGTGTGACTTGAATTATCCATATTTGGTGTGTGTTGGGTGTGTCTGTGTGGATGGGTGTATACTGGTATTTATAGATGCTGTATGTTTTATTTAATCACTTGAGCATCAAATGCTTTAAAAGGTTGTTATGAAATGAAATAGAGATTCTTGTTCTGTTAACTTACTATACAAAATTCAGTTAACCTAAACATTTAAGGCAGTCCAAATACTATTTATTAATTAACATCAGGATTTTTATAGTGTACAGTGCTGTGAAGAGGTCTGAGACCAATTTCTAGACAAAACAGCCATCAGTAACTTTCCATAAATACATATGAAACAATGTTAAATAAGGTTAAAAGAGAAAAGGTGACTTGTACACTGTAAAAAGTGCTTTGTTGGTACAACCTAAAATACTTCATGCAGTAACAAGCTGTTGAACTTGTTTAACTCAACCTTAAAATTTTGATTTAAATGACTTTTTAGGCTGAATAAAACTTTTTAATTGATTGTTATGACATGAAGTATTTAATTAGGTTGTAACAGTGAAGCGCTTTTTACAGTACAGCAACCGTGCAAGACATGGTAGACCACCAAATCTGTCCTCACCAGATACATAGCTCTCATCTTTCAGGAATAAGAGAGAATCAAGCTCCTCTCTTGCTTCAGATCTGAAAAAATCCCTCAATGTTTCTGTCCATCCTTCCACTGTAGGAGGACTACTCAGTGCTATGGGTCTGAAAGGATATGTAATTGTCACAAAGCTGTTACTGAGAAAAGGAAGTAAAGATCAAATACACGCAAAGCCGCTTGTGTTCTTGGAAGTCCAGACCTCAACATCAGTAAAAGTGTTTTACTTGGATTGAGAGAGGCAGAACAAGCAACCAACTTCTATGACTGAACTTCGGAGGTGTGGGAATATATCCCTGTAGATTTCTTTAAGAAACCGAAAGAAGTCTCATGGATAGAATAGAAGCTGTAACAAAGACAAAGCATGGACATGCCTCCCATCATATCCGCCTGTCTCTCTGGACTCCAATTCCCAGCAGGCATCCACTGATCACATGAACCAGAACCCTTCATCAGCTGACGACACCCCCCCTCCCCCACTACCACCAATCTGAATCACCAGAATTCTGATTACTCACACCTGTATCAGTCCTGTTATTACCTGTCTGCTTCCTCGTGTTCATTGTTAGGTATAGCCTCCGTTGGTGTGTGCCTACTAAGTGTTGCTTTTCTGTTTTTGGTGATTACCTGTTTGACCCCTCTTTGTCATTTTGGGTTTTGTTTTTTTTGCCTTGCCCCTCTCGATTGATTGCTGTGTTTTCTCTGGTTTTTGACTCTGGACTGTATCATGGTATTCCCTTTTTTGCCTAAGCTGTGTTGTTGTGTTTTGCTTGTGCCCCTTTTTGACCTCAGCCTGTTTAGCAACCTTGATTGAACCCTTTACTAATAAAGGCCTCAGTTTTAGTCCTTTCTGTACGCATCTGCTCATCTTCAGTTTCTGTGTGATTTTCTGTTGCACACATATTTTCTGCTTTTTATTTCCTGGTGCTGAACAATGGATAGTTTGTACTTAATGGCCACTTTCCTTAGAAAAAAAATGATCTGGCTGATCTGTGACTTTGGCACAATGCTGACTTTTTTTAGAGGCCAAAGTATTCCCCCAGTTCACTTTAAATAGACTGGTATTTGTCTGTGTGTGTGAAATAGAACAAAAGACCAAACTGACACTTAACTGAAAGTGTACTATCATTACTGCTCATGCTTTCGGCTGACTCAGGAGGACTCAGAGAAGACCATTATCATGGCATTTTACATGATTATTCAGCTGCAAAATTGAAATGTATATTGTAAATGGTTAACTGTGCAGGCTTGCCTGAGTAATCCTGAAGGAGAGCACAGCTGAGATAAATAGCTTTTGATAACAAACACCTTTGTGTCACTGCACACCTGTATCAATGTGAGGAACACTGCATAATTGTGAAATGTAACATGAACAGTTGGTGAACCATCCAGCACATACCCAGGTGAGCTGCTTTTATAAGCACTTATCATCAGCACAGTCGCAGTGCTCCAGAAAAAATTGTGGAAACGTGTGTGTTAAAATTAACTTCTCCAGCAATGGCCACCAAAATCTGACCTTGCACACGTGTTTAAAGAATGTTTTTAAGCACGAAAAGTAGCATGAAGCCCTCATAGTTCTGGTCTGATTACCAAGTACTCCCTACATAGCAGTTTATATCTTGACGAATATGAAACCTGTTTTAATTTAGATGTTAGGCATGGTATGGATGTGAAGACATACTGTATAAACTGTAATAGTTAAATGTGCTCTATAAACAGAATGTAATATGAAAGCCTGTATTTTTAATATACATTTTGAAAATACTCAATGTTTGCTACATGTGTGATTATGCCAAAGAACACATGTTTATGCTAATTTCTGCTAACAAACCTATGGAGTTCTAATAGTTCGTTATTCGTCTGAACAGCTATTAAACTTGATGGCTATTCTAGATTAAACACAGATACTGGAAACTTATTTCATGTTGTACTTGAAGCTTGTGTCATAAATATTTTTAACTCATAGCTGTTTCCCAGTGGCTTTTAGTAGAGAAGATTTTCAGTAGAGAGGCTGCTGTCACTGTTTTCCATTTTTAACTGTAATTAATCTGCCACTCATATGTCACAGTGACGTATCTTAGACTTCTAGAAGTTCTACAGTGACTTTTTGTTTTTCACTAAATTGGTCCCCCTATTGCAAATTGAAATGTAATTGATTGATTCTGCCACTTATGCTGATAGTGATTTTTCTTTACCCTTGAAATCCTAACCAGTAAGATGGCTCACCTAGTTGTATCTACCTAGGCACAGTGGAGAAAAACAATACCTGATTGGCCAATTTTCTGGTCTTGGCCAGTTTTCTGAATTTGAAGAATTTAACCTTTTGGTTTTCATCCTGAACTGAGCAGTGGAATAGGGTGAGTACTGTAATACAAGGGCGTAGAATTAGTATGGACTGCAGTGACGTGCCCCCACCAATATCCTGCGATTATTTAATTGTCCCCACCAATAATTTGATCCACTCCACACAAAAAAATACCCGTCCTGTCAATGTCTTGTTAACCTAGAGGTGCAGAAAGGGTTAAATAATGTTCTCCACTGGAATCATATCTCCCGCTAACTTGTATGGTCAGTATGTTTGTGTCACGTGAGACTACGTTTGGTTGTTAGCAGCACCAAAACTGGAAGGAAAACTTTCCAGTCATATGCGAGACTCACTGTGCGAGACTGAGGTGTAACATGGGAGACACATGGGTGTCAGAAGCGAGTAAAGATGGCAGCAAAAAAGAAGGGGTTGGACAGAAAAAGTAATTTTCAAAGAAACATATAAGTCAAATGAAATGAGTCCATCATAATAACGTTAATGGCAGTGCTAGGTTTTAGCGCACAGCATACAGCAGGCTAAAATCATCTGTAGCTATGAATAACATGGTTTAGAAACTAACTGCACAACAAACTGCCAACTGTCAGTTCATTATATAATTCATTAATTAATACATGGTGGCACGGTGGTGTACTGGTTAGCATTGTCTCCTCAAAGCAAGACAATCCGGGTTCGATTCCTGAGCTGGGCCATTCTGTGTGGAGTGTACATGTTCTCCCTGTGCTTGAGTGGGTTTCCTCCGGATACTCTGGTTGCCTCCCACACGTCCAAAGACATGGATGATAGGTTGATTGGTCACTCTAAATTGCCCATAGTTGTAAGTGTATGCGTGAGTGTTGGCCATGCGATGGACTGACGAACTGTCCTTCGCCTTTGCCCGATGACGCTGGGATTGGCTTCAGCCCCGCTGTGACCCCGACTAGCGGGATTAAGCAGCAGATAATGAATGGATGGATAATTAAATTATGAATTGTTATTCAGACTCATTTAAAAGCAAGTAGAATAGTATATGTAGTATATCAGTCTTTTATGAATACATAGGTCCCCACCAATGTCAAGAGCAAATCTATGCCCTTGCTGTAATATTTGTGTTAAACTACAAGCATCATTCTTTTAAATAAAAACTTACATTTTCTAGAAATAAAGCATTCCCTTCTAAATATAACAACAGGTACATACTTGAGATTATTCATTGTGTCTTCACACTACCCTCTTATCTAAAACTAAACCAAGGTTCAAGATTCAAGAGTTTTATTGTCATATGTACAGCAGAACAAGCAGTTACACTGTACAATGAAATTCTTACTCTGAAATTCTTGCTGCTCCTCCATTCACCAATAGATAAAGATAACAAATAAAAGAAACAATAAAAAATATATTCAAAATATACAAAGTATAACAATATAAGTTGAAGTAGATAAAAGTATTTTTATAGTTAAAGAATAAACAATAAAAGTAAAAGTTAGACCATACCAATTATACCATATATATAAATATTAACAATCACTACATTATAAAGGCCTTTGCTGATGAAGGGTGTTGTAGTTTGAGGTACAGTTTTGGTGGCTTGGGAAAAACAAACAAAATACTTCTAAAATACTAAACATAGAATTAAATAGCAACATAACATAACTGTATACTCAAGTATTCAAACGGTCTGACACATTAACTTACCATAAAGTAAAGAACATTTTTCATTTGCCTATAAAGTTACAATTCCCCAGATACAAGCTGTTGTAACTACAGGGATAATATGCTAAGCATGGTATGAATTGTTTAGGAAAGGGTTATTAAATTTTAATCAGCTGAATATCCTGGACCTGATAACAAAACGGTTAATCATTCATCCTTTGTGTGGGAAGATGACGCAAAATGAGATCCAATATCATAAGGTACAGCAAAAAGAAAGAAGACCAAAGCACACAGCTTCTTGCTTTAAAGTGAATCCAATACCATCATCATCATCATCATCTCTTTCTCTGTGCTGCAATGGTCCAATCATTCTTTTGTGGGATTTAGTTGAATGTCTTTGAACGGGCCACAATTCTCAGACAAATCACCGGTTATTTAACACCCATTCATAACAGCAGCACAATGGTCTCTGTAAATCCATTTCTCTTCCTCTCATCTCTCAGCCCTACATACTGAATGAGATGCAAAATTCAGAGGTGTTCATAAATGATAAAGTGCTGCCAGTTTGAATATCTCTCCAATCTGTCTCATGTGATCAAGGCTCAAAGAATCTTTCTCCGTGGAACACCTCACTGTCACAATGATACCATCAACTACAACAGAACAACACTACTTTTGGCAGGAATAGACATCTTTGGCATGTTTCTCATAAAGGGAATCTTTTCCTCTTTCTTTTCCTCATTCTCTGTCATATACAGTCGCTTTTTTGTATTCTGTGAATAAGCCGTTTCTCGCTGAGAAGCTTGCTGAGATTTCATACACGGAACTGTGAACTTTTAATAGGCTTCCAGTTTTTCAATACTTTACAATTCCCTCTAAGATTATGGCAGCAATTGTTTATCAATTATTACTAGATCGCTAACCTCAGAAGTCGAAACTTCAAAATCTGGCACAAGTTTTCCATAGTGATTGAGACTGAAGAAGCAAGACAGTGGCGCTTCTATCATAAGCCAGAAACTACCTTACTCAATCATTCTCTCAGGAACTCACCCACAAGTTATGTATGTTCCTTGCAGAGGTGGAAAGAAATGACAGCCACTTTTACAGTGCTATTACAGTGTGGCAGTTCTGTAATACATTTTGGCTGGGACAAAAGTTTTTAGACAATAGTTAGATCCTAGTGGTTGGGTTTATTTCTGGAAATGTAACCATATACATTGTAAGAGCTATAATATATTTTATATATACTGGTGAGCTAATAGACCATGACCACATGGCTATTGACTGGACTGAGATCTTTGCCCAGGAAAACCTTGAACTCTTCCGCATGCTTTTCAAATGTTGTATCCTGCTGAAAGAGGTCACTGCCATCGGGGAAAACCATTGCAATGAAGCAGATGTACATGGTATGAGTTGCACAGATTAATTAGCGATTTAACCTTGATATCGACTAGTCAATTGCACAATCATGTGATTGTGACACACCATGGATGCCTCAGAGAAGACAGCAATTGAAGAGCCTGGTGACTTTGGGTTCCATACCTCTGGTTTACTGAAGACTAGTCATACAATGACTTCATCCTAACATTTCTTTGATGATCTATAATGCTTCATATAAGGTCAAACACTGGGTTTCATCATCTCTGGTTTTTCAAAGACTACAATAAAAAGTCAGGTATTGTTGGAGAAAGTTACTCTCATTTTGCTGTGTTATGGTGCTTTGCATTTCTCTGGTGTCCTGCCTCGGCCAGGCCGCCTAGGGTGTGCTGAAATTGGATACATATTTGCAAGATTTCAGGGTCCATATGTCGGGGTCCCTAAAGGATAACAACTCTACTGACCTGTGAAATATGTCACAGATTTTCAGAGATGCTTGATGCAAAGTCCTCTTTTCTCTTACCATCTTATCCTATCTTTGACTTAACTTTCACCACATAACTCTGTTGACATTAAAAAAGTTGTTGAATCCCTAGTAAATGGTTTGCAGCAATGTTTAGGCAGGAGATGCATTGTCAAATCGATGTCTATAATAATGCCTGAACCCCAAATTTGCCCAGCAGGACATTGTTTTCTTCGCATAATGCGTCCTGGTGCCTCACTTCCCCGGCTAATGACGCATACGTACCCGGCCATCCACATGAATGGGACTCATCTGACCAGAATACCTTCTACTAATGCTTCTACTAAGGTCCAGTTCTGATGCTTGTGCACCCATTGTAGGCGTTTTTGACAGTGGAAAAAAATTTGCATGAGAACCTTGACTGTTTTGCGGCCAAGAACAGACCTACAAACCTTATGCATGGTTTGTAATGCATACTCGGACCAATGTTGGCAGATCCTGACCATTGCTGAAAAAAATGCCTTGGGCTAATTATTGATATTATGAAAGATTGATATTTTCAAAGACTGTACAATCATTCTAATCTAAGGTAAGTTCAAATACATGTATAATACAAAACATTGCACTTAACTATAGGCTATACAAGAATAACATTTATTCATCATCCAAACTACTTATCCTCCTGGGTCATGGGGGGCCCTGGAGCCTATTCCATCACTGATTGGACAGGAAACACCCTGGCCAGGTTGCCAGTCCATCACAGAGCACAATGTATACTACAAAAGTAAGGAATGCAACATGCAAATTAACCAAACCAACTCCAGCACCAGTAAAACAGCTGTCCAGAAAAAGGGTGCCAGTTAATTACCCTTTTTAAGCCCTCTACAACCAACCAAACCCCCTTTATACTGAGCAGCATGATGTCCCATGGTGCTTGCAAATTGGTAATATTACCACCACTTCATTTGTTTTCTTCACAGATGGCATGTAACACTGCTAACGTCCAGTGTTTGACAAAAATATTGCCACATCTAATACATTAAAGGATTAAGTAATAGTAGAAGCTATCCCAGATGGTAATTATGTGGTAATTATATCAGCATTAGCTATAGTTAGCTTGCATGTGGTACTTTATAACTAATCTTTGATCACCATGTTATTATTTATCACAATAGTTCTGCTGGTGATGGTAATCTAAATGTGCATTTTCATCCAAGCTTAGTTTTTGTTTTATTGTGAGGGCCTATGAGGAAACTAATTTTGCTAATGTCTATTAGCATTCAGGGTAAGCTAATGGGTTGGCCATAAGGCTTTAGCTGATTGCAATTCAAAGTAAATACTGGGGTAGATTTGCAGTAATCATAATTATGCTTTCTATATTAGGCTTCTTTATTATTGCCATTCTTATTTTTGATTTTGGTTTACATAGACAAGCTGTATGATAAGTATAACTAGAGCAGCTCGACTCCAGCACAGTTGGTTGATTTCTCTACTCACCTGATTCATTTCTCAATTGCTGGGTTTAGAGAAAATGTTTGTGGCAAAGATTTGATCAAACTATGCTGGATGTCGCTCCTTCAGGAACACAGTTGAATATCCTGGGTGAAGGGTGAAAAAGGACCACAACACATACTCCTCCCAAAACTTAAACATACCATTAAACCTTTGACCTACCTAGGCTATTTGTATCTAATGCTCGACGTAATGCTGCCTATAATTCTAACAGCAGAGCAATTCACTGAAACTCAGAGAACATATTAGCTGCTCCATTTAGGCCAGAGGGTCAGTAAACGCCCATTAGAGTGTAATAGCAGTAAAGATTTACCTTTACCATCTGGCAGCCCTCGACTCTCAAACTTGCTCATTAGCCAGGTGTTCGGTTGGTTTATTTTGTGCACTGAATCCAGAGACTTCTGGCCTTCCAATATTTCACTTTTTCCCATTTTAATGATTTCAGTGGTGTGAGAGTCCCTCGCTGGACAGTTAAACCAGTTATGTGCTATCTCTCTAAATTACACAACACTAATGGTAATGGACTGGCCTATTAATGTCTGCACATCCTTGGGTGGTGATAGCAAGTGGTGATAGACATGTTTGTTACTATTTAGAGGCATGTTACTCAGCTGAACTGGGACACATCATCATATTAATGTATGTTTCTGTCACTTAGTCTTGGTATTATTTTATTAGTGATATAAAGTGCTGTGCAAATACTACCAAATACTGCGCCTCATTTATTTCATTTCCAGCACAAGTACAAGATGTTTGAGAGAAGATTAGATATACTTGCACTGTGTAAGAAAAGGAAAATCAAAGGAAACTAAGTGAATCAACATGACTTTCTCAAAAGTGGGGATACGATGCTCAGCATTGCTACCAATCAGATACAGGCAAAAACCACTGTGTACTATGCCCAAGCATGATTGCTCCCCCTCCCCACTCCACCACTAGTTCTAGGCCCAAACCGCTTACGTTACTGATCCGAGGGTTGTTATAGCCATAATGTAGGGCTGTATGTGGCGAACAGAAAAATATGATGCAATCACAGGGCCTATACTGCACTCTGGCTCCACACAATATACAGTCGCAGTGCAGGGCTGTGCAACTACGCTTGGCGATCACTGTGCATTTTATTTTTTTTACTGAATGTGTTTGAAGGAACCTTTGCAGAGCAGGCGTTTATATGAGAGCTGTGTTAAATCATTTAACAGAGAATACTGCAGTGATGGAACAGCTACTATAAACGTGTTTGCTTATGGAGCTTTGCGCTACACTCGGCAGCCAGAACTTGAAGTATTCACTGTATGTTTAAAGCCATAGAACTTTAGAGCCATAGAACTCTAGAGCCATAGAACTCCTGAATTATCCAAAGCTCTTATGCTGTGATCTCACACGAGGCTGAAGTTGGCTTTCTATTCGTCAGCTTCTTGTTCAAATTCTCCTGTTCTACCTTAAATACTGCAGCAGTTACTTTCTTGCACATTAGAGCACAGGGATTCCTTCCCTGTTTGTTTAATGGGACAGATGCAGCACTTACAGGCGTTTCTGTTAATCCTTCCACTGTGAGAAGACAGCTCAGAGCTATGGTTTTGAAAGGATGTGTAGATGTCAAGAAATTATTTCCAAAAAAGAAAGTAGACAAACACAGAAGCTGCTGGAATTCTCAGAACAATGAAGTGTCCACCCCAGTGTGCTGGCTTCCGCAACACTGAATGTGAAAACTAAATTTTATTTAGTTGTTGGGGCTTCTTTGACAGAAAATTAAACGCAACGCTGTTTCCTTTTATGAACTATATACATTATTTTCGTCACGGGGGTCTCAGCAGGAACGGACACAAATGCAGAGCTTTATACAAATAAAGATTACTTTTAACAACCACGGACGTAAACGGAGGGAAAACAAAACAGGGTACATACACGGAAGAATCACTACGAGATAACAGGACATGTATACAGACAATGACCAACCCAGACATGGGGCAAACACTGGGTATATATGCACGGGCTAACAATAGGGAACAGGTGACAAAACTAAACAGCGATGGGGTACAGGTGTGCGAGGCGGGGCAAAGGCGGAGACAGGGAGCACGTGACAAAACAGAAACACATGGACGGGACGTAAACAAGGGCACATGGACGGGAGGCGTGACAGCACCCCCCCTCAAAGGACGCAGCTCCGGAGGCGAGAAAGAGAACACACCCCGGGAGCCCGCCTCGAGGAGGAGAACCAGAAAACAAAACAGGGACCAGGAACAGACAGACGGACAGACCAGGAGAACAGGAACAGACAGACAGAGACCAGGGACGGACCAGGAGACCAGGAACAGACAGACGGACGGACCAGGAACAGACAGAGACCAGGGACGGACCAGGAGACCAGGGACAGACATACGGACGGACCAGGAACAGACAGAGACCAGGGACGGACCAGGAGACCAGGAACAGACAGAGACCGGGCAGACAGGCACAGAAAACCAGGAACGGGCAGAGAGGCAGAGAAAAACCAGGAACGGGCAGAGAGGCAGAGAAAAACCAGGAACGGGCAGAGAGGAACAGAAAACCAGGAACGGGCAGACAGGAACAGAAAAACGGGCAGACAGGAACCAGAGCAAAAAACCAGGGACAGACAAACACAAAACCAGGAAAGACGAGGACGAGTAAGGGCGACGAGACGAAACGGGAGGAAGACGACGAGAAGTTACAGGAGGAAGCCGACGAGACGACAAGGGAGGAGGGAAACGAGAGAAACGAGGAACACGACGAGAGGCCAAGGGAGGAGGCTGACGAGAGGACGCAGGAGGAGGATGACGAGACGAAACGGGAGGAGACCAAAACGAGGACAAGGAAAACAACGAAAGACCAGACAGGACTCAAAACCGGGAACAGCACAAAACACGAGACAACAGACCAGGAGGGGGACAAGGCAGAAAAACAGGAACAAACAGAACGACGGGGACAGGAACACGGAAACCAAAAACAGGAACAAAAACAGAAACAAAAACGGGAACAGGAACACAAACCAGAACAAAACAAGGCAAAGAAACAGAACAGGGTGGGCGGGCGGGAGCCACAAAGTCTGCCTTAACAGGCAGCTTACGGGGGACAGAGTCAGGAAGCGCTCTGGGCGCAGAGTCGGGAAGCGCTCCGGGCGCAGAGTCGGGAAGCGCTCCGGGCGCAGAGTCAGGAAGCGCTCCGGGCGCAGAGTCAGGAAGCGCTCCGGGCGCAGAGTCAGGAAGCGCCCGGACCACCGTCCGGGGGCCGGAGACAGGCACGGGAACAGACCGGACCACCGTCCGGGGAGCAGGCACGGGAACAGACCGGACCACCGTCCGGGGAGCAGGCACGGGAACAGACCGGACCACCGTCCGGGGAGCAGGCACGGGAACAGACCGGACCACCGTCCGGGGAGCAGGCACGGGAACAGACCGGACCACCGTCCGGGGAGCAGGCACGGGAACAGACCGGACCACCGTCCGGGGAGCAGGGACTGCATTGACGTCCACGGAGGCAGCGGGCCTCGCTGCATTGACGTCCACGGAGGCAGCGGCCCTCGCTGCATTGACGTCCACGGAGGCAGCGAAGCAGAAGCAGGCGGGGCTGGAGAGCGGCGCCACAACAGAGTGAGCGCGTGGGCGCGGCTCTGTGCAGGGGGGGCTGGAGTGCGGCGCCACGACGGAGTGAGCGCGTGGCCGCGGCTCTGTACAGACGGGGCTGGAGAGCGGCGCCACGACGGAGTGAGCGCGTGGCCGCGGCTCTGTACAGGCGGGGCTGGAGAGCAGCGCCACGACGGAGTGAGCACATGGCCGCGGCTCTGTGCAGGCGGGCGCCCGCAAAGTCTGCTTCCGGCTACAGCGTTTGCTACGCCGCTTAGCCTGGTTTGCCGAGACGGCTGCACACCCGGCCGCCATCTCAGCTGCGAGCAGAGCGGGGTTATCCGCCTTCAGCAGCGCACAGAGCTCCCAAGCGGAGAGAAAATCCTCGTGTCCATTCTGTCACGGGGGTCTCAGCAGGAACGGACACAAATGCAGAGCTTTATACAAATAAAGATTACTTTTAACAACCACGGACGTAAACGGAGGGAAAACAAAACGGGGTACATACACGGAAGAATCACTACGAGATAACAGGACATGTATACAGACAATGACCAACCCAGACATGGGGCAAACACTGGGTATATATGCACGGGCTAACAATAGGGAACAGGTGACAAAACTAAACAGCGATGGGGTACAGGTGTGCGAGGCGGGGCAAAGGCGGAGACAGGGAGCACGTGACAAAACAGAAACACATGGACGGGACGTAAACAAGGGCACATGGACGGGAGGCGTGACAATTTTACAGGAATTATTTCTTGTAGAGGTGATTTATATCTTATTGTTTTAACAAAACAACCCTCACAAAAATGTTTTACAATTAAATAAAGAATAAACTGAAATACTGATACTCGGTACTTGAATAAATTGAGAGAAAAATGCTTTATAACAGACTCGGTTGATTAGCTACAAACATAAAACTTGAAGTACATAACCTGAGTGTGATCTTAGATGCTGAACTTATGCTCTATGTTTTATCCTGCATGTAAACACAGTCACTGTTATAACCTGGTCTAGAAATGGCCATAACATAACTTAAAGTTGCCCTCCCGGTTCCCTCAAATAGAACATCAATCATTTGCAATGATAGCAGTCATGTTTATTGACTTATCAAATAAATATAACAAGATAACGTACACAAAAAAAAGAGGGGGAGAAAAGGGAACAAAAATAAAATAATAAACAATAAATAATAAAAAACTAAACGTAGCTAACAACAAAAAGAAAGCCAAATACAATGTCTAACCTAAAACTTCCTAAAGAAAGCAAACCAAGAGAAAACAAAAAAAGCATATATCAAAATAGCCCTATCTCCCCAAAATATACACATTTAGGCTTTAAGTGAGCAACCATTTCAGCAAAGCTTAAAGTACAGGCTATTATGATGAAGGTCAACAGGACAAACATAGCCCTTTGTATGATAACAATAACACATATTGTATAACTCAATAAACACAACAATAACCACAAAGCTATTCACACTTCATATCATCACAAACAGGTGGCTACGCTAGCTCTTTCACATGAGATCTGGTCAGAAAACCGGGAACACACAGAAAAAAACCAAGAGCACCCCCTGCCTTTCTCTCTGGCACACGACCCTTTTTACACAGCAACCCCTGGTGGTGGTTTAGTGCATCTGCAACAAGAAGTAAAAAACACTTCACAGAAAAATAATTATGAACCTATACTCTACGTTCGTAACAGTCACTAAAGCAGCTTTTTTGTCATTTGAGAATTATTGCAAAAGTTTTTTATCCCTGAGTGATGCATGTGTTTCATGAGTTTGTTACTGTAAGCATTTTCTGTCCAGTGCCACCAGAGGTCTCTGTCCCTGGAATACTGAGAGTAGCCTAGAACACACTACACCTGTCCCTTGTTCCCACCACCTGATCACAATCACCCTCTGCCTTCAAATGCCCCTCTCACCCATACCTCAGTTCCTGTGTGCACGAAAAAACCTTGTCTCTCTGGTTTTCAGACCACTCTTTGCTCTGCTAGCTTGCGCTTGCTAAGCTAATTCACAGCCAAGCCAAGCCAAGACTGCACCCTGTCAAGTTCAACCAAGCCAAGATCATTCAAGCCAAGTCATCGAAATATCCAGCTTATCTCCAAGCCTCGTAGGACCCCAACCAAGACCCCCTCAGTCCTGGTATTACCTCAATAAGGGATTTCGCTCTAACCACTGTTCTCACAGGAAACTACAATCTCGATTTCTCCATCTGAGCCTGGGTAATGACCCCCTTGCTGACCTATGTCCACTCTGCTCAGCCCACTCACTCGGACCCAAGCTCCAGGCTTCCCTGGTTCACTGGTTATCACGCCGCTGCCTAGCCCCATTCTCTGATCACCACATTTCTCTGTCATATTCAATACAACAGCCTGCTTATGGATCTTACCTTATTCCCTGAGTCCTCTGAATTATTACCGTTACAAGAAGGGTTGATCACGTGACACCCTGCCTGTTTCTTTGCCATGTGTGTTTGTTTACATTCCCTCAAGTCATGTGCGTCTGTTTGTTTTGGTCACGTGTCTGTCATTGTCTCCACCTCTCACCTGTTTACTTGTTCCCTTTTGTCAACCTGTGTATATATCGACTCTGTTTTCTTCCCTGTTTGTGGTTTGTTTGTTTTTGTGTTTAGTTTTCCATTTCATTGTTTATTAAAGTATATTTAGTCTTGCATTTGCGTCTGCTCCCTCTCCATCAGCTTCTTGTCTCCTCTGCTCCACGTGACAGATCACTGTAATGCTCGTCTTACTGGAGATCCATGTTCTACAACTTGTGCAGAACACAGCAGCTCTAATCCTAACAAAAACAAACAAAAGCTCATAGTAGTCCTGTTTAAAACAAACTGTACTGGCTCCCTGTATCGTTTAGAATCCACTTTAAAGTTCTGTACTTGTCCATAAAGCTCTACATAATGTAGCACCAGCTTACATCACAGAGAATCTCCCTGTTTATGTTCCAACTCAAAATCTTATATCAAATACAGCATTTATAAGACAGTCAAGTTCAGTGCTCACTTTTGAGAAACTTTTAAACACATATCTCTTTAACTTGGCATTTAATTAAAACTCTAACACCTTCTTGAACTTTATCTTTGGCTTATTACGATTGACGAAAACTGTCTGTGAATCGCTTTAAGCTGCCACTGCTATAAAAATGGCTCTATAAAGAAAGATTATTATTATATTTTTTTTGTGTCAACATCATGATCTGAAATGAATGTATAGCTAAACTAATGCACTTCGGTCCTTCCATGGAAATGTATAACCACTTGCTCTGGAACTGAAGCACAACTCACTAAACTATGTTCTGCCACTCAATAAAGTACAGATAAGTGGCCACCCTCATTGTTGCTGATGCCCATTAGAAAAATCCTATAACTAATATTGCATGCTCACTTGACCATGACACTTCAGTGCCATCTTCTAGTGCAGAGCCGACTATACATCTGCTGTTCATGCTCCGTTGTGTAATTTCCGTTGCAAGTTTTGATTCATGGTGACACATTAAGTGGCCTTCTGGGTTATTTTGCACATCCTTTCCACATCCTTTTGATATCGCCCGGCAAAAGTGAGAGCAGCTATGGTCAGGTCTCTTTGAACATATTCATCGAGAATGGCAATGTGAGACATCTCACTTAAGCAAGGAATTCAATCTGCGTGCTGAAAAGCCTCTCACTGCATTTCTCACACCGGCCTTGGTAAATAAAGCACTACAGGATGCCACTAATATCACTGCTTGTGTATAAGAGATTGGAGATTTGTTAGGAAAAATGAGCTCCTATTCGAAAGCAACATGAGAAAGAAATAAAAAAAAAACAGAAAATTTAAGCTTAAGCATTTTAAGTACTGATAGTTGAAGATATACAAAAATGTGTTGACGAGTTAAAGAAAATTACCGCTAGTGCCTTGGATTAGAACATTAAGCAAAGTTGAGCATGGCGCAGCTTTTGCTGAACCTCTTCGAGCAGTTAGGGGCCGATGCAGTCTGGCAGCATACAAAGCAACAGCAGGTCAGTGCTTTGAGACCCAATTAAACTCAGGGCTCAAGTGAAATCACCTTTTCAAGGTGGGCCAAACACTTGCTTATCCCGGTTCACGAACAATCATGAAGCCGTTGCTTTGTCTGATACTGCTTACCTTCAAAATTAAATCCCCCTTTTACCGTACCCCGTCCTCCCAGTTAGGCTTGGATTTTCGGACTGCAAAATGAAGATAAGAAAATGTGTGTTCGCTTATTCAAACAGTGAAATTGGTTTTAGATCACGTAGCAGGGTTTTCTGAGCCATGGCGGCAGACTCCTTTGTGGGTGAGCGCTAGGCAGAGCTCCAACAGAAAGCGGGACCTCCAGGATGTGAGGAAACGCACAAATCTCTCTCGTTTTGCAGTCAACTGCGGGCCCGCAAAACGATGCACACATTTAACGCGTTCACAGTCGTTCAAATTAATCCTGCCGCTGCCCACTCGGCCTCCTTTCTGTTTGGCTGGTGTACATGCATGCATGCACACAGGCTAACACGTGGACACAGCTCTTCGTTGCAGATTCACATATTCCTTAAAGTGCAGCCAAGTTTGTTATTTATAACCAGCACAGCTATTGAGTTCTCTGTGTACCTTCACCTTCTGACTGCCAGGTCCCTGAGGGCCTCTAAGGGAACTGCTGGTGCTTACAACTAACCTGTGTACACCCCTTCACCCTGCAGTTCTATCTTAAGCACATCTCTCGGTCAATAGAATTGTCCTGCTCTATGAGTCGGCGCGGGTGGAAGAACCTGAAAAAGACCTTGAGATTAGTGGATAAACCAGCAAAAGTAGACAGTGTTTCCAAGTTTCTGGCTTTGTTTCTTCTCTGGTGTATAACGTGCTGAAGGTCTGTGAAGCCTTTATTATTTTGTGAATTTCTCTAAATGTATGACCTTAAATAGGATACGATTTTTATTAAAACAGTATTAAATAAACAAAGAAAATGCAAGCGTACAAATAACAGACACAGTTATATAGTTTTTGTCCTTTTATTGCCTCATTAAATGTTTTTGTTGGGAAAAATATGTGAGTCACTTTGGTATAGGTGATAATCAGGCTCTGAAGGTTCAATCAGTTGACTGACAGTAAGGTGTGAGTGTGGTGGAACCCATCATATTCAGCCTTCACCCTCAAAATCACACGCATGAGTTAGTGCAGGCTATATATTAGTTAAATAAGGTTTCTCAGTGCTTTTTACATTAGTAGAGGTTCCAAAATGATTTCTGAAGAATATGGACTCTCTGATCCAACTGAAGTGTTGGTGCAGGTTGCATGCACAGAGTGGCTTTATTTGGGGCAGTCCAATACTCGACCTTCAGCCACAGTCAAGCACAATCACCACGGGCAGATCCATAATCAAAAACCAGAAGACAAAATAAATGTTCTTCCTATAGCATATAATTATATCTCTATAACTTTATGTATACTATTCCTGCATGTATAAAATATATATAAAAGATTTTCAGCACTCTCCAAAAGCCATTTGTACAAACTTAATTTAATTTAATCAATACCCCTCTGTTTTTATGTCTATATATATATATGAACGACTTATGTCTCTTACTGCATATCCAGCGTTACCTGTAGTGCTCCACACTCTCCAGTAAGCAGGGCCATACCACCCATGCATCTACAGCTGAACGAGCCGGTAGCGAGATCCCACAGTTTGTTTATTTGTACAATGCAAATGTAAATTGATGAGGAATTGGGCCTGGGGGTGGTGGGGGGTGGGAGTTGGTACGGTATCTCTCTTCAGGGAAAATCTGCATGTCTCTCAGTATGGAAGCTGTTTTTTGGCAGATGGATAAAACAAGATTTTTCCCCTGCAGCTTAGGCAGCATTTAGAGTTTAGAGATAATACTCACTCAGAGCTCTTCAACAAAGTACTCCATGTTCTTTTTTCTGAGGCACTGGATTGTCAAACTGATTACTTACACGTGTCCCCTAACATTTTCTTTCATCCATTCTGAATACTGATTTTTTTGCCTATTTCCAAATATCAACCTTTTTTTTTAAAATATCAAGTCATCAAATGAAGACCTGCCAGTTATATAATAATAAGAACTACAACAAAAAATTAAGTCAGGGGTTATGAAACTTCGTTCCAACTGATTACTAATTACTAGATTGTGGTCAAGTGAACCCATTTCTTAAGTAATTTTTATATAACTCATTTGAATAATTTTGCTAGCCCAATTAGAAGTGATTATGTTGATTAAAGAGGCTTAGAAGTGTTGGTGTTTTCGGAAAGGCAAAGAAACCTGCCATGCTTACTAAACATAAACTCAAGATTTTTGAGAAATATCTACACCTAAGATGTAGATCAATAAAACTCTTGAATCTTGAATCTAAGATTGTACCTAAATCAAGATGCCATGCTTTGACAGAAATCTCATAGACCCAGTCACAATTACCCTAATATATACCCTATATATATATATATATATATATATATATATATATATATATATATATATATATATATATATATATATATATATATATAAAATATAATGTTAATGTTTTTGGACAGATACAGATTTCATGGCTTATTAAGAAAGTGGCATACATGTCAAGATGATGTTTTAATTTTTCATGACAAATAATGTTTACAGACAAAACAATGTAAAGATAATCTAAGGCACTTGCAACAACTGTGGGCAAAAGAAAGCATTACACCTGACATCAGATACTAAGCTATACCATGTTGTGCTAAATTACTGCCAGATATGTCTGACCTCGCAACATGATTGGCCGACAAGCAACCAATTTTATGGCCAATTAATTTATTTACTTATAGGTATTCATATATAATCAACATAGCATGTAATATAGAAGATTATCATGAAAAGATGTCTAGAAATAGGGTAATTATAAAATGGCAACTGTTCATAAAGCAATAGCATAAAGTTCCAAGAATCCTAAACTCTTCAGCTCAGGAACCCTGTTTACACCAGAAAAGAGAGGCAAAGCTCTATCTTTGACTGACTTTTAGTTTCCGGGTCATAAAACCAGCAATGAAAAAAAAAATAGAAATTAATTTATTGGGTGGGGGAAAAGTAAGCTGTATGAGCCTTCGCATGAAAACCATTGCTAGCTGGTTGGAAGTTTCAGTAAGAGATTTATATATAATGTCATGTTTTAAATCCTATGTGAGTAAATGTGTTTCATACATGTAAAGTGTGCAGCAACTTCTCTCACACTATTAGCTGATAAGCTCACAGTTTGTTTACATTTTTGTCTTGCTGGTTCCAGTCAATTTAGATGTTTTGAATGTTTTTGCAATACATTAATTAAGTTGATCAGTGGTTAGAATACTGGTAAGGCAGGATCCCCTGCCCTGAACGTTTTGTGTTTGCTTTGCTCTTAACACATCCAGTCCAAATAATAAGTCATGGGCTGAAGGTTGGGGATCCAGTCTTCTGACGAGACAGTTGCTGGTTCAATCCCCTGGACCAACAGGGCACGACTAAAGTGTCTAAAAGTGTGTATGTTCACTAGTGTGTGTATATGTGGGTGTTTCACTGCACAAACAGGTTAAATGCGAAGGTTAAATTTCACTGTGTTCAAACACAAGTGGCAAATAGTTTAAATTCTGTTGAAGTGGGTGTGTTCTGGCAGGAAAGCTAAAAATGTGCAAGCAATAGGGTCCTCCAGGACCAGGACTGGGCACCACTAAAGTAGGGTTTATGTGTAGCAGCATTAGATCAAAATATAAGGTTTTGTGTCATAACTGTCTTGAAATTTAATAGCAAAAACCAAAGGTTTGTATGAGCCGTGGTATACTGCAGTATAGCCTTAATAATAATGTGCTATGCTGTGAGATTCTGGCACTGATGTGTGTTTTTTTTTATATACTCATGCTGAGCTCAAGCTTACATGTTATAGCACTCCCTTTCACAACTGTGTAAGTCTTAGCATCATAATGACATGTGTTAGGCATACTTATTGGCTAGAGCACCATTATGAATTTGTAAGATGTCACATGCTGTATGTTATTATCATAAAATATCCATTATCCCATCTGTGAGTAGAGTACACTTACAAACATTAGCCTGTGACCTTAATGGTAAGGACATCAAACATTACAGCATCAGTTATGAAAATGACGGGCAATGGCAATGACACTGTACAAAAGTAATGATAACTCTTAACAGCACATGCTATCTGATATTAGATGTTTGTGGCATAGTTATGTGTCTGGACTTACCAGTTTTGTATGCCTATTATAGTCTTGTCCCAGAATGGTCCACCACTCATGACTAACTATGAACTGCAGTATATTATCAAGACATTGAGACTTGAGACTGGATAGGCCTGAGTACTACGGGCTTGTGTCTTGTTTTGTTTGTTTCATTCCATATCACCTTTAATGCTTGTGTTATAGCATCTTAGAAGCAATGTGGCACAAACCTCCATAACTCTCTGCATTCACATCATCATCTCCCATGTGGCTTAGTCCAGAATTACTACTGGTAGGACAGACTGCTCTGCCTGAGGCGTGGATATATTGAATGACTTTCATAACCATAGTGATCTGGGTTCTTTCTGAGACTTCATATAAACTTTTCCTCTCCTTATATGTGTTTGTAACTGTATTGAAGCATAGCTGTACGAATATCTGGGTGATTTCATAATAAAACACCTACATATGCAATGTTTTGGTGCTTCAAGGTCTGAAGTCTTCATAGAGGGTGTATTTTACAGCAAGCCAATAAGTCCACTAGACGGTGAAGTGCTGGACAAAATAGAATTATGAAATAATTAAAGTTGGGAAGGAAGACCATGCCTGTGTTAAGACAAAAACTTTTGGCACGATGTATGCTGAGCTAAAAGGCAGATTGGGTTTATTAACAAGGATGGCAATCAAACAAAACAGCAAAAGACATACAAACACAATAAAGGGGCGATGCGAGATCGTAATCCAAGGTACAGGCAAAGGTCGAAACCGGAAGATTAGTAAACCAGGCAAACTATAGACAAGAGGGAGAGACAACAGAGTAGTCGAGGACACGGAGGAGCAGTCAAAAACCAGGATAGTCAAACAAACCAAGCAACCAGAATCAGAAGGGGCAAACGAGAGAGAAAAAGTCAATAAACAAAGTATGTCACAACCAGTGATCAGAATAAAAAGGCAAGAGAAGAATGCTCGGAATTGTAAACCAGGTTTGGTACAACTTTGTAATGAATGAGTGTGTGGAATGTGTTTATTCATGCTATTTTCCATGACAACACTGGAGGGGGCCATCTTTGTTTACTTTCTGGTAGAACTTCCGGTGCGCCCTCGGATACGTTGATACTGATTACAAGCAAAACGGCAACAAACATATAAAATGACTAGCATAACATGTTCAGTTAGAGGGGGTCACAAAAATTGGAAGAGGAAGAACAACAGAGTTATGAACACAGCACATAAAGATCAGCATGTTGTGGGACCACCTTCCAAAGAAGAGGACCTGCATCTACGGCTGAAGGCGCTAAATTTAAAACATCCACCCCAAACCTCCGTATGTCTGCTCTTACCATTCTGTGGAGGAGAACCAGCACCAGAGCTTCCTTATCCAGAGAAATGTCTCGCTTATGAAGCTCTGAGGAAGCAGACGCGTCGGGTGTTTGTGAGTTAAGTAACTGTTTTAAGATCAGTGTCCACAGCGCTAGGCTATCTGGGCTGTAGCTAACACCCAAGTGGCTCGGGCAGCTGACCCGGTATTGAACGTAAAAGCAAGAAAAGACGTAGCCAAAATTTGCTTCTTATTTGAATTCCCCAGTCCACCTTAAATGTTGCAACAGTTACATTCTTTGTTACATTCATTTAAGGTGGAACGGAGAACTTGAATAAGAAGCTAACTTCAGAAAACAAGCAGTTAAGCTTTTCCAGCAAACCGACAGCGAGCCTGAGTTTTACGATAACCCGTCAGGTAGCTGGCTTGGCTTGGGTTTAACCGGCTTTCAGAAATATAATCTCACCATCTTTGTGTAGGAGTACACAGCCTACCTTCCCACTATGCAGGTACTAATACGCTTCAGTACTTGTATAGTTTTTCATTGCCGAACCGTCTACACCTTCCGAGAGTACAAAATAATTAAAAACGTTGCCGTAGGTAACCTCAGGCCACCTTTTCATCTCATCCACCCACTGAGTTATTAACCTCGGATGAGACAGTGTTGTCCCATTCAAACTTCTTATCGTCTCCCATGTAACTGTATAAGTTCTAACACAAAGGCGGAGGAAACATACGTTTGAAAGTGGGTGTGGCAAAATACTGTGAATATGGTTTGTGTGTAATCAGTACTCTGGGGAAGCGGAGCGTCAGAGAGGTGTATGATTGGTGTGTTGGAGATATGTGGAGATATGTGTGACAACATCAGGAAGTGCATGCTGGGAATAGGAGTCAGCATAATCAGTAATTTCAGAAAAGACCATAGACGCGACAGCCTGAACTTCCTACTCCTTCCAATCTAATGTCCTACAAATTTATGCCACCTACTACTCCATCTCCTCTCTGCTCCCCAGTCTTTCCGCTCAGTCCTACCCCTGTTTATCCAAAGGGTTTGACCTTTTGCTGAACGCTGAAGCCACTCGGAACGTCTGTCCAAATTCACAAAGTTCTCTTTTCTTTTTCTACCACAGCTACATTTGACTGTACAGTAGTGTTTATAAGTTGCATGACACCTATTTAAAATAATCTCCTCACAACAAGAGCATAGAGCTACATACAGACTTATGAATAGGCAGCCTTTGTTAAATATTTAATGACAAGATGACAGCTTTCTCAGGTGACACTGATGTTTTTTCCTCACAGTAAAGATGCAGTACATGATTCTGCTTAACGTTTGTTTACAAATTCACTCCTCTATGCTCTATGTTTTTTCTGAAGCTCCACTCTCAAATTTAGGGAGGCAACACTGGTGCACTATGTTTTTATTTATTTATTTATTTATTTTTATCAAACAAACAGGGTGCACCAGGGTGAAATTTTTCACCACCAATGTCCTTGCGTGATCTAAGAACTTCTTTCTCAATCTTTGTTCTTTGGATCCTCTCTTTGGCTGTTTCTTGACCACCTCTTCTTCTTGACACCTTTCCTGTTCCCTGTTCTATACACAAGCACAAACGTCTCTGATTGGCTGTTGTGTGGCTCAACCCAAGTAACTTTGTTTATTTTCCATTTATAGAGCCAGGGTTGTGTATGTAAACCATATTTCTTACACTGCACTCACAGAGTTGATAGCTAGCGGCCCCTGACAAGATATTTGCCAAATTTGACTACAGGTTTATCGGAGTGTGCTTCTGTCACATAATGCTGACCATAGGACATATCTGGCCTGGTTGAGCTGGTTAAACAGAAGTGAGGATTTTCCATGGCGATTAGCTACATCAACATGGCATGAAAATATTGACAACAGCTGCTTTGATCACAGAAGGTGTCTAGTAATGTTTCAGTAGTAGTAAACAAAAGTGAGCATTTTCCATGGCCATTAACTAAAGGGTTTCATTTTGCTTTTTAAATATATTTAAGCTCATGCTGCAAAATAATCAGTTTTAATAATTCATTTTACCCAAAATACTTGATGTCTGTCTGATGTCTGAATAATCAAATGGCATAAATTCAACCTGACATCAGATAATTTGTAACAGTAGCCTTGATGACAGGTAGCAGGTGATGTTTGAATACATTTTCATATGCTGTCATAGATTCTACACAAGTAACAAATAGTAGATATAAACAGTAGGACACGTGCTGAGTACTAATCCAGTCTAAGAACAAGCATCAGAAGTCACAACAGGGGTTAAAACACTAGCAGGCAAGCACATCAAGGCAAACCCCAAGTGTAAATCATAGCGTAAGTCTAGAAAACAAGCGAGCATGAAAAATAAAACAAACAACATGAAGAAACCATGAAGAAATACAGAAAAAAGAGAAAACTTTCAAGTAAAAACAGGACAGCGCATATATAGGAGTCCTTATAAATGATTATCTTTCTTTTTATAAAAATGATGATTATGTATTGAACGATTTTTAATGGTATAATAAATATAAAAACCAATTTCAGGCACTTAACTGTAATTTTCCATCTGACTTTTGTGTTTAAAACTGAAACAAATTCTTAGCAGCAACAACATCAGCAGCAGCAACAACTACTGACTCTCTATTAATCCCTTTTTCTTTTCCTAGTAGTTTGAAAAGAACTGAACTTCTGCTGCAGAGGGACAGTATAAAGCAGGGATGGCAGTTTCATGGTCTTTACCATATGTTTCTTTAGCAAAGGCACAGAAACACTAAAAAAAAGCTTGTCCCTGCAGAAACATTGTTTTTTTTTTGCCCCCAGGTAGAAAACTGTCTGTTCTGTACAGTTTGCAAAAGAACTGATAAGCTGTGTCTAAAGAAAAAAAAGGTTTATTTAAACCTTGACTTAAATAGTATCAACATTTATGTGTTTAAAGGGAATATTAAAAAAATAGAGTAGTATATCCTCAAGGGCAAATTAACGCCTACAGGTTCCTAATATTAACGAAACCTCTGTTCTTTGTTTTACTAGGAGAGCATCTGAAACTGCGAACTTTCTGGTGGGATATCTCCCAGGGGCCTTCCACAAAATTCTGAACTTTGTGGAAATGTAGTCTCAGTGGGCCTCATTCCCAGCAAAGCAGTTTTTTTTGTCTCTATTCCTTGAGGACTCCCTCCATCAAGGGGCCCTGGGTAGTCTGTTCCACGTTTCTACCAGCTTTGATGGCCCAGATGGCATCCACTATTTCCATCACTCAAAGCACAAGAAGTTTTTTTTTATATATTTCATAGACTATATATTGCTTTAGGACATTGCATGACATGTTGCTATGGGTCTGGGGTTTGGGTCCTTGACCGTCTTGGAGGTTTCAGGTACTTCTGAAGGCAGTAATTAGATTCATCAGGAGAGCTTCATTAGGGCTGGAGCTCATGTGCAGAAATGTTGAATGTAAAAGAGGCCGTGTTGGTGGTGGCTGTTCTGTTCTGTTCCATTCACACTCGTCAATTAGTTTCTTTTTCTTCTAAATAATAATTAATGTGGCTGGCTGGGTGTGTCTTGTGTCTGTCTGTTCTTTTTTGACTGACATTACTTTTCAGTAGGGCTGAAACGATTCCTCAAGGAACTCGATTACAAAAAATCATTGAAGCAAATTCTTTGCCTCGAAGATTCATTTAATTCATACAACCATATACAGCGCACTGTTTCACACGGATGACTTTTACTGTTGCACAGCACTCTTACGGTGTTGCCAGCTGACACGAAGAACACGTGATTTGATGGCGCGGATCGCAAAATAGAGAAAGAGAGAGAGAATAAGGAGAGGAGAACAGAAGAGACAGGTCAGAGAAAACCATACACAGTCTCCAACGTCTACTGTAAAAGCGAACTAGACGAGGGGCCCGTTACTGAGCCCCAACCTGAAGAAAGACGTGGCTGAAGTTAACTTCCTATGTAAATTCCGCCTTTCCACCTTAAATGATGCAGCAGTTAGAGGCGGCAGAGAGTAACTTCTACAGCAGTTAGACTCGCTATCAGTTTGCTGGGAAAGCTCAGTTGCCTGCTTTCTGAAGTTAGCTTTTTATTTGAATACCCTGTTCCACTCTAAGTTTTACGGTAACCCCTAGTCGAGCACCAGATCAGAGTTTCAGTGTTTCAGCACGTCCAGTCCACAGAGCGGAGCGGCACACAGTAACCATAACATTTAGCCTAAATCAATGAGATGTTGAGTTGATATGAAGGCTAGTAAAGCGTGTATGTTAGTTATGGTTAAATGTAATGACTAGTTAAGAACGTAAGTCTGTGTGATAGCGAGCTATGTCCGTAAATGATCTAAGCTTTACTTAAGAACATAACCACAAAAAATAAAAGCCTGAACTTCATTCACATTACCACTTTTTTGTAGCCTAAAATGCACCGAATCCATTACAGCGAGAATATTTAGTTTAGTTAGTGTTAGTGTTTGCACTAAGTGGGTCAGCAAATGTAGGACAAGCTTCTGCATAGTAACTGAGTGTACAGTAGCCAGTCTTGTGAACTCACAGTATGATACATAGGTCTAGTAATACATTTCAATAGTAGTAATTATTAAAATGTTTTCTTTTAAACTGTATTATATGCAATTTAAGTAATAAATGTTAAAAAACTTGTCTTATTTTATCTTATATATTTACTATTGCTTTTTAATTAAAGAATTTTATCCGATTACTCGATTAATCAATGAAATTATCGATAGAATGCTCGATTACTAAAATAATTGATAGCTGCAGCCCTACTTTTCAGTAGTAGCTTATAGTAACATACATTTGCACTGTTTAAATAGTTTTCAAATACATACAAAACCAAACTTTTTTCAAATTTTTATTGAAAAAAAAAAACAACAAAAATGTTGCATGAACTTTCTATCACCGCTGCATTTCAGTAAACCTTGTTTGCCATCGTCCTTCCTCGTCATAATGTAAACTCGCATATGAGATCTGAGGAATCATGCAAGAACAGCAAAAGCTTAAATGGTCGCATTTAGAAACCGTTAGGAAAAAGTCCTCTAAAGTTCAATAGCATGACAAAGTAGTCCATTTGCTTCTTCTTCTTTTATGTTTTGGTGAGGTGAATATTCAACAGTGTCTTTTCTCTGTGGGCTACAGAAGAGAAGGGCGTGCGACACAGTCAGCGATAATCAAACAGCCTTTATTGGAGATGCGACAAGCCAGTTCAGTGAAGAGAGAAATGTTACCAGGGAGATGAAAGAGACATTCACAGACTGAACCTAGCATAAGGTATCTGCTGTGACACCTCCTTGAAAAGTCGAGCTCTGGAGGATAAGGAAACTTGTGTTCAAAGTTTTTTTTTAATACATTAATTTGAATAAATCATATCTTTCCAAGTAGAAAGCTGAAGATTGCCACAAAGAGGCGACCAGTTGGCTCTGCAGGCAGCGTGCGAAGGCCGAGGCTTATTTAAGCAATAGCGGTAGTGTGGCATGACAAATGCAATCTTCTAGTAATTCCAGTAATTCTTTCCAGATATTAGTTAGCAGAAAGCAGACCATAACCATTTTTGTTGCTGTGGCTTTTTACTATTCTCTTGTGGCACATAATAGGTGAGGCCAATCGATTGATTGAGAAGCCAAATGATAAAATAATATATCTGTCTTTTCTTACGTCCCTTGAGTTTGGAGTTTTTTTTGTTTGTTTCCCTTCTTTTCTGGTCTGTCCTTAGGTTGGTGGCTCATTGGCTGCTTGTTGCTCCGCCCATGCTCACTTTCTATTGGCTGGATTTATTGGCAGGAGATTTAAAAAGCCTCTTTGTCTGGGACTCCCCTGTCTGAGCCGACATGTGCTGCTCCAGTGAAGGCCCACCAGCACAGACCAAACTTGTTTCTTTTTTTTGTGTTTGTTTATTATAATGTTTAGTGTCCAGGATTCGTAGGGGTGACCTGCCTTTTTTTGTTGACACCTTTTGCCTCTGTTTTTGGAGAGAGAAGGTAGGGTAGTTTTTTGTATTTTATTTTCTTTATTTTCAGGGTTAGTTAGATTTTTTTGTTTTAGATTATTCTGTTTGTTGTTTTGGCCTGGGTTCACTCTAAAGTCATTTAATCCTGTTTTCTTTTGTTTCTTACTACGTTTTGAAGCTGGAAAATTGACAAAAGTTTAATTTAAGAGCAATAAAATCATGTTTCATTATTTTGAGTTGTATTTGCTTGGTCTGGTGCTGAGTGGGCACTCACTTGAAATATTTGTTGCGTCCTACCCCTAGAAGACGTAACACTGCTTGTTCTCCTGCCCTGTTTCACGTGTCTGTACGTCTGTCCCATGTACTGTTGTTTACGTTGTCCTGTCAAGTCTGCATGGTTCTGTTTACCTTTCCATCATGTGCTCTGTGTCTCCGCCTCCACCTGTGTCATGTTATGTTCACCAGGACTCCTGTGTTGAGTGTCTCGTGTGATTCTATAAAGCCTCCCCTCTCTCTCCCTATGTGGTCGGTTATTGTGTTGTGTATTGTAATGTAATAAATTGTGTACTAGATTTCATTGTGTTCAAAAAGCTCACAAATGGATCGAGTGGCTAGGCCTCAAGTGCTGCTGCAACGTTACAGAACCAAAATCACCAAAAATACCATTTGGCAAACAATACAAACTGTGAGAACAAATCTTGTAAATATGAAAATATGGGTAAATAGGATATTTTTGCCGTTTTATAGGTTAAAAGACTACAATTTTGTTTTGGTTGAAGGAAAGGCCATGCTTTTCCTTGCTTTTCCTTATTTTCCAGGCTTTTATCACAAGTAACAGAATAGTCAGACCGCTTCTCAACCAATCAGATTCAGTGTCATCAGTGTTAATCAATGTACAACCTGGTTCTTAACCTCACCGACTGTGGGCCGCCAAAGAATGGAAGTCATTGCACCAGAGGTGCATTTAATGTCTGACTTGTGCTAATTAGTGTCAGATAATGGTGAATAGTGTAGGATGAATCATAGCATATAGGCTACATCCACATCCTACACATATGAGCCAGAGGCTCCCTTCACAGCACCTCCGAGCACAGAAACAAGAAGAGATGTAGCATACAGATTTGTCCTCCATAAAGACCCCCATATAAGCGTGTTCCAAAGCAAGGAATGCTTCTTGACGACTGTGCGACACTAATGAGACTCCCTGTGTTGATTCCTCATAATTAGCTCAGAGGATGCAATAACCTCACTCTATTAGTGGACTGCCTCGATCCGGACCTACGTCAGTCTTGGTGAGCGCATCCCCACAAAGCTGTGGAACACTTTCAATTAGCCTTCAGTGCACATGTAAAGAAGTTTCAGGTCTCAAGTCTAATTCCCAGGCGGAAAGGGCTGCGGGTTTCATGTGGAAGAAAAAAGAACACAACGTTTTATGAAGATCAAATCACGTCATCGGCTGCCAGTCATCCAAAGAACTTGGTACGGGTTCAAGACTCTATAAGTACACAACAGTTCAGGTCGATCAGTTTGCATCTTCGCATCAAAGAATTCATTGCCTCTGCCTTCGTCAGGCTTTCACTGGGATTATAATGCTAGTGCAAATACTTGGGCTGTGGGTTCAGACGGCTAAGGAATGAGCCTCAAAGACTCTGGCAAGGATACCCAGTCTTTTTACTCTTGATTGGCAGGAGAGAATAGACACTGCTGCCGGTTTCACTTGCTTTTTTATCTAATTCCCAGCAGACTTGCCCTTAAGGGATCCAATCTGTTGCTGTGGCGCTGTCAGCGTTCATTTATTAGTTTAAGTTTAGAAATCGCCGGCCAAAATTACGTTTTAGCACACAAACAAGACGTCTCTAATTGCGACGCCGCTGAACTTCTTTTATCCATTCATTCTTACTACAGAGGGTTCAGTCAAAATGGCCCCTTGATGTGTATTATGATAGATATGAAAGTGGTCAAGGTAACATGGCCGCAATCCAAAGCTTGAATTCACCCTTGCAAACTCTCCATCCATCTGCCAAGCCTTGGCGCTTAATCAGGCACAACTTAATAATGTTAATCTACACTGTATCCTGGCAATGTCTACACAGAAAAAATACCCAAGACGTACAGTAAGGGGGGTAATTGGTATCTCATTTTTATCACATTAGTTAGTTACAATGGACTATGATTGTACAAAAGATCTATAAATGAGGCTGTACTTGTTGGAACAGAGCCTAGAAAGCAGGCCAGCAATTAAACTGTCACAATCCAAAAAACCTTGGAGATACCGCAACCTACAGATTCTATAGGTATCATTGTTAGCCCCTAATGTAGTTTTAAATTCATTTCAACAAGCATGCTCTGGTGTACTAATGTTTTTCACGGGAAGTGACAGATTTTTCTGTTATGTACAAGTATTTATTAAGGCAGTCAACATTAACACATTGGTGTTAATTATGTAAAGTGCCTAATCCACTTAAAAAGACATGTTAATGCAGCTGACATATTTCTGTATCCCGGCAGTTTTCACCACACATAATAAAAGCAGTGATGACTAAGCTAATATGCATAGGAGAATGATGATAGAAGCACCCAGAGGCTGCATTCAAATCCTTTATGCCATAAAAAAGAAAAATGCTTTGTTTTCAAGCCAGTCATTATAAAACCAGCAAAGTATGCCTTGTTTTGAGAGAGCTATTGCTGTTATTGCTATTAGTCTGCTGTATAATGTGGTCTGTTGCATAAACTCTTGCAACAAAGTCAATTTTTAGATGTGAAGTGCTTCATGGACCTGTTTTTGTGCTTACTCAGTCACAGATTGCTACACTCAAAAAGGTGCCATATATTGAAAAAACTGCAATAATACTGGTATATACTTTGGAATAAGTTTGGTATACAGAGCTGATACACTGGGGCGGCAGTGGGCTGGAGGTTAGGGAACCAGCCTTGTGACCGTAAGGTCATCAGTTTGATCCCAGGAACTGACAGGACATGACTGAAGTGCCCCTGAGCAACCTTGAACTGCTCCCAAGCGATGTACATAGGGTTGCCCAGTACTCGGGGCAAGTGTGCTCACTGTTCCATAGCGTGTGTGTGTATATATGTTTCAATGCATGGATGGGTTTAATGCAGAGGTCAAATATGGAAGTGGCGCAACATTTGCAAGCGGCAATTCGTTCTAAATTCTACTGTGAACCTCTACTACTGTTATTTCTTCTTCAACGAAACATAATGCATTTGCAAAGAAGTCATTTTCCAAAATCTTAAACTGTTACATAACAATTTTCACTTATTAATATTTACACCTTCAAAACATACATACGCACATTTTTTAAAGGGATGTAAAACAAGGTTTAATCTTCGATAAGGTGTACATTCGGAAGGTTAGTTATTGTAGGACATAAAGAAACCGTCTTTGGCATAGGCCCAGTCCTAGGGCCAGGTTTTTAAGCATACAGACCCTCGCAGATCCTGCTGGATATGGACTGCAGGGGGCGAAGCCGCCTCCCTGGATGACAGGACTGAGGCCAAACTGGTGGTGGTGGAAAGGCAGCAGAGAGGGAGCCAGGGTGAATCCTTTTAAGGACAGGTGGCAGACTGCGATTGGTCAGAGTAATGGATGAAAAAGTGATGCAGCATTGGAGTCTTCCTGGCAAAACTTTCGCTAAAGCTTTAATTTCCAGATAATGTCAGCCCTTTAATGCTCTTTCCACTGACCTTTCAGTGGGCATCATTGATGTTCATCGTTAAATGAGGCTGAAGTTGGCTGTTACGCTCTGCCCTGTTTCCCTTGTTCTAGCCTGTTATGCTTGCCTGTGTTAACACCCTGTCAGTTCCATGTGCTTGTGGTTATGTTCTTCACCAAGTGATTCTGTTTGTTTGGTCATGTGCTTACCTTGCTCCGCCCTTTCCGTGCCTCTTCGTCTGTCATTAGTCTCATCAGCTGGTTTCCCCTTGTTTACCTGTGTATTTATTCCTCCCGGTTTCTCTTATGTTTGTCGTTAGTTTTATTTTTTTTGATCGTGGTTATTGTCTCTGCTCGTTTCCCTGGTCCGTTTCTATCTTTGATGTTTTCTGAGTGTCCGCTTGTTTTTGTAATTTGTTGTTTTCTCTTGTTTTCTCTGTATGGCTTATTTCACCAATAAAAGGACTGCACACGTGTATCCGCCTCCCGTGTCTCGCTACGCATTACGTTGGCTTCCTATTTGCCAGCTTCTTAATCTAAAGTTCTGTTCCACCTTAAATGCTGCAGCTTGTACAGATGGTGGGATGTAACCACAACACCATTTAAGGTGGAATCAAAAATCACAAAACAAACTGACAAAGAAGAAGTCAACTTCAGCTCCCACATCTTTAATAAGCTCTTGGATGACTAATTCAAAGTTGTTAAGTTTGCTCTGCACATTTCACTCTGGATAGTTTCTCCACCCTTGAATAATGCTGGGTGATGTAGTTTTACCAGGTTAAACAGCATCTGGGCCTTTTTTCCCCCGACCAAAGTTAAATAGCTTCTGTTTAAATATCAGAAAATAATTTCAAATGCTGAACAAATGTATTATAGGGAACCTTTAAAGATAATACAGATCTCTGAATGGTTCTGCTAGGTCATAGAGAGAAAAAAATATAGTATAAAACCTACAATCTACACATTTTCACTCTCACACATTGGCCAGTTGTCTTATCCTAAGAAACAAGTTTGCACTAGTCGAAACCACTAAACTGAACTGGTTAATACACCACACAACATGGAAACTGGTTAATGCACCTGCTTGTTCTGCCTATGAGAACTTATTAAAAGAGCCAGGCATTTTCTGCAGCCTCCCTGGTGGCCATTTCACCATTAGAATGGAAAAAATATGGTTTTGATGGAATATATATGGATAAAAATGTATATGAAATGTGTACACATTTAAAATACAATCACTGTTGGCTTTTTTGGCTGCTAGTGTGAGTGAGTTACATGCAAGGTTTATGAGATGCTTTGGCTCTGAAAATTCCTGTCATTTCTTAATTTGTCTTAATTCATAATAATCACTTCTTACAGCAGATAATAACATTAATTAAGAATTTCCACATAATCATAGGATAACACAGCGCTGTGTTGTTTTGTTTTATGATCCTACATCACACCTGATTCTGCTCATGAAGGCCCTAATAGACATTTATAATCACAGTAATCTGCATAATGCTGTTTATACCCATTACTGCCCTGGACTGAGTTTAAGCCTGCCTGCTGTATATTACTGTATTGGGCAATACAAGGAAATAGGCTATTACTAAAGTGATTGTCAAATGTATATTTTTTCCCAACTTGTTAGTTTAAAAATTTATGTTTCACCTTATTAGCAGCTTTTTTTGTAAAGGATTCATTGTAGCTAATTTCATGATGCTTATACATGTAGGTTTTGTCTGGTATTGTATGACAGTTATATTATTGTCATTTGTGGTATTTATAGGGAGAGACTCACCACTTTACTCAATTGCTATGTTTTTAGGTATATCACCAAAAGTTTCAAGGAGTCCAGAGAAATCTCTGAATGTAAAGAACAAGTCAATAAAAAAACAATACCAGATGCTCATGATCTTTGGCCCCTCGATGGCACTACTTTAAAATCTGGTACGGTCTTGTGATGAATCTCAACACATGACTTCGGGAATACTTAAAAAAAAAAACATTCTCAGTAAACACCATCTGTCGCTGCATCCACAAATGCAGGTTAAGACTGCACTATACACAGTAGAAGTCATATGTCAACACGGTTCAGAAATGCTGCTGACTTCTCTGGGCTAAAGCTTGTCTGAAATGGGCTGGTGCACAGTGGAAATGTGTATTGTGCTCTGAGGAGTCAACCTTTCAGCTTGTTTATGGAAATAATGGATGTCATGTTCTCCAACAATTTGAGATGAGGTTAGACTCCGGCTTAGACATTGATCCACTGTCAGGCAGAGAGTGTACAAATGAAGGAAATTCCAGGCCAAAGAAGAAAAGGACCATCCAGACTGTTACCAGCGTTTACAATGCATCTGTCATGTTGTAAGTTGCATATAATTTGAACATCTGTGAAAGCACCTTTAATGCTGAACACATTTTGGAGGAACATATGTTGCCTTTTAAAGAAAAATCAGCTTTCAACAGAACAGTGCATTAGGAACTGAATTCTAATTTAAAATATCTGTTTGGGCTCTCAGGTCACAACATTCCAAAGAGCCAGTGAATAGTAGAAACTGATCCTTTAGGCAGTAAATTTAAAAGGTACCCTGACCTCTCTGACATCGCTCTTCTGGCTATCACATGCTGAGCAGAACGACTGAGAAGTGTTCTAATGAGAATCCTTCTGTCAGACAAACAAGCTTATGGTCATATCCTGCTGTCCACAGCAGGCTGCTAAGCCCTAGATGCTTGTGAGGGTTTTGAGATTCCCTAACCAGATTTGATTTTTGCCAAACTGTAGAACGAGCAAGATAATAAGACACAGTGTCCTCCAGAATTATAGGTATCCATAGAGAAGATTTTATTTTACAAAACAAAAAAGCAGCTAAAGCTAATCTTGTAATGATCAAGAATAGTTTCTAAATATACAGAAAATTACCCAATAATCTCATAGGGTTTATACACAATATACAATTCTCTGCTCACTGAACCTAAACTACTAACCCAAAGTCCCAAAAAATTGGATTGCTAAATTTATATATGCTACTGGTCAAAAGTTCAGATCACCACCAGCCAAATGTTTTAGATCACTACCAACCAAAAGTTTAGATCACCACCAGCCAAATGTTTTAGATCACTACCAACCAAAAGTTTAGATTACCACCAGCCAAATGTTTCAGATTACTACAAATCAAAAGTTTAGATCACTACCAATTAAATGTTTTAGTACACTACCAGCAAAATGTTTTAGATCACTACCAATCAAAAGTTTTAGAACACTACCAATCAAAAGTTTAGATTACCACCAGCCAAATGTTTTAGATTTCTACCAATCAAAAGTTTAGATCACCACCAGCCAAATGTTTTAGATTACTACCAATCAAAAGTTTAGATCACCACCAGCCAAATGTTTTAGATTTCTACCAATCAAAAGTTTAGATCACCACCAGCCAAATGTTTTAGATTACTACCAATCAAAAGTTTAGATCACCACCAGCCAAATGTTTTAGGACACTACCAGCCAAATGTTTTAGATCACTACCAGCCAAACGTTTTAGATCACTACCTGCCAAATGTTTCAGATTACTACAAATCAAAAGTTTAGATCACTACCAATGAAATGTTTTAGTACACTACCAATCAAAAGTTTAGATCCCTACCAGCCAAATGTTTTAGATCACTACCAATCAAAAGTTTAGATCACCACCAGCCAAATGTTTTAGATCACTACCAGCCAATTGTTTTAGATCACTACCAATCAAAAGTTTAGATCACCACCAGCCAAATGTTTTAGATCACTACCAGCCAAATATTTTAGATCACTACCAGCCAAATGTTATAGATCACTACCAATCAAAAGTTTAGATTACTACCAGCCAACCATTTTAGTACCGTACCAGCCAAATGCTTTTAAATGCTTTTCACAGTGGTTTACAGTGCTATATAAACCTGTCTCAAATTTATTAACAGTGTTGCTGGCATCCAATTCACATTTTTTTTAAATACCATTAACATTTCACAGTTTCAACACTTGATATGTTGTCTTTGTATTATTTTCACTTAAATATATTGTTTAAATGGTTGTAGAACACTGCATTTTTATTTAATTACATTGTATTTGATCACATTTTGTGTCACAACTTTTTTGGACATTGGAGTTGTAACTGAAGTTCTTTATATTGAAGTACATTGAGTATATGGTAGGCCAGTCATTCCTGAAAGTCATTTAGTGATGTTGGAAAAGTGAAGGTGATGGGACATCACACTCAAGGCAAGTGAACACTTTTTTTCAGCAGCCAGTGGGCTAGGTGCTAGCAAATAGCCTGCCTAGATTTCTTCCTTTTCCAGATCCTACAGCAGATTTACCCCCCTTAATCTCTCGTCTATGTCATTAATAGCCTAACAAAATAAAGTTTTGGTCAAAACACAGCATAAAAGTTAATTTGGTTGGCGGTATTTAATGAACTTGCTTAAAGCTGACATTCAAACTTCCCAACATAAGCCTGGTATAAGACCCGTTCTGTTTATATGCCAATTATACAAGCACAAAGCTGTTGGGGGTGGTGTGGGTGGGGGTTCATTTATTACAACAAACACTGAGAGAAATTCTCTCTCATAAAAATGTGTGTCATGCGCTGCCATTTTAAAGACCACATGCAGGCATAAACCACAAAGGTGACATTCACGTTCATGTGTTATGGACAGACTGGAGTTTATATAGTTCCCCTGATTTACATCAGAATTAATAACATCGTTAAGGGGATGCAAATAAAGAGCTTCACTAGAGGACTGGCCCCCAGCCAGACAAGGGAGATAACCATTCCTCTAACAGAGCATGACCAGGCACCGTTCAGATTGACTTAGCATGGGAAGCCTTTGTGTCAGCCTTATAAATGACTGCAAACATGTCATTCGAGCATTTACAAGAACAATGTTTGAATTACTGTTTGTTTACTTCACACTGATGCAGAAATATCATTACAGTAAACACAATGGACTGTATGATTGTTGAAATTTGCCTTTTTTTGTCAAACTGAGGCAATAAACATTCACATCATTGGACACAAATATCATCCTATTGTCTTGGTCTTGGCACATTTATTCCAGTTGCTTTAAAGCCAGATTGTGGTGAAACAAATGGCCATATAATTGCCACAACAACACGTGTTGTGTAAATTCTCACACCCTGCAGACAAATCTGAACAGGCCATGTTTCAAAAAGGCAATAAAATCATCAGCCACCTTTAAGGTCATAATAGAGACAAATCCATTTGGGGCCAATGGACATAAAGAGTAGCCCATATTCTCCACCCCATTTGTCTGTATAAAACTCCCCTTTCCCCTCAGCCAATTATTAGGTAATGTGCTGATAAGCGTGGCCTTTCTTCCCTGCTCTCTGTAAAGGAGAGAACTCATCTACTCTCCCACAATTGGCTGGCAAGGTAGTTGGGTGTAATAACAGCCAATTCTCATATCACTCCACTGCCCCCGAGGCTGATGCTTGGCCCTAAATGACTTGAGGCGGGAGAATGAAAGTTGGAAAGTGTCTGACCGAAAGAGATAATAACACTTTGTAAGCACAATATATTATCTAATAAACTAAGTAATCATTGCTTATTCTCAAGGGGTCACGCTGTCAATGTGATCTGCATTCGATTTGTAGTGTATTTATTGGAATTTGGAGAGTGCAAATTGGGGTTGTTAGCAGGGCAGGCCTGGGATTAACTCTGATTTTGGGACTCAGTAGAACATTTAACACTAGACACTTTCCCTTGGCTTTCCAGAACACACACACACACACACACCCACAAACACACATATACATGCTTTTATATATATATATATATATATATATATATATATATATATATATATATATATATATATATATAGTATATGAATAGGCCTCTAACACTGCATCTGCCATCACCTACACATTGTGGTTAATCCTGGGAATCTAATAAGGAATTTCCTGTGCTTAACCGTGGAGCGAATCATGCTTGTGCAGGCTGTCTGAGGCTGGTCGAGCCTAATAATGTGAAGGAATTCAGCTCCTACATTAACGTCAGTGCAGTTCAGTGAAGAGAAATGATTACGTTTTTAAAGGTCAAAGAAATGAGAAAAAAAAGTCAGATGAAATTTACAATATATTAAGATTTATTAAGAAACTATGGGGTACATTTACTAACAGAGGCCCTACTTACAGAAGGCCTGCAGACATTTTTGTTGGCAGCGGTGGCCAATTTAGCAGGTTATCGACTAAGCAGGTAATTTAGCAGATAAAACTTGTCATACGTTATAAAAGGCCTGTGTAATAAAAACCTTCAGTGTTTTTTTATTTATTTATTTTTACATTTAATGCCATTTGGCAGGCGTTCTTATCCAGAGTGACTTACAGTTTACATGTTCGCATGTAGGTTAAGGTAGTGTTAGGAGCTTTGCCCAAGGACTCTAATTAGTATAGTGTGTGGTGGGGAATCTAAACCTAGCCTATAGCATGAGGAGCTGAGATGAGAAAGTATTTTTGTGTGTAGCACCCATGAAGGTGGTTTTTCTGTTTCTGTTTTTCATTTTTATGTAAAATGTTTTTATGTAATAAGTCATTAGTGACCCACAGTGCTTTTCCCTGTTGCTATTAGATGGTATATTCTTCTTGCTGTTATTATTTTCTGACAGATATTTTTTTTTCTAATTTTTCACTGATATTGACATCAAAATGTTTGGTCTGATCAAGATGTCCCTGCTTTTAATCAGACGTTCTCATACAGTAAGTGCGCTTGCACGCACTTAATTGTGTAATGACTTCAGAGAATCATCAAACATGTAGTTTGTTTTAGTGTTGCTTTAAAAGTGGTTTGTTGCCATCTCACAGTGACTGTGGCAAACACTACTTGCTTGTTCCAGCACCATGATCAAGTACAGACTGAGAAAACCAAAACAAAACAGAGTAAGGGTATATATGCAATAAGAAACTGGATTAATGAGATCAAATCCAGCTCTCTTTATCAAAGTATGATTTTTAGAGCAGAATCTTTATAAGTTTAGATTTGTTCAGACCACATATAATGTAGCCCTTTTGTCCATAACTGAGCTCTAGAACACTCTGGATTGTGGATTCATGACCATTTTTACAGTAACAGGCTTACTGGTCTTTATTTTAAACAAAAAAAAAACTCATTGAACTAGCTAAATTACAAGTTGGGTTTAGTTTAAAGGTGAGTCCTGCCTTTTTTGATATTAAAACAAAACCAAGGGATTTAAACCAACACAGAGCTCTCTGTTCAGCGCTGAAGGGGAAATGAGCAAGGAAATTGTAATAGAAATTGTAATTGTACATATTGTTTTAATAAAAATAGGTCATAAGAATGAGAATATCAATAAATAAAGCGGACTACATCATCTTCATCATTATTACTTAGTTATAGATATGATAAAAACATATTTAGCTGATTTGTAAATGCTGATTCATAAACATTAAGCATGGACTGGACTAAAATAGCTATAAGTATAAATAAAATAACTTTAAAACACTTGGCTCAACAAAAACGTTATCTTTTACATTGTTTTAAAATTTGATGATTGGCCAATACAAATGCTCCAAAATTGCTCCAAAATGCTTTGAACAAAATACCTCTCCATTAACTTACACTGAAGATAAAGAGCATTTTTGTTCTCTCCTGTAAAGTTATCAAATGGGAGATACATGTTTTTCTTTGGAAAGCAAAGACACTGTGGCTGTCCTAGAAAAACATGTATGTACATTTTTGTTAATTTTTATTTTTCTACCTCATTTGACTGCAGCAGCTGCTAATTATATTGTGTGAATGAATGGATGAATAGAAATGCTAAAAATGCCTTGGTTCCATTGACTTACACTGCAAGTGAAGAAGGCTTTTGTCCTCTCCTGTAAAGTTGCCCTTTTTGAGGTACTTGCTTTTCATTGGACAGCGACGATATACAATGAGGCAAAAGTATAATTTATCTTTGGCTTGATCTAGACGATGTAGGCTGCTGTGTCTCTATTGTATATCCCAACAGTAATTTTTGAATGCCAAAAATGTACAAACCTTAGTAAAGTCACCCCTACACCATACACTGGCTAGTAAAATTTGCATCACTCATTTTTGTAGTGATGGGAAGCAATAAAATGCAGGCTAGAAGCATAAAGGCTAGTGTAACGCTTCTGGGACTGTGTAATTGTCTCTAACCGAAATAACAAGATTTTGATTGAGACACAACAGGAAAACATTCTCAGGGAATGAATTATTCAAAAACATCTTACAGGCGATTTCATAAACTTGTGCCAATTACCTTCCCCGCTAACGTCTTTGTTGCAGCCTCATTTCCTTGCAGCGAAAAACACTTCATCAACTTCAAGCTCACATGAAAGACAAATGATCTAAATTCTGGTTGCAAAGATCAACAGTGCTTCATTGTTGATATTTGTATAGTATATTTTATTTCATTGTTTTATATATGTTGCAAACACACAGCCATGCACCAGCAGCAGCACTCCTATTTAACAGTATTTAATGGGACTCCTTCTGGACTTGCTGCCATTAAAAGGAGTGTGAGACTTGAGGAAACTGAACAGATATGTGCTGTAGGGCTGGAAATAGCCTGCCTTGTTAAATGGGAACATTTTACGGTGTCTGTGAGATCTCTTTCACAGAGGTTAAAATACCTAGAAACTGTTACACTGGATTCTCACTGAACTTGTGGAATGATAAAAATGTTTTAGATGCTTTTTGGTGCATTCCTTACTGTTTATTGAGCCTTGTACAGTTAATAGACAGGTCTGTGATGCCAGAATGACTTGCAAAAGAATAAATGTTCTCACTGTGAGCAGTCTTCATCAGCTGCCAGGGAGTATATAGAGCAATAACAGCCTTTGTAAGCAGTAGGCATACAAACAGGTACTATTGATTTATTTATAACATTAAATTTTGTGCTTAATTGTGTTCATATAACGTTTATAATGTCTAATGATCATCCTGTTGTACACATGAGGAGGTTGGCCCATAACATAATATTATTAAATCTATATTATAATATACTACAAATATATTACATCTATATTATTAAACACTACCAGCCAAATGTTTTAGATACACTACCAGCCAAACATTTTAATACACTATCAGCCAAACGTTTTAGTACACTACCAGTCAAACGTTTTAGTACACTACCAGCCAAGCGTTTTAGATCACTACCAGTCAAACGTTTTAGATACACTACCAGTCAAAAGTTTTAGATCACTACCAGTCAAACGTTTTAGTACACTACCAGCCAAACGTTTTAGATCACTACCAGCCAAACGTTTTAGATCACTACCAGTCAAAAGTTTTAGATCACTACCAGTCAAAAGTTTTAGATCACTACCAGTCAAACGTTTTAGTACACTACCAGCCAAACGTTTTAGATCACTACCAGCCAAACGTTTTAGATCACTACCAGTCAAAAGTTTTAGATCACTACCAGTCAAACGTTTTAGTTACACTACCAGTCAAACGTTTTAGATACACTACCAGTCAAACGTTTTAGTACACTACCAGTCAAACGTTTTAGATCACTACCAGTCAAACGTTTTAGATACACTACCAGCCAAAAGTTTTAGTTACACTACCAGTCAAACGTTTTAGATACACTACCAGCCAAACGTTTTAGATACACTACCAGTCAAACGTTTTAGTACACTACCAGTCAAACGTTTTAGTACACTACCAGCCAAACGTTTTAGATACACTACCAGTCAAACGTTTTAGTACACTACCAGCCAAACGTTTTAGATCACTACCAGTCAAACGTTTTAGATACACTACCAGTCAAACGTTTTAGATCACTACCAGTCAAACGTTTTAGATACACTACCAGCCAAACGTTTTAGTTACACTACCAGTCAAACGTTTTAGATACACTACCAGCCAAACGTTTTAGATACACTACCAGTCAAACGTTTTAGTACACTACTAGTCAAACGTTTTAGTACACTACCAGCCAAACGTTTTAGTACACTACCAGTCAAACGTTTTAGATCACTACCAGTCAAACGTTTTAGTACACTACTAGTCAAACGTTTTAGTACACTACTAGTCAAACGTTTTAGTACACTACCAGCCAAACGTTTTAGTACACTACCAGTCAAACGTTTTAGATCACTACCAGTCAAACGTTTTAGATCACTACCAGTCAAACGTTTTAGATCACTACCAGTCAAACGTTTTAGATCACTACCAGTCAAACGTTTTAGTTACACTACCAGCCAAACGTTTTAGATCACTACCAGTCAAACGTTTTAGATCACTACCAGTCAAACGTTTTAGATCACTACCAGTCAAACGTTTTAGTACACTACCAGCCAAACCTTTTAGATCACTACCAGTCAAACATTTTAGTACACTACCAGTCAAAAGTTTTAGATCACTACCAGTCAAACGTTTTAGTACACTACCAGCCAAACGTTTTAGATCACTACCAGCCAAAAGTTTTAGTTACACTACCAGTCAAACGTTTTAGATACACTACCAGCCAAACGTTTTAGATACACTACCAGTCAAACGTTTTAGTACACTACCAGCCAAACGTTTTAGATCACTACCAGTCAAACGTTTTAGATACACTACCAGTCAAACGTTTTAGATCACTACCAGTCAAACGTTTTAGATACACTACCAGCCAAACGTTTTAGTTACACTACCAGTCAAACGTTTTAGATACACTACCAGCCAAACGTTTTAGATACACTACCAGTCAAACGTTTTAGTACACTACTAGTCAAACGTTTTAGTACACTACCAGCCAAACGTTTTAGTACACTACCAGTCAAACGTTTTAGATCACTACCAGTCAAACGTTTTAGTACACTACTAGTCAAACGTTTTAGTACACTACTAGTCAAACGTTTTAGTACACTACCAGCCAAACGTTTTAGTACACTACCAGTCAAACGTTTTAGATCACTACCAGTCAAACGTTTTAGATCACTACCAGTCAAACGTTTTAGTACACTACCAGTCAAACGTTTTAGATCACTACCAGTCAAACGTTTTAGTACACTACCAGCCAAACCTTTTAGATCACTACCAGTCAAACGTTTTAGTACACTACCAGTCAAACGTTTTAGATCACTACCAGTCAAACGTTTTAGATCACTACCAGTCAAACGTTTTAGTACACTACCAGTCAAACGTTTTAGATCACTACCAGTCAAACGTTTTAGATCACTACCAGTCAAACGTTTTAGATCACTACCAGTCAAACGTTTTAGTTACACTACCAGCCAAACGTTTTAGATCACTACCAGTCAAACGTTTTAGTACACTACCAGTCAAACGTTTTAGTTACACTACCACTTTATTTACTATCCAAAAGCCACCAGTGAAGCTTTTTATATGCGTATATGCAAGTATAAATATAACTAGATACATATCTAGTTAAGACTTTTTTGTCCTGTGTCTGGCAAACATGTTTGAAAAAATATGCCAAAACTTTATCACTAAACAATTGTAAAAGGTCATCGCCTTTATTACTATTGCAAGTAGTATCATTCTATGTGGGAGTTTTCAGACGTTTTGAATGCCTTATATGATGAGTTCCTATCACCACCACAGTGCCCAATTCTTATCGACTTAAATAAATAAAACAAAAGTAGAATTCCACTTTAATGCGTTTGTAACTACAATATCATTATTAACCATTGTTAACGTTGTTAATAAGTTGCTGTTCTTATGGCCTACTGTTACAGATACTGTGTCACAAAGCCAATCCATTAGTTTCATGTGAAATATCATGGAGCTCGGGATTAACAAAAGGATCTTCAGAGGTCTTCTGTTTTCCCTCAGCTCTACCATGGTGCTGGGTCAGCAGTTCTTAAAGAGGGAGAAAGCTAGCAGAGTGCTGCCTCAAATAATTAATGAGCATAATCCAGCCCCTGTTGTAGGCACCATGACCTGCCTAGCAATGTTGGTCATTTTAGCTTTGTCCAGTATTATATTACCAGTTAGTAATTAACTTCACCATCATAATTATTACTATTTTCTTTTTTCATCATATTAGAGGGGTGCTCTAACATAGGGAAGACTCTAACATAGAGTAAACTGTAATACCCCTGTTTGCCCAATTAGAAATATGATGATGGCAAGGGCATAGGAACGGGTTTGACATTGGGGGGGACATATTTGCTGATATGAATCAAAGCCCACCCTATCCCCTATAATATTACCTATAAGCTGATTCCACTGTAGGTAAGGTAGTAAATCACTGTATGTATAGTGACGTAGAACAACATTTGTGGAATTACAGTAAACAAATAAAGTACAACATTATCTGTACTTCTGTTTATAATTAGATAAATCCAATTAAAGACTTTTAAGATTTTTTTTTTTTACTTTTACATTATACATGCAATTTCTGGATTATATACATATATAACAGAAAAATATCTATTTTCTTTGGCGCATAGTGCTGAAATGAAATGTAACTTTACACTTCAGAGTGCCGTCTGACAAAAGGTTAATATAAACATTCCTAAACCCTCCTAGTCTGTTACCATAACAACACATTATACTAAAGCTGTTTTTATTGCAGTATATATGGTCATTGCTGCTGTTCATTGCTCTCATCACTGACCTCGCATTTAAAGCTGGCACAAACTACCCAACGTTTAACAAGGATACAGCTCGGGTCAGGGAATCTGCTGACTGCAGTATATTTCTGAACAGGCATCTTAACACAAACCTTAACAAAGTGAAAGATTAAGACCACAACCAGAGCCAGTTGATAACAACAAACACAGTGCATGAGTTGTGAAGGCTGCCACTGTTTTTAAACAGTTTCGGCGTTTTCTGTGGTTTAATTTTTGGGTGGGACAAATCTACTTATAGACACGTTAACTAGACAAAATAACCAAATAGGGAAATAGCCATCTATAAAGTGTATATTGGCTTAGAATGACTTAAAACGTTGGACAAAGAATGAACCCTGTCAATTTGGCAGAGCCATCCCATAATGCAGCATCTTGTGATGTACATTCCTAAGTCTTGAATATTGCTGACCATGCACAATATTGTAGGGAGTAGCAAGCACCATGACTCCCTGTGTTCAACAGAAAAATAAGTAAAAGATCAAATAAAAGTCCCAAATGTGACATGTCACGTCTCCGGCGTCTCCTTCTGCCTCCATTGACTGTATAAACTTAGGGTGTCTCAAAACCTAGTGAGTGTCTAAGTAGGTACTGTCTATGCAGGCAGCTGTTTAAGTAGCAGCGTTCTGTCTGACATCTCTCCTCATTAAACTGAGACGCTCTAGTTAGAGAGAGACTGCGTCACGGCTTGTTCCCGCCCACTGCAGCACGCGACCGGTGGTTTAGCTGGTTGCTAATTTACCAGCCGGCATCCAAAACAATAGCCCGGGGCTTAAAAATCCACTAGCAAAAATGCTAATGGCTTAAGAATAAAACTGCAAAATGGTCAATGACTCGTTGAAAAGTTATGAATAAAATCCTGTTTTGTGTGATTATATGACAATAAACACATTAAAACTCCAGAGAGAATCAAAATAACTTACATTTTAAAACCACTTCACTGCTCGTAGATTTGCCTTCGTTGCATCATGGGATTGCCTTAGCGGCTGAGGAAGCATCCGATGCTTTCTTAAAATCAGGCCAAAATGAGGTGCCTCAGTAGACAGCATGTTTCAGGTATCTAAGAATTGGGACAGCCTACATGTCAGGAGCGCATACCATGATGTAAAATGCTGTCTATGTAGCTCACTAGGTTTTGAGACACACCCTACATTTCCAATAATGCACCATGTCAGGATGTCCTCACCACAACCCACCTATCCAGAACTGCCTTCCCTTCCCTCCTCACCTGAATACTGATACCATTCACCTGTAGCTCATTATCCAAGTCTATAGATATACTCTCCAAAACTGTTTGTTTTAGAACTTTGCGAGGTATTGTTAACTGAAGGATACTTACTGAGCTTCCTCTCTTCCTTGTATCATGTTTCTTACCATTTCTGATATTTCTCTGTTTTTGGTTATCGATTTTTTTGGTTTTCATTTGTGGTTTTGTGTTGTTGCTGGTTGGATTGTCTTTTGGTTTTCAACTTTTGTTTTTCTCTTGTCAGTTATGTTTGGCTCCATCATTGTGGTTCAGCTCACACCAGCATGTGTTTCCCTACCACCGATGTCTGTATATAAAACCAACTCAGCTTTAAGAGCTGCAAGTGTCTTCTTAGACACTTAGTTGTGAAAAATTATTACATGGACTCATATAAGAAGCTAGGACTATATATTTATTTATATAAAAAACTGCTTTAATTACTGTAAGTTACACAACTTAATGAAGTAACAGTTAATGATAAGAGCCAGTATACGGTGAACCATGTCAGTGCAATCAAATTGCTTCAATGTTGAGTGGAAATATTTTTAAATATATGTATATAATATAAAATATATAATATAATAAAATAAAAATAACAATTATCAATTAAATGAATAACAAAGTTACAATAAGTTTGCACTGAACAACTCAAGAGTATGAAATAACACATATGGGATTATGCAGTGACCAAAAAAGTCTTAACCTCTTCTATTTTAGGTCCTTCTAATTAGCCCTTCTTTGCTTTGAAGCTTTGCACACTCTTGGCATTCTCTCAAGCTGCTTCATGAGGAGCCACCTGGGATGCTTGTTCAACAGACTTTCAACAGAAGTTTCGCACATGCTGATGCTGTGTTGGCTGCTGAAATCTATTTGATGGGAGTCACTTCACAACTTCACAGATGTTATGATTATGGGTGATTTTCATTTCGACTGTTTTTTTGTATAGAAGTCGCTCATATTAAAAACGGCACCTGTCATAATGCTCATGAATTATTAGAGACTTCACTTTCAAACAGCTGATTAATCAAGATTCTTATGAAGTGATCTAGAAAGTTTATTTACACTCAGCAAAGTTTTTTTTTAATTACTCAAAGAAAAAGAGTTCTGACCATATATAAATGCAACTACATAAAGTATGGCATCATCACTCCCACAGAAAATGTGTTCACATTGTTAGCTGCAGCACTCTATATACACTGCATGTGAATGTTCTGGTACAGGTATACAATGCATATTAGCTTATCAGATTTTAACATCGCTGCAACCCATGATTTAAACACATGTTACATGTTACATATTATTGGCATGTTGTTCAGAGTTGTTATGTATACTTCTGGTTCCACTGTCAATTTTATACTAGTCCACAAAGCTCACAGGTGTCTCCTAAATGTGCATGACATATTTCTAGGGTCTGCTTTTCTGGGTTATTTCCCTAAAAAAAAATATATTTATGAAACATTCTCAAACACCAGTGACCATAAGGCTTTTTACTGGGGCTGAGCATAATTAGACATGCACACCACATACCGTTTTAGCAGAGAAGAAATAAAACTGTTTATTCCAGTGTGTGAACTGTATTAGAGACATTTGAATATGCATGGTGGTGGCTTCAGTTCCTGTGTAAATCAACTAGGGGATTGATGAACTGTCGGATTTGTACAGTGAGTGGGACTTCTACAGTGAGTGTAATCCTAAGCAGGGCATTTACGAACAAAGCCTTGGACGTTTAGTATACATCGTAAGTTAATACATTTCTTTTACACTGTCTTGTTTGATATTGACAGAAGTGGAAGTAGAAGCATACAGAGTAATTCTGAAATCTCCATATCTATAGACAAACATACTCCAGAAACGTTGTTAACACGCCTATGACTGTGTGTTAGGAATTAGGTTAAAGGGCAGTGCAGTTAAAAGTCTGATAGGTTGATGCAGTTGTAACCTATATCATTGTGAGCTGCAGCATAGTGGCAAAAGCACTAGTGGAAAATCATAGAATGTTGGTCTGGTGGCATAAACATGTACTGTCCATTTAAATATTGACTTAGAGTGTTGGCCAGAAAAAGTCAGTTGGTGCTGTTTTCTTTTAAAAACACTGCTGTTTCTGTACTGGGAGGATTTTAGTTGAGGGTTTTAATTATATTTGTCCTGGAAAAATACAATTAAAATAGACACAGATTTTGAAGAAAGTTGGCCCCACATGCCCCTGCTTATAATTTGATTGCTTGAGCGAGATACGAGGAGTCAGCCTTTTGTTTTACAAAATTTTTTTTTAATTTATTTTTATTTTTTATGATTTATTTTAAATATATGTGTTGTGTTTTATGTGTTTGTTATATTGCTAAGTGCTTTAGGAGCAAATTGAACATTTAGGTGCTTGTACATTTGTGTGCAGGCTGTTTTATTTTCTACATATATAATTATTACTGAGCTACATTTGAATTGGACTGCCCTACTGCCATCACTGAGCTGCGTTGTTGTCTTTGGATCATCAGTTATCGAATACCCATCTTCAGCTACTGGATGCCTCATCGCCTCTGGGATCAGGGACAGAGACGTTGTGGTGCGAAAGAGGTGGTAAGGATAGAGTGCACTCAGGAGAAGGGAAATATAGAAATATTGTAGTTATTCTTTTATTTAGATCTCATTTTTTTGAATTGTTATTGTTCCTTTTGTTTATTTATCTCTTTATCCAGTGTGTATTATTACAAAATTTAACATGCTTATGCATATAACACATATAAACTCAATAGATTACTTATAATTGTTGTCCTTTGTCTTTCTTGGGGTGGAGGATTTTTTTTTGTTGAATGAACTCATCCAATCTCCTTAAAGAACCTAGACTACAGATAATAGACTTTAGATTTATCCCGTGCTTGTACTCATTAAGAACACGTGGCTACACAGTGATGCAGTGTGTGCTTACAACAGAACACTCATATGCAAACTGTGTGTAATTATAATATCTGTGAGACAAGGTTGGATATATTTAATGGAAATACGTAGTATATGTTTTAGTGCGTGTAACTATGTCATATTTACATACTTTTACAATGCTATGTGCACTATTACAATACACAGTTTTTGTAAACATATATATAATTAATGCATTTCCATTTTAAATATAAGGCATTACATATGCAAGATTTATAGAAAGTGTTGCTAAAAAGTATGAGCAAGCTGAGCATAGCAGGTCAGCAGCAGGTCACTACCTAACTTGACGCACAGAGGCTGTGATGGTGGGTCATTTTCCTTTTGCCTTAGTTAGCACTTAGTTAGCATTTTTTCAAAGATTGGCTAGATAGTGGAATCAAAGTTGTCGCTGAATTTCAGGTACCCCTCATAGCTCTCATTAATTATTTAGAGGCTGCACTTTTCTAGTTTCTTCCCCTTAGAGAACTGCTGAATCGGCACAATGGAGCAGCTCTACGTGAAAATGGAGGAACTTAGAAAAGCTTTTTGAGGATCACAGCCACCATAGCACACGTTGGCTTCCAAGGTACAGAACCTCAATGCTTAGTTATAGTATATGACCTTTTTAATAGGAAGACACTCTCCATACATTTAACACCATTGATTGTACCAAAACCGAGGTAGTATTAATGTCTGGATTATAGGCAAAACCCATAACCCAAGCAGTCAGCAGTAAGCAGAACCCATAACCCGGTAATATGAAGTTTGACTGCTTTGCCTTAGCGAGAAGTCCAGTCTCACCTTCCAGCATTGTCTCAGGGTCTCTCTGCTCTAATCAGCAGATCTTCTGAAATGTCAGCCTTTTCAAAGGTCAACTCATCCAAAACACTGACTGCACACTTGTCTCATTACATAGTTCACATCTCATTTTTACCTCACTGTGCTGCTCAGTCAGGAAGGAAAAGCAAGGTGCACAGTCCATTTTTGCAGATATGCTTTGTGCCTTACTTTCTTTTCACACCGTTTTCAGCTGGTTTCTGTGTAAATTTACATAGTTATTCTCTGCAATCCTGACTGGCGTATTTCTGGCTTTCCTGTTCCCGAAGCTTGTTTTGTCCTAGTTTGTGCGTATTGCTTGTTTGTTTTCCAGTTATGAGTATAGAGTGTGTCTTTGTTTGAGGCAAAGTTTTATTACCACAACTGCTTGTCATGATGCTGAGTGTTGGATTGGCTCAGATAAGCTACTCCGCACATGCATCTTAACATTGTATTTTTAGCTACACACAATTCTTTCAGAGGTGTGGCTTCACAATATTGTTGGACCATGTGGGGTCTCACTTCTGTGAGCCAAGAACAGTCAGTTGAAGATGCAGTGGACACAGACTCACCGAAACTGGACATTATAAAACTATAGCCTTATAAAAATAAAGCCTTGTCTTTAGCCTGGTCTGATTAACCTTGATTTTTGCTGAGGTAATGAAAAGCTTGGAAAGGGTTAATAAAGGGTTAAATAAACACACTGATGTAAAAGCACTACTTAATGTATTTGGGCTGCCAGTTTTTACAAGAAGAATTGACAAAACCAGCTCTGCAGAGACACACGGACGATAGGGTCAAAGAATCTATGAACCCAGCCTGCCTTGTTTCAACAGTCCAGGCTGGTGGAGGTGGTGTAATGGGATGGGGAATGAGCGCCCATGAGTATGGTTTTGTATGAGTATTGTTGCTGATGAAATGCGTCCACCCTTGGCCACAGTTGATCATTGTCTAATGGCTACTTCCAGCTTGATAATGCACCATATCACAAAGCAAAAGTGGTCTCAGACTGTTTATCAGTAGCCTTTCCATTCACTAGATCTGAATCCAGTAGAACACCTTTGGGATGTGGTAAGACGGGAAATTCACAGCATGTAACAAATTAACACACCTAAACCTGAAAAATCTGCTAGAATTGCATAATGCAATCATTTCAACTTCCACCAGCATCTCAAAGAAACATTCCCAACATTTTTGCAGACCCCTTATAACAAAGAATTGAGTATTATAGTACTAGTATTAGCCAATTGTGTTTTGCACACAGCGGAATTCGACCTCCGCATTTAACCCATCCGTGCAGTGTAACACCCACATATACATAGACTATTGAACAGACACACTAGGAGGGTGTGGGCAGCCTTATCCATGGTGCCCAGGGAGCTGTTGGGAGTTAGGTGCCTTGGGGTTAGGTGCCAATGGCACTTCAGTTGTGTGCTGTTGGCCCAGGAGATTGAACCGGAATTGATTGTAATTCAAGATTTTTTTTTATACTATGCAAAGATATATACTATAGCTATATGAATGACTATCATTTTGATTAGTTGTTCCTACATCATTTAAAGTCTCCTGCCCCCCTTCTTTTTTGGCACTGAACCTATAATATAAATATTATAAATATATATATATATATATATATATATATATATATATATATAGTGTGTGTGTGTACTGCTATAAAAGAGTGCTGCTTGCTTTCATGCTCACACTAGTTTCTTCTCAGTGGTGTCTATTCAGCTCTTTGTGTACAATATCCCATTAGCCTAAGCTTAAAAGCTTGTTAATATCTCATAATATAAACTATTCAGTAACCCAACCCTGCCCCTCAAAGTGGATACATGGAAATAGAGACTGTTCATGTAAGCCATTTTCTGGTAGCATTATTTAATAATGACTATCCATTAGAGGTACTGTAAAGAAAGCAACAAAGCATGGTATTTAAACAACACTGTTTTGTAATATGTGGCTTTTTTGTCACAGTGTCACAGTCTTGAGTGCCTCTTAATGCAGCTGGAATCATTCACTCCACCTGCACTGCACAAGTGACAAAAACAGAGTATGATATATCAGTTCTAGTCTGACTGGTGACAGAGATTTTAAGGATTTGACAGATTAAGTTCTGTAATATGACAGAGCCATGTTTCCATAACCAGAAAATGTCACGACAGTAGTCATAATGTTTTATGCTGTAACACATAACTATGCTTGCTGAGTCCTTTGTTAGGTACATCTTCCTCATATCTACACCTATTGTCAATTTTATTAGCTCCACCTACCATTTCGGGGCAATTTTTGTTACTCTATCTTCACCCTGTTCTTCGATGGTCAGAGTAGGTATTATTTGGATGGTGTGTTGTGCTGGTGTGAGTGGATCAGACACAGCAGTGCTGCTGGAGTTTTTAAACACTTCAGTGTCACTTTACAACTACAGGCTGAACTGAAAATGTGGGAGTGTCTGTTAGAGTGGACAGCGAGTGGACCCAGAGTTGAAAAACACATGGTAGCACATTCAAAAACCAGATTGCTCTTTTTGGAGATTGCATTTGCATTTATGTCAAAGTCCTTGTCAGTAATTATTTCTCAAGATACTTGCAGCTCTCAACTATGTCTACTTTTGTCCTCCAATCATGGTGTCTGTGGGAGGTAAGAGACTCCTTCAAAATCAATTACCATAAATTTATTTTCAAGAACCAAAACCTCAAACTCTGCATAAGCCTGAAAGTGAAAAATGACTTGCGCTCATATTAATGCTGCTGTGTTTGATAAGCACACATACTGTTAAAGAAATCTGAATATCTGCCAAATAAACTCTTTCATCAGCAACTTCATGTATATGAATGACATTTCCCGCCAGTATGGTAAGCCTTCCTCATGGCAGTCTGTAAGATGATCCATTCTGCTATGAACAAAAGCTGTTAGGTCTATTGCACCCATAAGGCACCTGGAAAGGGTGGAACACTGGCCAAGCTGCCCAAATAAATAAACAACATCTGCGCCTTCATCTCCTTGACCTTATGCCTCTTTGTTAGAAGGAAGCAAGCACCCCTTAGGATATGCACAAAGATTATATTTCTTAACACTAGAACAGAATGACTACATAGAGGTCTGCCTACAACAGTCCCAGTGTCAAATATTTAGAAAAATATTAGGATAATACTAAAATTGAGAGTTATATTTAACATCCAACAAGATTTAAATTAAAATAATGACATTTAATACAGCACAGGCTTAAAGCTGCTGATCAGGCCTAGCTGAAAATGGTTAGGGTGTGGTCCTTATATTCCTATGCACATACATGATTGACATCCCTCAACCCAGTACTCCCAACCTGCTTTACAATTAAAATGCTTTAAGTAAGAGCACCATATATCATTAGAACAGATGTAAATAAGTTTAAATACAATACAAAGTAACATGAATACTGTCATATCAGCCCTGTCTGTGTATCTCTCTTTGTTTACATTCTCTTGTCTGTCCCATGTGCTTATGTTTATGTTCCCCTCCATGTGGATCTGTTTTGTCATGTGCTCTATGTCTCCGCCCTCTGTCTCTGCCCCGCACCCGATCGTGTTGTCTCACCCTTGATTAGCCCCAGGTGTTCATTGTTATTGGCTGTATTTATCCCTGGTTGTCTGGTTAGTCTGTACTTGGTGTTTTTGTATTGCTTTGTTCTGATTTGTCCTGCTCTGTCTTATTTTGTTGAGCTTTCCATGTTAGTAAGTGTAGTGTTGTCTGATTTTGGTTCTATATTTGACTTGTCTTTGTTTTCTTTTGTTAATTTGCCAGTTAGTCACTGTTTATAGTTTCTTGTTTTCTTTAGTTTAGTTTTGTTTGTCTTTCATAATAAACTTTCCACCGGTTTTGCACTTACATCCTTCCTACTCGTATCTCCCAGCGTTACAAATACCTTATTTTGAAAGTAGTAGATCATATCTTGTGCTCTAGTTAGAAGAACAAAGTTTAATTTCAGATTTCTCCTGGACGCCCCAGACATTGTATAAGTTTATTTAGTTCCTTCAGCAGCAATATTGATGAAGCACTGAGTAGTCAAAGCAAGTATTAGATGATAACTGGAAATAATACTGGGCTGTTTCCACAAGGAGAAGCTTGGAATAGGTTAAATAAACACACTAATGTATGTAAAAGCACTACTTACTGTATTAGGACTGCCCAGTTTTTATCAAACAAGAAGAATTGACAAAATACAAGAGTCATTTAGCTCTACTGAGGCACACAGATTATAGGGTCAAAGAATCTATGAGCCCAGCCTGCCTTGTTTCAACAGTCCAGGCTGGTAGAGGTGGTGTAATGGGATAGGGTTTATCATTGTCTAATGACTACTTCCAGCATGATAATGCACCATGGTCTCAGACTGTTCATCAGTAGCTTTTCCATTTATTATAATCATTATTTTTATTTTTATTATTATTATTCACAGGATATGCTTTGTGCATGTACACCATGTGCCTACAAGCGCAAGAATAACCTACATAGAGATAAAACATGGTTCGCCGGGGTTTTGGGAAGTTTGCTAAGGTAGTTCAACAATTCTTGACTAGAGTAAATTCTGCACTGCAGGGTAGAGAAGACTCATTGTAGACATATTAATCTTTGTATGACAAGCAAACAAATGATGGAAAATATTGTTAAATAATTCATTCACTGATCTCACAAATTCTGTTGACACAGATCCCAGAGCTTGTTCGCTGTCATCTTTAAGATGTCATAGCTATACCTTTGAGTAGTTCAAAGACATGTGCAACACTGCTGTGCTCCTCCCTATAGCATAAGAGGAAGAAACAAGCTATCTTGGTCTGAGGCACTGCTGAGGCAAGAGTTTGGTTATTCCCTCTGAATTTCCCAGTATGAACAGTACAGAGAAGGCTTTAAGAAAACTTCTCAAAGAGATTTTAATAAGAGAACATGTCTATTTCGTACACGTATATGCTCGTTTAGATAATTTACACACATATTGGCTCATTTTTATTAAATATGCTGTAGTACTATCTATGAGAAGCCCATAAATGGTATAATTACTTTGGTTTGACCTGACCCCAGATATATTTCTCTCCAAGAATAAAATACAGCCACTCATGCAAAAACTTGACCTAGCGCTCTCATATTGATTGCCAAATTTCTGTAGCTGGTCATGGAGGAAGGCTTCTAACCTTTTCATCCAACTAATAATAAATGTGCCTGAATGCTGGCTCGCTTTTGTGTTTTGCAAATTTAATGTTTTAGTTGGCAAAACCTGTTCATATACAATGTAGAGACCTTTTGTCGTTGGAATAGCATCACAATACAAATCAAGACATTTGAAGGTGTGTTTAGGGTTAGGCTAGTAGTACATCTGGTCAAGTTTTGGGGAAGTCTCCAGAAAATTCATGGAAGCCTATAATGTCCCAAAGATAATAATTCAGAGAAATAAACATTCCCTGGCAACAAAAGCAAAAGTAAGTCCTGGACTATTTACCTAACCTGTAGCCAGGTGTTATGATTCATAGCACATGATTCATGATTCTATGAGAAAACAAAAGTGGGGATATTCTTTATGATATGAAAATATCTTTAAAATTCATATTATGCTTCCCATATTCACATTATTTACTGAATATCCAGTCAAAACAGCAGTTAAGTACAAGGTAACAGAGTTTTTTTTAAGATCTTCTAAAGACATTGAATATAAGATAACACTATAGACACTACCCGGTTCCTCTAATGTCCACTGTTTTACAGGCGGACTGTAGAGAGCATCTTAAGCATATGCATCATCGCCTGGTTTGGGAATTGCACCACTTCTGACCGCAAGACCATACAGTGAATAGTGAGGACAGCTGAGAAGATCATCTTGGTCTCTCTCGCCTCCATCATGGACATCTACACCACATGCTGCATCCAAAAAGCCACCAGCATTGTGGATGACCCCATCTGTCCCGTGGACCTTTTTCCATTGCTGCCGTCTGGCACGAGGTACCGCAGCATCCGTGCCACCACTGCCAGGCTCTGCAACAGCTTTGTTCCTCAAGCGATCAGATATTTTAACCCCAGGGACTGACACTCTCTACACTCACACTAGTCTTGATGCTTTACTTGCACTATCTGGAACATTGCTGCTGACAACTGACAGCATGTTAAATATCTCTGCACTTTATTCACTAGCTCATGTTCAGTAACGAGTGCTGTGCCGGTGCTGCACTGTCCTGTCTGTTTACTGAGTCTAACGCTGGTTAAATTTAGATTTTTTGTCTGTAGTTAGATTTTTAGATCTGCATGTTTGCACTTTATTTTCTTTGTTCTATGTTGCACCATGTTGTTCCTGGAAGAACGTAATTTCACTCCACTGTATACCTGTACGTAGATGGAATGATAATAAAAGCCTCTTGACTTGACTGACTTGATTGAAACCTTACAAGCCATGGCATTTCCCTGATACAATATAAATAACTGTTACACTCATAAAACCAAGAGTGCATGTTTGAGAGATATTCTAGAGCTGTGAAATTTCTAGTTTCTTACAAGCTACAGTGAAAAAAGCTTTAAAATGGTGGTTGACATCAATCTTTGTGTGCATAGCAGCACAGTGGGAATACACCAATATGCATACATAAGACAAAGATCCCAAACTAGAAATCAGATCCTTTCTCACCTCTCTTATACTGAAGAGCATATTGATGCACGTTTAGAAGGAAACACATGCTGTGGATCGCTTTTAAATGCCCCGTCTTGTTAATATGTAGGCTATGGAATCTAATTTTGTTTACATGAAGCCCTAGAGATCCTTGTGAAAGTGATTGCCACACAAATTCATCAATACATAGCCATGTTTTCCCATGAAGAACTCATTAAAAACGTGACCAAACTGCAATGAGACAACATATGGAATGTTACCAACATGGATACATCTGTGTGTAATTATATCATCTTGACTGATTTTGTTCACGTAGTTCTGGTGTTATGAAGAATTCATTCATTTAGCATGATCTGACATTTCACATTTATGTTCACACAGTTCAAGACAAGCGTAGACAATAGACTAGACCACTTTAGCTAAATAAATCAACCAGAAGTCAGAATGAAGCGTAGTTACATAATTATTTATGGTTGGCTTTTCATTGGCACGACATATGAAAACACAAAACATTAAACATAGAGGTCATTATATAGAATGTGTCTCCCAGTTTTTTTCCCCAGATCAACGCAAAGAAGCAAAAAGTCTTTGGGTTTAACTGTTTTTAGGTTCTCTCTGAGTGACTGAGTTTGTCTCATTTATCAATAAGCTACAGCCCTACCTCATAGTTTTTAGTGATTGAGTGTGGAAACGTAATTCCAAATCCAATATCAGTCTTTTGTATTTTGTCCTGTTATCACACTCAGAGTGGGACCAGCAGTTATATGATGCAGATCAACCTTAAACTCATATATATATATATATATATATATATATATATATATATATATATATATATATACAGCATTGCCTTTATACAACACAACTTATTTTCTAAAGTCGGTGCATTTTCATATTTTTCTTTATTACCCTTATGTATTGTTTATATGCTCCACTGGGATCAACAATGTGGCTAGACAGTCATAAAATAAAAAATAAAAATGTTTTATGTTAATTACTTACTCCAGCATTGTTTAGTTATAGCAGTGAGTAACTGGAAGCAAACTTGTAACAGTTATAGTCTTTAAATATGCATGGATTGCTGAAATGCCTCTACCCTTTTAAAGAAATGGTGGTCACTCTTTACTTGAAGGAAACTTTTTACTTACAGGTCACAAATGTAAAATCTTCCTGTAAAATTTTGGAGACAGATGTATTTCTTTAGACAGAGATGATACACACAAACTCACACATGTGTGTGTATATACACTATGGGTTAAAAGTTGTAGAATACTAAACAACTTTCTACTCCTTACATTTAAAAATAGTCCGGTTACTCCTATTTCATTTCAGCCTGTTTTCATTCATGTACATTTACATTCTAATAAAGCTTACTGATAACATGCCTTTGAAGTTTGACTGCATCATTACAACTAGTCAGCATATCTTCTTCCAAATTTTTTTGAGGGGGGGGGGGGGGCTAGTGCACTATAGACCCCTGTGGTGCGGCCTAAGCTTTTGTCTTTAATGGCATTTTTTTCCCCATACATTGCTTTTACTTTTATACTTTAAGTAGTTTTGAAAGTGGTACTTTAACACTTTTACTGGAGTAAAAAGCTTGAGTTGATACTTCAACTTATTTTTAAACCCTTCAAGGTATTTTTAAACCCTAGTATCTACACTTCTACCTGAGTAATGAATGTGAATACTTTTGACATCTTTGTATGTAGTCTTGTATTTATTCTCTACTCTCTAGGTATTCCTGTCTTGCTAGATATTGCACTTATACTGTGTCCAACTTTATATGTTGTTGTCTTCCTTCTAGGTATCAGCACTGGCACTTGTTCGTGGCAGTGTTTGAGGTCAAGAGTAGTTTGGACTAGATAGAGATACATACTCTGACTAAACACAAAGCACTTATGTAAGGCGCTCTGGATAAGAGCGTCTGCTAAATGCCCTAAATGTAAATGTAATTTATTTGTTTGGTATGCAGTTTTTGTGTCAGTTTAATATGAGCCACACTTACAATACAGGTCAAATTTAACGCTAGTTACAAGGAAGTGTTATACAGTCAGTCTAATTAACCTAATGCACACAACAGCCATTAGCACAGGAGCAAAGCTGTTCTACAGCAGGTCTACAGGTCAGTACGTAAATATTTTCATGACCTGCTGTTTTTCTACTTCTACTCAAGGTGCATATTTTTGTTTGGGTTTATGTCCGACCACTATTTATTTCCAATTTTCATCCCCTCATGGCATTACCTCAGCTTCACTTTAACATCCAACCATCCATTATTTGCTGCTTAATCCCACTAGTCGGGGTCACTGGAGCCCATTCTAGCGTCATAGGGGCGAAGGCGGGGTACACCATGGACATCGCATGGCCAACACTCACTTACACCTACGGGCAATTTTAGAGTGACCAATCAATCTATCATGCATGTCTTTGGACATGTGGGAGGAAAGCGCAGTACCCACACAAGCCCGGGGAGAACATGCACGCTCCACACAGAACGGCCCGGGCCGTGCCAACCACTACACCAGCGTGCCGCCTCACTTTAACATACAGACTAAAAAAAAAACAATAGCAGTGAATTAGGATCTTTGGTCATTTGTATGTTTCTTGATATTGGAAATCTGAAATTAGTCACGGCTTCTACTCGCTGATGACAGAGAGATATGAGAACAAGAATATATATGCAGCCTTCTCCGAATAACAGAGTCTCATTATATGAAGTCAAAAGCGCATGACTGACAAATAGATTAAAAAAAAATGTCAGAACTAATATCTCTGCTGTATATTTATGGTCATTCAATTGCATGTTTGTCAGAATTCATTCTCTCTGAATTGCCTCGACTCAGTTTAGACATCTAAAGGGGAAACTCTATTGAATAAAGGAGCTGAGGGATTCTCCATCTCTTTCACAGCACATTTCACAGTATCAGGACTGCCGTAGGGCATGATATTGAAAATGGCAGATGAGTAAAGCTCTTATGGAGCTCAGAGAGCAAACCTGAGTCAAGGCAGCGCGTGGAGCGCATGCAGAACAGCATTGACTTTCTCCTGAGTAGCAGCAAGTACCCAAATGCCTTCAGGCTTCCCACCAAGTCCTCCGAGTACTGTTGTTCCATTGACTGTCCCGTGTAGCTCTCATGAATATTCTGCACCCCTGCACCGTTTTTTTTTTTACCCATGCCTGAGAGAATAGAGATCATAGAGCTGCAGACAATGCTGCAATAATTTGCATAGACTGCTACGAACTTACTGCAACCACTTCTCCGAGTTTTCCCAAGTAATTTTACAGTAACCCTTATCCTGTTAGGCGCCCATTAAGAGCACGTTTTAGATTCATTGTGTAAAGAGCTGAGGCTTTAACTCATGGAACTAATGGACTGACTTCAGGTCACAGCAGTCAATAGCCCAGCTCTCTGCATTCACTCCAAAATCAATGTGTTTCCCTGCATGGACTTTAACCTACAGCAGGTTCGGAGGATTTCAGTCAAAGCAGCTTTGATCAGTGCTGAATCAAGTGCAAGCATTGATAAGCTGATCATTTAGCTCCGCTGCCAATACAGTCTTGTGATCCTAGACGAAATGTTGCAAAGATGTCGGCTCTCTTGGGTTATGGCAGCTTTTTTTTCTTATTGAAGTAGATCCATATACTACATATAGCAAAGTTGGATGAAAAGCATACGATGAAACAAAAATGGAAAGAAAATATCAGCTTTTAAAAGGATCTATAAAAATAAAATAGATGTTGAGTTCGACCTCATTTGAAGGCTACCTGCATAAGGTCATCATAACATATGCACAAGCTTTGGATAACGTATTTATAAAAGAAATACTTGAGCATTCATAAATTTCTTATACCAGTAATTGCAAGATACTATAAGCTGAAGGTAACAATTTTGTAATGTTGACATAAGGGTTTATACTGTAAATTATGTTTTGTTTAAACAAAAAATAGAGCCAAAGATAACCAGAAGTCTGTTTTCTAAGGGGGTTGGAGGTGGGGTGGGGGGGTTAATCTCAAATATCTACAACATATCAAACAGAAAATATGACTTGTAAAGAAGCATAATCAAGAAAACCAATAGGAGGGGGTTATGTAGCATTACAAATGCATAACAAGGAAAATAGTGAGGACAATTATAAATTCTGTTTAAATAAAAGACAAAGTGATAATACATAATGAAGACACTGTAGAGCTTAAATAACATCTACAAATAAACAAAATATATTTCTACATAAATTTTTCCATCATTAAAATTACAGAATAAGGAAAAAAAATACATGTTCTTAACTCTTAATAGAGGTTAATGTCAGAATTATTTCAGGTAATTCTGGATAATTTCTATTAGTCCATTTATCATGTATTATTGACATAAAATTTCAAATAAAACAAAGAAGAAATGGAGATGTTAGGTATGTACAAACAATATGTGTGACAATATGTTTTCAGTTATATTTTTTTTTATTTGAATGCCGCAGTTGCTTTTTGGATTGGCCAATAGAAATGTTTCAAAGTAGCCTGGAAACAATTCTGGGTCCACTGACTGGCATTAATAGTTAAGTAGTGGCCCTCTCATGTAAAGTCACCATTTTGGAGATAATTGTTTTTCTCTGGACAGTGATGATGTATTAAGGATTATAATGTCTCTTAAGCATAAGTTAGAAAAAGTGTTGGTGAGGATTAAGCAGACGAGGGAGGTGGGCACATGGGCAGAGTCTGTTTATTAGACTTCTGCTAGAAAGACTCAACAAGTAAAGGGATGTACAACAAGGTTTAATCTTTTATAAGGAGTACAATTGGAAGGTTAGTTATTGTAGGACATAAAGAAACAGTCTTTAGCATAGGCCCAGTCCTAGGGCCAGGTCTTTAAGCGTATTGGTCCTGCTGGATATGGACAGCAGGGGCGAAGCCACCTCCCTGGATGACAGGACTGGGGCCAAACTGGTGGTGGTGGGGAGGATGGAGGAACGTAAGTTGAATCCTTTTAAAGACAGATGGCAGCCTACGATTGGTTGGAGTAATGGATGAAAGAGTGACGTAGCATTGGATTCTTCCTGGCAGAACTTTTGCTAATCCTTTCATTTCTATTAACATTGTCAGTAGTTCGAGTGCAGGCAGAGACGGGAAGAGCACGAGAATCCATATCTAGCAAACACAAAGAAAAATAACAAAACTCAAAGACACAGATACAAGAACTGAGAACACAGAACCAAACAGAAGCAGCTACGTACACCAGATATCCACACGTTAACATACAGAGTACAGCCACAATGCCAAACAAGAACCACGAGCAAATAGAGGCATATAAATACACCAGAGGAGCGAAGGAGCCATACAAACTAGAAACAGACGAGGGGCATGACAAAAGGGCACAGACAAGCGACTGAGGGGCAAACAAAAGCAGAGAAAGACAGAGAGAGAAGCAAGGCAAGGTGTGACAGTGTCTCTAAACACTATGCACTCATATTCTATGCAAATCACATATAAATTAGAAAAATAATTATATTTTCCCATGTATTGTTATAAATTACGACCTGAGCTGTTGACTAGGAGTGACTCACCAGTAAAAGTACAGTACTTGAGTGTAGGCATGACATCACTGGCGCTCCACAGGAGTCTCTAATCCAGTGACATCAGTAATAGCCACTCTTGGTCAGGTCCTAATGGTCTGCAATAGACAGTCTCAAGCAGCTTTAATCTACGTCACAATAACGTATTACAAATAAATGGCCAACTTCCAGGTATCCTGGCACTCGGAAAACATAACAAAAAGATTTCACAAAGGTCTCACAGAGACACACAAGATAAAGAAAGATATTTTTAAATATAATTTTAAACCAAGAACAGATTCGTTTAATCAGCACAAGCGATAACATATTTAATAATGTTATTTGATTGTTTAAAACAAGGAACACCAATTTTCTCTACAAATAGTTGGTTTGGCTGTAGGTTTTCAATCCAATCAAGCAGAAGCACAACTTGTTTAATCAGTTGCTCTTAATTTGCAAACAACTGATTGACAGTCAGTTATACACTGTAAAAATAATTTGTTGACTCAACTTAACTCAGTCAAGTCATCTTTTTGCTTTTACTCCGTTAAGTTGTAAAGACATAACCTGTTAAGTTTACTGAACTTAACTAAGTCTTGTTCACCCAACAACCTGGAAAATGTAAGTAAAATGGACTTACAAAAATTAATTTGGTTAACTTAAATATATATGAGGCGAGCTCCTGCTTGGATTGGAGAGCTGCATACACAGTGGCCCTTAGCAGATATGACTGGTGACCCCTGATTTGGATATGCTATAGGTAGGCTAATGTCCTTAAGCAATTATGTGCATATATAATATTGTACAAGTTTTAAAAGAAGTTTTTAACAATTGTACTGACCACAGCATGTGTTCATGCTGCCAATGACCTTGCTGACGTGCAAAATCCTTCTGGACTTAATGAAGTGCAGCTTTTAGTGCATGTAGATCATAAGATTCTCACCACCATCCTAAATACTGAGTGGGTCTCTCAGGCACAGTTGGTAGAACAGTTTAACTCCTACTTCTTGGTTTCACTGGGAAGGTATTCATCCACGAGTACCACAAGTGCCTTCATGTTACCTGCAGGGAAATATGATGTCAATTCTCACCTCTTTGCTGATGACACATCATTTCCACTCCTTCTAAAAATCGAGATTCTGTTGACAGACTTACCAACAGTGTGTCAGATCTTTCTCAGTAGATGTCATTGAAAAAGACTGGTGCTTGGTATTAAAACTCTTGGTAAGAAAGCTGCTTTATGACAAGCATACCCAAAGCTTTGCATACCAAACCTGAAGGAAGAAACCTCAGTGTAACCTTCTCTGAGCTAAGCTCTGTTTTATCTCACATGTAAATATTGTTGAAGTTCAGCCTTCTCAGAGTGAAGCTTCTCTGCCTCTGCTGTCCATATCTGGCTGGATTTGCAAAAGTCTGAACATTTCAAAACTGGGCCTTCACCAAAGACTCTAACGAATTATTATCTTTCATGTTGTAAACCTAGATACAAATATTCCTTTCCACCTCTTTTGGCTCTTGAGAGTGTCTAGCAGAAAATGTGGGGAGACCTCAGTCAATTATGCTTCTAAACTGTGGAACTCAATTCAACCTTTCTTTTTAGGCAATCAAGCTCTACGTTTAATAAACATTTGAAAATATAGCATTTTGATCTGTCTGCCTTATATGATTTGAACTGAATATTTGTAAGCACTACTGCTCAGCGCCAACAGAGGTTTCAGTCTCCGGAGTACTAAGATAGCCTAGAACACATGCACCTGGCACTGACTGCACAAACCTGTAGCTCATCAGCCATCAGCTCTGATCATCAGCGTTACTCTGGACTCTCTCTCTCTGGACTCGTCTGGTGAAGAGTTAGCTCCACATAACGCCAAAGGGAGGTTTGTCCAGTCTGCGAGTGGCTCAGCGAGTGGCACAGAGAGAGTCTATTTTGAACTGTTCTTTAACATTACCCTTGGAAAGGGGTTTGTGTGTCTGCTCGGACAGGATTTCTATCCTGGAGAAACGCTACGGCTGAGGGGATCTATTCTCCGCACTGCTTAGACTGGACTTCGTTTCTGGAAATTACTATGCCAGAGGGGACTGCTCTATTCACTGCTCAGACGGGAAACCAACACCTGGAAAAGCCAGCTCTAGTCGGAGTTACCATCTATGGCTGCTTCCCATCTACTCTACTCAACCCACTCCCTTAGACCTGCTAAGCTGCCCTGGTTTCCTGGTTATCTCTTCCATCACCCTGCCCAGTTCTACATTATTTCTGCATTCTCTGTTGTTATTCAATAAACAAGCCTCACCTTTGCATCCGAGTGTTCTGATTCGTTACAATACTCGTAATGTATTCTATCAATGTTAATCTTTATCACCCATCTGTAAAACACTTATTTGAACAGACTGGCTTTCCTTGACGTTGTGTGAAAGTTTCACCATAAATGGACCACCATGCTGTCAAAGTCTTCAATTTTTTTTTATACATTACGCTACATCTTTACATATATGTCGGGGACGCATGTTTCTCTTCGCATAGCAATCAAAAACATTGGAGGTTTGAATGAGCATGAAATCAAAACCTAAACCCTAACCCAACCTGCACCTGAAGCTTTGAAACCTAACCTGATCTGGCTTGAGTGGTATCTCAATTTTGAAACATCTCAAATTTGAAACATGAACCTTCTCACACACTAACAGAGATAGATTATCGCAGACATGGTTGCTGCCAAAACACGGAACATACTTACCTGAAGTTGTTGCAATCACTTCTGACTTTAGTGGATTTTGGCCAGGAGCTGCTAAAGAAGGGCCGTATCTATGGCTGAATGTGCTACTGAAGAAACAACATGCTGGACCAGCTACGCAAACTAAAAAAAAATACTGTGACAAGTTCTACACTGCATATGACAAGCGCACATTTTGTGTAATGTAACAACCAGGTTTACAGTGAAATTCTGCTTTAGTCTGTGTTATTCATATATCCTCCATGGGGAACAGTTAGTAAGGCTGGCTTGTGGAAAACATAACAGATTATGTTACAGCAAGAGCTAAAAATGTATGTTGAATAAGAAAAGAGTCTAGTACATAAAAGTATCCCTCGTTTGACAACAAACGCAAACACGTCTCAACAATATTCACTCAAAAAACAGCCTGAGCTATATTTAGCTGGGCCCCACTTTGGCTCAGGGTGAGTAGCAGACCTCCAATATACAGTCTTAGGCCCCTCATCCCTGTATTACAGCAATAAGTGTACTTTCACCATTAACAACACTAGATATCATTAGAACACCTGTAAATAGTCATACATACAATACAGAGTAGCATAAATATCTTAGATCTTTAAAAGAGGTAGATAATATCTTGAGCTCCAGTTTGAAGAAGAAAGTGTAGTTCCAGATTTCTCCTGGAAGCTACAGACATTGTAGGAATGTATTTAGTTCACCAGCAATCTTGATCTAGCTTAATGAAGTGCTGAGTACTCAAAGCAGGTGTAAACAATACTGGTGCCTGTTCTCTCCGTCTAAGTCCTGTTTACTTCCCCTGTCTTCACCATGTGTGTTTGTTTACGTTCCTAACCATGTGTTTCTGTGTGTTTTGTCAAGAGATACTGTGTCTCTGCCCCTCACCTGTTCCAATTTTATCTCCGCCCTTTGTTCCCAGCTGCAATTCGTTCCTTGTGTTATTTATACCCTCCGTTTGCTCTCTGTGTTGTCGGTCATTTTCTGTGTCTATATTGGTGTGTCTCAAAACCTAGTAAGGGTCTACATAGACAGCATGTAGGCTGTCCCAATTCTTAGATACCTTAAACCCCCCTGCTGGCCAAAACTTGTTATTTCAATGATTTAAGATGGCCTTCTGCAACATTGTCACCGTGGAAACAAGTACATACATAAAACACCTAAATTTCATTTTCTGTGGTTAATTAATTTGTTCATCTGATCTGTGTTTATGTGTTTAATCGTGTGGGTAATATAGGTCTGTTAATTAAATAAAACTGCAAGTATGATTTCAATCTAATAGGATTTAAGATGATGTTAAAACTGTTGCAGTGGTTTTAAGAGATGGAACAGTGATTGTGGGGTGATTGTGAAATTATTTTTAATTAAGAAACAATAAATCACGGCAATACTCGAACCACGTCCTGAACCAGCGAGGCTTCAGATGTCATCAGTGACGTCACTCGCCCTTAATGAAGCCAGCCTCATGAAGCATGCTTCATAAACGATTTCCAGGATTTCTCGAGACTAGCTCCGAAGCCTCTGTATTATATGCCCATCACTACTTAAACATGCTTTTTAATTTTAAGGAACCATTGAACGCTTCCTCAACCGCTAAGGCAATCCCATGATGTAACGCAGGCCAATCTACGAGCAGTGAAGTGGTTTTAAAATGTAAGTTTTTTTTTTTTTTATTCTCTCTGGAGTTTTAATGTGTTTCTTGTCATATAATCACACAAAACAGTATTTTATTATCAACTTTACGAGTCGCTGACCTTTTTGCAGTTTTAAACATGAGCCATTAACATTTATTGTTTGGATAGCAGGCCAGTAGCTTAGCAACTAGCTAAACCACCAGTCGCATGCAGTGGGCAGGAACAAGCCGTGACGCAGTCGCTATCTAGTTAGAGCGTCTCAGTAATCTGTTTTATGAGGAGCGTTATCAGATTTGGTTTATCATTCCCAGTGTGTTCTTTCACTACTTGTGGTGTTGTTTTCATTTATTTATTAAATCATTTAAAAGCTTGAGTTTATGTCCGCCCTCTGTCAGTCCTGCTTTCCTTCATCTCCTCGTCTGCTCCAAACACCCAAGCCTGGGTTGTTTCCACAAGGAAAAGCTTGGAAAGGGTTAAACAAACACACAGACATGTTAAACCGTTACTTACTCTATTAATACTATTTGATTATTAAAAATAAGTGTTTTGCTGAGAAAATAAAATCCTCCTGTCTGGAAAAACAGCTTTAATCCCCAGGTGCCAAAAACTTTTGCACAGTACTGGATATGTCGATGTAAGAAAGAATGATAAATCATTTTCACTTCAAAATATAATATAAGTGTTACTGGCTCTCAACTCAAAGCACATACAACATTACCATTTGTTCAGAAGACAGACAAGCAGACCTGATGCTTAGTTCTTTTGTTTGTGTTTTCCTTAAAGATGATGCCTCCACAACAACAACAGCTCCTCTGAGACAGTATTTGCCACATTTTAATAACCCAAAGTCCTCATCTCACCCTCATAATTGCACTCTGCATAAAAACAATTCATTGTATCGTCACTCTTTACTCCTGGTGCCAAATGAGATAATTATAGTATTCAGATTTTTCTGAGGTTAGAAATGTTTTAGGAAGGTTAACCATCTGAAGTATTTCAAAATCAATCAGGGAGAGTTCAGTTGGAAAATGAGAAAATGAGGGTTACTTTGGGCCGATCTCACTGAACTGTGGCTTTCTCTGTACCTTCACCGGGGCACGCCACACATTATTAATTACCCTAAAAATAAACATTTACATCAAACTGTACATTTCAGCTAAGGTCACACAAATGATGTGAACTTAGTTTCTACAGACAAAGACATAAAGCAGTGAACTGTGAATCTATTTTGACCTGTCTTTAAACTAAAACCATTACAAATGCTGACCAAATGACATGTTATGAATTTACATTAGACTTCTTTATGGCTTCTTTATTTTTATTCCTTTGGGAAATCACACAGCACACAAATTAGAGTTGGAAAGACTAATACTGTATTCAACTTTGTCAACAGCAAGGAAATGTGAGTATACAACAGGCTTTTACTTCTTTTGGTTATTAATTGGTTATTAATGGTTATTAACACTTTTTTGTTTTCCCTTCACTTTAATATAACCTACACAACTACAGTCCAGTCTAATGGTAAAGTTTAATGGGTCTTGAATAGAAATACATTAGATTAATGTGTGGTAAACATTTTAGATATACTCTGCTCAGAGTACAGCTGCTGTATACATTGTCTTATTTTGAGCAGGACATACATTTTTACTGCCCCTCCAAAAAGCCACACGCACGTATGTAATTCCCTACGTGGTGCTATGGAACAAATTCTGTGCATGGGGACTAGAATTGGCAACCTGACTGTGTAAGCATGCCTAAATTTACATACCGTGTAAGAAGGTTCAAAATGTAATATTTAATAAACACATATTAAACAATTAATAAAAATATTTATTAACAAACCTTATTTAAAATGTATTAAATGAAATTAAATAATTGTTGAGGATGTTTAAACCAAATACATTCTTTATTATTATCATTATTATTATTATTATTATTATTATTATCATTATTATTATTATTATTATTAACGGGTTCAATTCACGGTCCGGCCCATTCTGTGTGGAGTGTGTATGTTCTCCTCATGCTTAAGTGGGTTTCCTTCGGGTACTCCCACAGTCCAAACACATGCATGTTAGGTTGATCAGTCACTCTAAACTGCCCTTAGGTGTGAGTGTGTATGTGAGTGTGTGTTGGCCATGCGATGGGCTGGCGACCGGTCCGTAGTGTACCCTTCACCCGATGATGCTGGGTCTGGCCTCAGCCCCCCGTGACCATGACTAGTGGGATAGTGTGGAAGATAATGGATGGATGGATGATGAAAGGCACAGGCCTTTAAACAAGTGAAATAAATTTAACCCCAAAACTGGATATACAGGAAGCACTCAGAATGGGTCCAGGCTCAAGTATCAAGTTTCAAGTTTATTTGTCATTTGCACATCATGTCAGGACATAACATGCATTGAAATGTTTGGGGTGAGGCTCAGACTCTACAGCAGGGCAGCATTATATATGTAAAACAGTGCAAACATACAATAAATAAACAATATTAAAGTAAAAATAAGCTAGAAAATATACATATAGTTATAACTCAAATATATAAGAGAATATACAAAACATACACCAGATATATACATAAGATATACAGGAGGACATCTGTAGAATCTTTTGCATAGGCAGGTTATCTAAGAACATACATCTATTTAAAGTGACTTAGTGATATTGTCCAAAGCAGTGATATCAGAATAAATAATAAGTAAATAATATAATAGTATAACATAACATAATGTATATAGCAGTGGCAGAGTGAACGGTATTGGGGTCTCTCAGCCTCACAGTTTGTTCAGGAGCCTGACAGCCTGTGGGTAGAAGCTGTTCAGTAGCCGGGTTGTTCTGGCCTGGATGCTGCGGAATCTCCTGCCTGATGGCAGTATGGTGAACAGGCCGTGTGCTGGGTGACCGCTGTCTAACCTGATCTTCTGGATTTTCCTCAGGCAGCGGGACTGGTAGATGTCCTGTAAGGCTGGTAGTTTGTTGCCTACGATGTATTCTGCTGTCCTCACCACTCCTTTTAGGGCCTGGCAGTCGTAGGCAGGCATTGTAGGCATGAATCAGCAAGTAATCCAACTATGTTTCTCAATGAGCAACTGTTTAGATACTTTACTGTTTGTGGTCCATAATATAAGGTCAATAGCCATGACTGGATGCCAGTGACCTTTAATCCCTCATATGGCACTGCATCCACAAAGACAAACTGAGCTGCGCCAAAAGGGCCAAATGGACTTTTATGGGCTCAATTAGAGTATACTGATGCACAGTGGAAGTGCTTATATTGTGCTTTGATGATCCTGCCTTGTAAATGTATGTAAATAACAGATGCCGTGTTCTCAGAGCCAAAGAAGAAAAGGACCAACTGGACTGTTAGCATGAAGTTCAAAAACTAGTGTCTGGTACATGGATGTAAGGGTTACCACCTGTGGCAAGCAGAGGGCCACAGAGGGATCTAGTGTGACCTGGGAGACTAGGAGTGAGGCAGGGTGAAGCAGGAGATGAATTAGGTTATGTCTTTCCCTTGTATGTGGTTTCACAAGCGTCTCTTGCAGAAAGCTGGTGGAAGCCTGAGAGAGAGCATGAGAGAGAGAGAAAGAGAGAGACTAGGGGTGCGTCCGAAATCGTCTACTTGCCTACTAATCAGTAGACGACATCAGTAGGCGAGCAAGGCTAGTATGTCCAAATATGTCCAAGTATGTCCAATATACGAACAGTACCTGGATAACCTACTGAATCGGCAGCCATTTTTATGTATGCGACCGCAGCACACTGTGCTATCCCATGATTCACCTGGAGCCACGGATTAATTCAAAGCGGAGGATAAAAACGTTGACAGGTGATACTTTAGCTGAGTGTACGTAGCTAGGGCTAGTGAACTGCAGCGACAGAAGTTACTACGCGCTACTTCTGAGGTAAAAACAAATTCAATTCCATCTGATTCGACATCTCCTTGCTATAGCTCGACACAGTCTGAGTACATATTTAGACAAAAACACAGATCAGTGTCACAAACAGTCTCTAAATCTGTCAGTAAATGAGCTTTTAAATGAATAGGGGGACTTTGACAGTGGTGGTCTGACGTCTTGCGTCACAGGACGTTGGTAAGATGGCGGACGTAGTACGTCCAAGATTGTGGGCCACTAAAACTCACCTACTGAGATTGCCTTCTAGTCTGCCGCTCGAGCAGTACGCACTGGCTCTAATCTAGTACCTGCTGACTAATAGGTGATTTCAGACGCATCCTAACCTTGCAGCAGGGTCAAGAAGGAAGTTGGTCCACAGCAAACATCTTGTCTTTGTGGTGTCCCATTATAATGTTGATGCTGACTCAAAAGCCACAACCTTTCTGCTCATTCTGCTCCCGTGTCCTTCTGCATTTATACCGCATCCAGAGAACGTTATAGTGTCTTAACGCTGAATAACATATTAGCATTGTGGAGCAACATATACTGTATTCCAGACGGTGTCTTTTTCTGGAGTATCTGTGCTTGTTATTTTAATAACATGTGTGAAGCCAAATTCCGCCTGCTTCAGAACCAAGTCTGCAAATTCAGACAACACAAGTGCTAGACTGGCCTGCCTGTCAGACCTGTCTCCCACTGAAAATGTGTGGTGCATTGTGAAGCACAAAATACAACAACGCAGGTCCTGTAGAGCTGTGCAGCTGAATATTTGTATAATAGAAAAAATGCAAATCTTGACTGGATATCCGTGTGTCTTCAGTCCCCAAATGTTTATTTAGTGGTGTGAAAAGAAAAAGTAACACAGTAAAACTCTACCTGCCACAACTTTTTAAAAAAGTGTTGCATCTATCAGATTTTGAGCCAATGTATATATCGTAGCCACCCGCTGCTCGCTTAGCCATGAATGTGCGAGGTCATACACAGATCCCCCTGGGAGAATGCTGGACACACTGTAAGGGAGACTTTAAATCATGTAAATAGCTGTGGCTGTTAGCTTAACGATGTGTAAATGTGTTGCATGGGTTATTCTGTACTGGGCTCTGTGGCTGGTTAGACGGGTAGTGGTGTGGTGTTAATGTGTACCGTCAGAAAGAGTTATGTATGGCTGTTGAAGACCTGCCTTCTATCCTAGCTGCTCAGTATGGCGGGGCAGCAGTCTCCATTGCTGCGTGTTCAATAATAGAGTATTCGTCTTGTTGACTTTTGCTGGCAAAATTGTTGATTTCTTGAAAAACAGGAGTGGAGACAAGGAAAAAGAAGTTTAATGTACACATCTTCCTTCCAAGCCAGTCTATCTAAGTTTACAAAACAAAGGACTTAAGTAGTCAACCATGTAACCCACACCTTCTTGTTGTCCCTTCGTCTAAACGACCCAGAAACCCTGTATTGATGGCCGACTGCATCTACCTTTGTAATTAAAATAGAGGGGTTGAGGTCCAGGTGGCATGGTGGTGTATTGGTTAGCATTGTCGCCTCACAGCAAGATGATCTGGTCCGGGCCGTTCTGGAGTTTGTATGTTCTCCCCGTGCTTGAGTGGGTTTTCTCCGGGTACTCTGGTTTCCTCCCACATGTCTAAAGACATGCAGTCAAGTTGATTGGTCACTCTAAATTGCCTATAGGTGTGAGTGAATGTTGGCCATGCAATGGACTGGCGAACTGTCCATGGTGTACCCCGCCTTCGCCCGATGACACTGGAACTGGCTCCAGCCCCCCGGTGACCCCAACTAGCGGGATTAAGCTGCAGATAATGGGTGGATGGGTGGGTTGAGGTCCACCCAGGAATTTACAGTCTCCCAAATCTGGGAGAAGGGATGTCTTCAAGATATCCCTACAAACAAAGGGCATTGCTAGATAAGGAGCTATAGATAACCAGATGTAACAATAGGCTAACCATTGGAGGTTGTTACATGACAAAAGGACATACCAAGAGACACATTCAAAATCCAAACGAGATAAACACAAAAGGAAACAAGAAAAAAAAACAGTATTGTGTCCTCTTTTTAACATGATGATGCTATAATATTGCCAAAAACCTCAAATATATGTTTTTATATTGCTCTCAGTTCAGTACAGGTCAAACCAAATGTATTAATAACTGCTTACTGTGTGTATTAGCATTTCAGATACTGTCAATATTTTTTTTTATTATTTATTTGAGGTGTGCAGAATTTAAAGTATGAAGAGCACAGCGCTCGTCTTATATAACTTGTACTCATGGTCTAATTTTCTACCCTAATAAACTTCACCTCCTGAAAAGGAACTTTCCTTAAAGTCTGGTAATATCCTTTAATTTTCCGTCTGAATTCACCCTAATTGATTTTGAGCGCATAAAAGATGAATCCTCCTTAGAAAGTTCATTTGAATTTCCCATCAATCCCCAATCAAAAAATTAATTCAATAACCAAGACTTAATATCCCTCACTTGCCATTAATGAGTAACTTTTATTACGCATTTAATCTAATGTATTTCTATTCAAGACCCATTAAACTGTTACGGTGTCATTAAACACCATCTTTTGTTTCACATAAAGGCTTTAGCGTGGATGTGAACAATGCAGAGCGACACTGAGACAGCTGGGTGAAACACACAAGATCATTAATGGTGAGCCAAAGCGTTGTACTTCGAAGGGCAGGAGTTCAGACGAAGTGGCATAAACGGTCATGTACGGTGGCACATTTCTATTACACTGTATTTTGATGTATTGTTGTAAATGGGGTGGGGGGATCCGACACTAAGTCAGAAAATGGCTGTGAGCTGCACTGACTCTGTGAAAAACTGAAAGGCTATGAGGCCTCGAGGCAAAGACAAACATTTGTCACATCCCCAGGCGAACGCTAGATATGTGCTGTCACGGAAGTGCTTACGCAGCACACTACAAAGAGAAAAACTGCTCGGAAAGGAAATAAAATGGTCCATTTATTTCAAGTGCATTCCAGCACCGTCAGCCTTACCATGCATTGCATAATATGCATACTGCATAGGGCGCGGTCAGAGCTCACCAACGCTAACAGAAATCAGTCCCTAAGAAGACGCCTAGGCTACAGAATCTTGTAAAGTCAATGTGGGCTTCCAGCAATCTCAGCCTTGTGGTCAGCAAAGGGCTTCCCTCCTTTGATTCATACCTTTATATCTAACACTACAGCTGGTTTATGGCTGTGTAGCCAGCTGTTGGACCACATAGCCTGTGCTATCCAGTGCTAGACCAAGCACACAAATCTTGTCCATGAGTAAATGTAGAGACACCTTTTCTTAAATGTTACTCAAGTAAAAGTAGAAGTGCTGCATGTTACTCTAGACTGTACAGCTATTATATAACATGGATGGTTATATTATTTCTATTATAGACTAAGTGGCTTCATATATGGAATACAGTGTAGCCTCCTGGTCCAGGCCTACTAGTGACCATTCCACCCACAGCATGGAAACTAATATTTTTTAAAAATATAATGAACTAAAACAGGGAGAACACTATGGGCTCTGTGTGTGAAATGCTGACTCTGTTGAGCTGCTACTGAGCAATGAGGGGTGAAATGGCAGGAATGAGACCCCCTTCTCTCCCCCAAGCAGGGCCAAAAATCATGTACCACAAAAAAGTAACTGAAATTATCAGCAGAATATAACAACAAACAATTTTGCAAAGGTGACGTCCACTGAAGTTAGTCATCAAGTTATCAATTTGATAGTAAGTCACTGTAGCATAGTTTGCTATCGGTCCAGCATGAGAGGAGGAAGAAGAAGCACTGCACTGAATGTGTATTCTAACCTCTTGTCAATCATGATGAAGGCTCTACTCCTGGTTAGAGCATTTAAAGACAGATTGGCAATGAAAGGAAGAGTAAATAAAACCACCTGCTCCCAGCAAGAAACCACATTTAGCAACAAAGAAACAAAATGATGTAAAAAGGAGCAAAACACGAGTTAACACTGGTGTTGCTTTCTACCACGGGAGACGGTCTTGGTGAGTAAAGTGATGAGGACTGATGCTGAACTTGTGCAACATTTCTTCTAGACAGGTAAGTAAACAGCTGTTAACGGTAACATGGAAGAGGAGGGACTGTGCATTTCCTAAGTCCTTACAATGGGTGGGGATAGGGACACCACAATTTTCTCCTTATGGGTTTGGAGTACAAATTTTGGCCCTTTAAACACACACACACATACAATACATACATACATACACATATCGTCACTGTCCAATGAAAAACATGTGTCTGCATTTTTGTCGATATCTATATTTTTCTACATTAAGTTTGCTTACTTTCATGTACATTGTGGGACAATTTCATGATGAATGCTCCGAAATAGTTTGGAAAAACATTTACATTGAAAGTAAAGAACATTTTTGGCCTCTCCTGTAAAGATTTTGGAGATACTTGTTTTTCATTAGACAGCAATGATATACACAAACACATACACACATCTATATCGTTTTCATATTAAATGGACCAATACATCTGCTCTAAAATCCATTGGAAAAAATTCTGGTCCCATTGACTTATGTTGAAACACATAAGGGGAAAATATATAGTTTGTTTACAGACATATTTTTTCAAAGCTTATTTCAGGGAATGGTACATTGTACAGAAAGTAGTGGAGTGAAAGTAAAATGCTTATAAAATGACATGGTAAATGAAATACACTGAATTTTCTTTAGTTTCTAACCCATTTGTGCCCAAACTGTGCCTGTGACTTGACACTTCTTGATATATTACTAGTGACCCACTTAGATAGGCCACACATTGATTTTCTCTAATTCTTTTCAACCACCTCATACATTTTACTCTTCTTCAGTGGGAGGTCTTAGTGGGAACTTATAATGTTTAGATGACTGTCCATGCACATTTATGATGGACAGAACATATACCTGGACTAATCCTAAAAGTAAACCAATTTTTGTGTTAAATAAAAAATATATAGTTCTCTGCCACGCTGTGAGCAAACACTAATAAAATACCACGTACAGTGCTCAGTGCTGAGAAATAATTACATGAATTCTAATTATATTTGTTTTTATTTGTAGATTGCACAGTGGGCGCACTCTTGCACAGCTTTGAATATATTTTCATTCTCACCGTACAGTAATGAAAAACAAATTATTATTAATATACAAAATTATTCTAAAGGTTCTTAAAAGTCTGAGAAAAAAATCATCAAGTTCTTAGGCTTTAATACTTTTTTAATAAGGCAAGATGTTACTTGTTGGTATTATTGGAATTTCTTTGGCCAGGCTCATGTCTGCAGTAAGCTGCTTTCACACTGCCCACAGTATAAGCAGTGCTCATCAGTTGCTTACCAGTTGTGAGCAAAAGTGAACCGTACCCTCAGTACCCTCTGTACCCTCTGCTAAAACTAGCTTTTTCTCAGGCACTGATAGGAACTACCAGACTCATCTACTGCTCTCCTACTGGCTGCGCTGAGATTTGGCTGATGCACATCGCACAAAAGTTGGAAACGTTTGAACTGTAGATGATTTATATTTATATGTCTGTGTTAATGTGGTTTTCACTAATTAGCCTAAACTATACTCTGGAGGCTGGATGCTGTAAAAATAGCAACCTTACAGAAGAGTCCAAAAATGTTCTTAACTTTGAATGTTAAAGTAACATTCAAAGTTAAGTAAAAGTAAAAAGGGTTTTATTCCAAGTGATTCTGGAACAGTTCTATTGGTCAACTCATAATGAAATCACAGGCCATAATGAGCAGCTGTGGTGTTCAAACGATACAAGCTAAAAAAAAAAAAGGCAAAAATAGAGGTACGTTGTTTTCTTTGGACATCAGCAATGTGCCAAGCCACAATGTATTGCAAACACCAGAGGTGTCAAGTAACAAAGTACAAATACCTAGTTACCTTACTTAAATAGAAATTTAGGCTATTTATACTTTACTGGAGTAATTATTTTTCATCTGATTTTTACTTCTACTCCTTACATTTACACTCCATTATCTGTACTTTCTACTCCTTATATTTTAAATATAGCCTCGTTTCTCCTATTTCATTTTCAGCTTGTTTTCATTCATGTACATTTACATTCCAGTAAAGGTTATTGATAACATGCCTTTGAAGTTTGACTTTTTTGCACCATTACAATACTTATAGACAACTGTTCTGCTCCATGAAACACATGTTAATGCTCAGTAGTACACAGATATGTTTCTTTAAGATATTTACATTGTACTAAACTACATTAATTTTCAATGGGTTTATATGTGGCTGAAACAGGAAGCCTAGCGCATCCCAAATTTATCAACATTAACGTTTTAATATAACATTATAGTCATTAAGGCTTTTAGAAGAATGATTTCTTTGGTAGAAGATGGGCTAGTGCACTATAGACCCCTGTGGTGCGGCCTAAGCTTTTGTCCTTAATGGCATTTTTTTCCTTGCATTACTTTTACTTTTATACTTTAAGTAGTTTTGAAAGCAGTACTTTTACACTTTTACTGGAGTAAAAAGCTTAAGTTGATAATTGAGTATGTATACTTCTACCTGAGTAATGAATGTGAATCCTTTTGAGACCTTTGGCAAACACAGAATGAGATCAGTCCACACTGGAGACCAAATATTAAAGACAGCAACTGGTTAAAATACTAAAGCTGAAGAAAACAGACTAGGAACAAAAAAACAGGGTCTTAATAGGACAAAACACAAGCAGGGTTACACAGGACCAACAAGAAAGTCCTGGGGCAAGCAAAAATAAATAAATACCATTAGTGACAAACAATAGTACACCTTTTCAAAACTCACCCCCAAATTTCTCTATTTTGCATCCATTTAGCATTTGAAGTGGGTATAATTGAAGACTCAAAATATAGTGAAATCCTTTCGTTAGAACTGGTTTGCTTTTCATGAGATAATGTTTTGGTTTTACCGCCTGTACTGTGTTCTCACCACACATCATTAACTGCAGGGGTTGAGGGGGATTTAACATGCGGGGAAACCCTAAAATCCGGTTTACTGGTTCTGTGGGGCAAAATGATTCATCTCTCAAATAACTCTCAGATTGATTTGTACTGTGAGCTCTGGTGGACAGGCTATGTGATCAGCTGACCTTCTTTTAATCACGTATTGCTTGACATGTTTTTCCGAATCCCACTGGTCCAAAGGAGGCCCAACCAACGTAATGAACATCAGTTCTGAGACATTGTTGATTCATAGTTGTGTCCGTGGAGGCTTTATTATGTTGTTCATTTCAGAGGATCCTCTTTCACAGTCAGCACTGCTAACAGCAAGCGACTTTACGGCTTGTGCTGTTTCAGCAGCGCATCAGTAACAGGAATTTCTGAATAGTCTTTGAAATCTCTGTATCTCTTTCTGACACCAGTAGAGTCATAGGGCCTGTCCTACGTCCTTCTCACCATAAAACACTGGTAAAGGTGATCTAATCCATGCTTCTGGCATCAGAGAGTTGATTTAGTCAAAAAGTGATGTGTCATTCTCCACCACTACTCCATTCCTGTGCGCATGCTGTCAGTGCTTCATCAGATTTCTGAGGCTTGACTGATTTCTGCCTGGAGTCCTTTTGCACTGTGACCCCATTGAAGCTTCCATGTTCAAAAGCATCAGGAATCTATCTGTAGTCTGGAATGTAATGTTATATCCCTTGACTGCAAACTTTTAGTCAAGCCTCCTCAACTTCTACAGAGCATCAATCATAAGAATCATGGGTGAAACTTTATTTTATGGGTGATATATTATTTTCAGTGATCTGCTTTAACTCCTTGATGCACAACCTGGGTGAAAAGTGAGCCAACTGAGATTTTATTTTCTTCTTCGCAATAAATTAATTTCATCATTTAAACTTGCATTAATTCCTCAATTTACTTGTTTTTGATCATCAGAAATCCTTATTTCAGTTTTATATCTTTTACTTCATTAACTTCATTGCCCTTCCAACACTCTTACGTGTTCACTATGGAATTTAATAGGAACTACAAATTGACAATTTGAAACATTTGTCAGGAACATATTTACAAACACTATTTTTTTCCATAATGTAAAAAAATTAAGAATTAAAATCATGATTTAAGGTCAAAAACAACACGTTTAAGGATAATTTAGAACATTTAATAATAAAATAAATTGATTTCAATAGTTTTACCAAAAAGATACTCATCAGTACATATAAAACACAGGAAATGAATGCGGGTCAAGTTTGAGCCATGTTGTGCATTAGAAGGGGTTTTGCCTTACTTGTGCATCAAAGGGTTAAATGACACTCGTCAGACTCTCAGGATTCAATCTCAGGATTAGGTCAAGGGTGGGGGGTTAGGATTAGGTGTGGGTGGAGGTTGAAATTATGGGTCAGGATAAAGGTCAAGAGGATGATTAGTATTAGGCTTGGATTGATGTTATGGTTAGGATTATGTTATGGGATTGATGTTAGGGTTAGCATTAGGGTGAAGTTTTGCATTGAAGTTAGGGTTTGGGTTAGGATTAGGTTTTGGGTTGAGGTTAAGGTTTGGGTTAGGACTAGGACCAGGATTAAAGTTAGGATTAGGTTTTGGGCTAAGGTTAAGGTTTGGGTTAGCACTAGGACCAGGTTTAGAGTTAGGATTAGGTTTTAGGTTTGGGTCAAGTTTAGTATTAGGGCCAGGGGTTTTTGGGTTAGGTCTATAGTTGGTGATGTATTACAGATACTCTGTTAATAGTCAAGTCAGGTGCTTTTATTGTCATTTCTCAATATACTGTAAAAAGGCATGGGGGTTTTAACCTAGAGAAAGTTTTTGAAACTTATATGTTGTGCATAAAATAGAAATTCTGTTTTACTTACTATTTGAAATTCACCTAACTTTTATACATTAAATATAAATTGTCATTATCCAGGCCTCACAAACAGCAATACAATGCACATGACTACACGGAATAAACTAAAACTGAATTATGTTCTTTATGAAGTAACCTGAAAACAGCTTTGTGGCAAGTCTTTCAGACATTCATCTCTAAGCTGAACTGTGTTTTGCATCTTCACTAGCCCTGCACAAATGAGAATAAAAGACACCTTGCAATGTCCAAACAGTGTTTGCTGCTCTATAAAATGAGGGCACACATCTCAAATCTATAAGTTGACCAGCCTTTTTAATCAGAATGCCTATTTCAGAGGCTGGAAAGCTCAGTTGTCTCGGTATTTTAAGGGGCTGGTGGTTCAATATAAGTCTATAAAACAAAGTGTGGTACAGGGCTTAGCAGCATCCCCAAAAGAAAACTCCAGACTGTGGATTAAACAATGCTACCCAGTAAGACTAGGGAACATTTCTTATATTTTAAATTGGTAAAGACCCCAACATATACATAGAGCCATCAGAGCAAAGCACAACCAATAATTAATTTAGAAAGTTGTATGAAGGTACACAAGCATAAAAAATGTCTTGCTTAAAGCAGTGTCTTCATGAATCTCTCATTTCTTTTGCAATAAATTGCTTGCTATGACTGGAGTGCAGTACTTAGCATGTATGACTGGAGTGCAGTACTTATGCAAGTCAAGAAGTTCTAGATGGTCTGTGAAGAGTCTGTTACGCTTTGCAACATAATAGGCCTGAATACAGATTTCATTGAGTAGGTTGACTTTTGGTTTCCTTAGGTAAACTTCATCTAATGATCTCTTTTGCAACTGCCTGTTTGTGACTTATGCTCGTGTTGTGACTTATGACTTATGTATTTCTTTTCTGCAACAACGTAATTTGTTTGACTGCCACAAGAAGAATTTCTGCGATATTGCCATTCGCTAAAAAAGAGTCCCGTTGTGATTCTTTTCTATTAACATCTAGTGATGTACCACTTTTGCATACCATGCATCCTAACTTCTTGTTAGAGACAAAAATAAATGGGTGTGCAAAAACAGTCTCGCAAATTCTGTTCTGTGCATGTGCCGCTTTGGTTTTTCTGGATTTGGACTGTGCTGCTGCTTTAACTCTGAACTGTGCTGCTTCTCTAGCTTTGGGCTTTACTGCTGGCCTGTGCTGCTGCTCTAGACTGTACAACTGTAGCTTTGGGCTGTGCTTCTTTGGTTGTACCCTGAGTTGCTCTGGGCTGTGCTAATTTGGTTCTGACCTGTACTGCTGCTCTGGCCTGCACTACTGTGGTTATAGGCTGTGCTTCTCTGGTTTCGGTCTGTGCTGCTGCGTAGGCTTTTTGGTTGTCCTACTATGGTTTTGGGCTGTGCTTTCTTTGGCCTGTGATGGTGTATTAGTTTGGGCGATTATGATTTGTGCTGTACTTGTGAGCTGCGCTGCTGCTCTGGTTTTGAGCTGTGCCACTACTCTGGATCTGGACAATGCTACTGCAGTGACTTTGGGCTGTGCCACAGCTTTGGACCTGGACTGTTCCACTACTCTGGATCTGGACTGTGCTACTGCAGCAACTTTGAGCCGTGCCACTACTCTGGATCTGGACTGTGCTACTGTAGCGACTTTGGGCCGTGCCACAGCTTTGGACCTGGACTGTTCCACTACTCTGGAACTGGACTGTGCTACTGCAGCAACTTTGAGCCGTGCCGCTACTCTGGATCTGGACTGTGCTACTGTAACGACTTTGGGCCGTGCCACAGCTTTGGACCTGGACTGTGCTACTGTAGCGACTTTGGGCCGTGCCACAGCTTTGGACCTGGACTGTTCCACTACTCTGGAACTGGACTGTGCTACTGCAGCAACTTTGAGCCGTGCCGCTACTCTGGATCTGGACTGTGCTACTGTAACGACTTTGGGCCGTGCCACAGCTTTGGACCTGGACTGTGCTACTGTAGCGACTTTGGGCCGTGCCACAGCTTTGGACCTGGACTGTTCCACTACTCTGGAACTGGACTGTGCTACTGCAGCAACTTTGAGCCGTGCCGCTACTCTGGATCTGGACTGTGCTACTGTAACGACTTTGGGCCGTGCCACAGCTTTGGACCTGGACTGTGCTACTGTAGCGACTTTGGCCCGTTCCACTGTGCTGTGCTGCTTTCCCTCTTGTCTATTTCTACAGCTATGACTTTGGTAAATGTAGTTAGGGGACACAACTGTACCATTATTAACTGCCCACAGCATGTCTACACTTCAGGCTTTTACTTTTATTGTTCTGTTAAAACATTAGTTTCTGAAAAAGATATATAAATATCTACTTTACCTTTGGAGGAAAAAAGTCCTTTAATATACACAATTGGACTTTTAACCCCATTCTCATACATTTAAGGGTTTATTCATATTGTTTGTGCCTTGATGAATGAAAAATGTACCGGTATGTTCTTTTTGTGAACCGTACAAATACAGCCTTAAAGCACCATGCAATTCAATATTTGTAAACATTTTAATTTCTACAAATTACATTATACTTACATAAAATGTATAGAAATTACATGCTATTGTTAATGTGGAACCAATGCTATTGTTTTTTTGGGGTTTTTTTTACTAAGCTATAGTGATGTCGGAGTGTGGGTAGGAATTTAGGCACACTCTGCAGGAAATATTGAACCCTGCGGCAGTTAGCTAACTTAGTAAAAACAGCTTGATACTCAAGCTTTCTCACCATAAATCCAAAATTGTTTCAATCTCTCAGCACGAACCCTATTCAGCACCATACCAAATCACTCCTACAAACCTGAGCTTTGTTTGCGCATACTGGCTGTAAATATGTTTTCCTGAAACCATTAGGCTAAAACGATCTTTCCTACACTCATCTCACTCAGAGACTCTCATATCATATCGCTTTCGGCCCTGTGGGCCATTATCAGAAATGAACAGGCTGTCATTCACGCACAGGGTCAAAAATATATTCAGTGAATTTGAAAATCAAGGACCTCTGTTCCCTCTGAAGTCCTTGACTCACACTCTTCAATAGGGTGAATATGTTTCAGAATGGAGCCTCATTAGACCCACCCCAGAGGCTTTCCCAAGTACAAAAAGCTGCCTCTCATTTACCACCCAGGTAAAATCACTACATTCATCACCAGCAAGCTCTCCTGTCTCTTCCTTATGACCCTGAGTCAAATCACTTCAGTGAGAGTGGGTGTACGTGGGACAGCCTGAAACATGCATGCCCTCGTTCGAACCGACATGATAGATGTCGCGTGTTTTCACCACGCAGCCTGCGCGGTTATACTGAAATCTCCACCGTTCATGTTACATTGATGTACATAGGTGGAGCAGGTGGTCCTGTTAATGGCAGGGCCATTAATTTTACATTCAACACATTATCCATTAGGACTCATTTTAAAGAGGATCTTTTCAATTTCTGTATAGGTTTCTGGTTAAGATGTAAAATGCCCTGTTTAATAGAAACTTAGAGTTGTTCACAGTGGTGGTGATGCCAACCAGTCTGAAGAGTTTAGGTTATCTACAGAAAGTTGAATTAAGATTGAATTAAGCATTAAGAATTAAGAATTGCATAAAATAATTTTTTTTCTACAATTCATTACTTTACACAAAGCCACTCTAAATCAATGTGCACCCCACATTTTGGAAAATCTGCCAAACCATTAACAAACACATATTGAGGGTTCTTTATTCAGTAAATCCTAAAATAGACACTTCTAAATGGTCTATATAAATAATATGAGGTCTGATATGATTGTTACCCTCAATTGGTAAGGTAATACACAATAAACACTTTCATATAGAAATTGTTTAGCTAGAATTATCACCACAACTAACATAGAGATTTAATTAAATTTCTATAGATTGTAGGTTTGTGGTGTCAAGTTTATTGTTTTGTTGCAGTGTAAGAGTTTAGCGCTAATATGCGTTGAAGCCAGTGACACTTGAAGATGTGTTGCATATAGTCACTGTACATCTCCACTGTTTCCTAATTTTTAGTTTTTTACCTAAGTTGAGCATGGCTGCTGTCTTTTTCATTCTTTTCAATGTGAGTAAACCAAGATAAATGGACCACTAGACATGCTCCAAAATTGCTTTAAATAATAACAACAATAATAATAATTTTACCTTCTCCTGTAAAATCAGTTGAACATATACTAAGAAATCAATATACCAGTTGGTAAATCTTGGTCACTAATAACAATAAAAGGTTTTGATGGAACCATATAGTTTGATGGTTTTAGCCTCTAATTAGTCTAATAACTCCTTTCTGCAACATGGGACATATGAAGTATTAGTGACATATCAAATTCCAGAAGTCACTTGATGATACATAGAATATTAAGAAACCAAATTCTGCCAATTTTACACTAATGCAGTGTGAATTCAGAGCATATTATTAGAGTATATAGAGCATATTTAAAGCTGAAACATTTTTATAAAAAGGTCCTAATATCTTAACTATGCATTATTACAACTAATTATCACATAACTGAACTTATACACTGCAACATCATAAATCAAATGTTATTGACAATCTATATCAAAAATAGCAGCCCAGGTTCAACTGAATCATTACGCCACCTTCTGTATCTGTCAGTAGTTTATTACAGTGATTTTACCATGATTGTCTGGACTGTCATCAAAATTGTTCACAATCTGATGTCTGAGCATGTTTAATTCCTCATGTTTATTTATTACACAGTGCTTAACAATAAGCACTTTGATGCCAAGGACATTCCTTTTCATAATGGGTTTATAAGATTTGGGCCTATATATATATATCGTCTGGTATGGAAACTCTACTGCTCAGGACAGAAAGGCTCTCCAGCGTGTGATCAAAACTGCACAGTCCATCTCAGGAGCAGCCTTCCCCTCACTACAGAATATCTACCACACCAGGGTCACCAGGAGGGCCCACAACATAATCAGGGACAGTACACACCCCCAGCACACACTCTTCACACTTTTACCTTCAGGCAGACGTTACAGGAGTGTGAAGTCCAGGACCACAAGACTGACAAACAGTTTCTACTCACAGGCCATCAGGCTTCTGAACACCTCACGCACTACCTCTCCAACCGTTCCTATCTGAACTGGTTTTAACTGGTCTGATTTTAACTGCACCTTACACTCACTCTACTGTCAGAATACTGTTTACATTCACTACTCACACAAACATTATTGTTTACATTTGTTTCTTGCAACTTGCACTTTATGGCTGCTGCTCTTCATACTTGCACATAAAAGCACACATAACTTTTATTTTTTATTCTTTAACTATAAAAATACTTTTATTCTTCAACCTATATTGTTATACCTTGTATATTTTGTATATATATTTTTTATTTTTTTGGAGGAGCAGCAAAGTAAGAATTTCATTGTACAGTGTAACTGTCTGTTCTGCTGTACACATGACAATAAAACTCTTGAATATATATATATATATATATATATATATATATATATATATATATATATATATATATATATATATATATATATATATATATATATAATATGTGTGTGTGTGTGTGTATTAATATACACTTTGTTAAGAATGGCTGGTGAAATCAGATTCAGTTTTATTTGAAACTAGGAGGTATTGGGGGAAGAGTTTTATATCAGAGGCATTCAACATCATTTGAATTTCAGCAAAGTCCGTCCAGTCCAAACTTGGGTGCCTATCAAGAATAACAGTCCTTTGAAAAGCCATTGTGAGGCCAACTGTGTAGGACTTTGAAAGTAAGTGAACTCAGCAGCTGCGATTGAAGTGTTCATGGATCAACAATTTCAAAGGCAATCTACAAAAAGGGCCTTTATGGTGAGTGCAGACTGGCCTTGTCTGCCTGGAGTTCACAAAACATCATCTGGAAAACTCAGGCTTGTAATCTGAAGTGGCTAAGGGGGAGATCTGGACCGTATGACTGGCTCATATTAATCACAAACCAGTGAAGTAAGGACAGAGTTCTAATGCACAATGCCAGAACCCAACAGCAGAACAGCAAACACAGGAGAAAATAGATGTTCCTTGGCCCAGTCAAAGTCCTGCCTTCAATTCAACATGGTGTTTATGGCAGGACTTCAAATTGCCACCCATCACTATTTTCTAACTAGCCTAGCACAGCTTTAGAATAGAATAGAATTGCAATTTTCATATTTGCAAAGAGGATTGGACTAATATTGCTCCCAAATCAAGCACTGATTAATACCTCCTATAGCATGTTCAATGGTTTTCCCACTACTGACCAAAGCAAAATGAATGATAAAATATTTTTAACAATAGATTTTTTTTCATGACTAGATTTTAGATTTTGTGTTAGCTCATTTTAAAAGAACTCATTAAAATGTTTTAGTTAAACAAGCATCATAGCTGTAGGAAGCTGTTCAAAATTAGTCTGGGCTGCATACTATCATTGGAGTTAAGTTTGGAAGGTAGACCATGCCTGAAAACCAATATGTCTTATTCATTCTCATCCTTACTTTTAGCTCCCATGATAAAGTTTACGCAATCCTGACCATCGCCCAATCTCCTACTCGTTCCTTTGGCCCCATAAAAGTTCTACCACAGTCATGAAGTGAGGGTGGTCAGGCCTTCTAGCCACAGGCAGAATCTGCCCAAAACTCCAGCTAAAAAGTTCCCAGGGTTCTCTCCCCTCCCTCAATCAGTCTTTGTTTTCTTCATGCTGAGCCTGAGTACCATCTTCTGTAGAAGGGTCTTCAGTTCAACATGAAGAAAACAAATGTTTTGACAATGAGAAAGACCATTAACTGTTGCCTGCGCAGATCAATTATTAACAAAGCAGCATCCAGCCGTCAAGACATACAGCACAAGGCACTCAGCAGAACTAAGATAAATGAGCTTGAAATGATCTTCAAAGGTAATGAAGTGTCTCTTCAAATAAAGAGCATAATTCCACGCCTTTGGAAGCGAAAGCTGGACAATAAAAAGCAAAAACAGGACAGGAAAAGTGCTGGTGAAGACTTTTAAGAGCATCTTGAACAACAGAGTAAACAAATAAATGGATTCTTTATCAAATTTAGCCTCAGCTTCTACACAAAGTCCAGAAACTAAAGCATTTTGATCCTATTATAATGACAATTCACTGGAAAACACAGGATAGTCAGGAGAAATACTAGCCATATAGGTACAAGCAGAAGGAACTGACTTGACAGTATGATAATAGTATTTTGAGAGCTTCTATGTGATTGAAGTGCAAAATGAGCTAATATTTAAGCCAACTCTATGTGCTTTGGTTGGTCCTTGAGAGGTTACTAGTGGACCAGTGTACAAAATCTTTCTGATTTTGGATTGACTGGTGGAGTTCACACTCTTGATTTTGTAACTTTTTGTAGCCCAATGAGCCTCAACAATTTCCTGGAAAATCTTTGTTAATTCTAGAGGTTTACAGGCTTTTGCCACTTTTGCCACTTGTTTTTAATGGGTTTATCTTTCTATTAGTATTTTAATTACTATTATCTTATTTGTTTATTTTTATGTATTTTATGTTTATTTTATATTCTTTTATTTGGTTTTTCAATTTTTTACATTGATTTATTCATCTATATTAAATTTGCATTTAATTTATTATTATTATTTTTGTTCGTTATCAGTTTTAATCTCTTATTTAAATGTTTTCAATCCCTTAAAGCGTAAATGCTGAGCTGCATTGCAAATGAGCGTCACCCCTCAATTTATTTCCAAGATAAAATAAAGGTGATTGATTGATTGACTCACAGATGTCTAATATTATTTGTCTAATTGGGTTCTCTTGATCAAAAGAGATCGATTTTTAGGGCTTGTGTGAAAATCTGATTACATTTGATGTCATATTTACATAGAAATAAAGACATTACAAACACTTTCACAAATTGTCAAACATCACCATATAAATATGATGGAAAGGATTGAGCATGAGGGTTCTATTACGCTTTGAGCCTGTGTGACAGCCAGTGGCACAGAAAGCAACTCTATAGTCATCATTGTACTGACTACAGCATGAAACATCAACCGATGGTCAACAAAAGATACTTACTGGAAGATGTACTGATGTGATTTTGATTTCATCATTTTGTTTACCGGGAAACAACTTGGCTTAATAATGGCTGATAACGATGGGCGCATTTAGAGAACTTAACATCTGCACACATTTCTATTTTCTCCTTCTTGAAATGCATGTTACAATATTGCCATCATCGCTCAACCTGAAAAAACAAGTGTGCGACACAGCCTCAGTGCTGTGAATAGTCATTAACGTTAGATTAATATTACATGTGCCATGCATAGACTTGAAATGAATGGCTTTGGAGGCAAGTTAATTACATGGGTTATATAAACACAATGAAATTAAACTTGAAGTCTCTGTTGACAACGATAGCTGCTGGGGACAACTCCACTGGAGAGTGTCACTTCAAACCAAATACAAACTTACAAAGTGGTGTCAAAGGCACAGTGGAGGAATCTCTGTCGTGTGTGAATGTTCACTGAAAAACTCCTCTTCTGAGAACTGAAGTCAGAGATTTTCTCCTCTTCTGAAAGTCCTAACTGCGGCTGTGATTTGGCCTGATTTTGTTAGTTCTGGTGGCATTAAAAGGGGACAGGAAGTAAAAGCATTACAATCCAATGTTCCACTTGTCCTTCCTTTTCACCATTAAATAAATGATAGCTGCAATTGAAAAATGCGGATTTCATGCAGTTCGGTGCTGATTTGCTGATCTCCAAGTAATAAGTACTGAGAAGTCCAAGCCTGTCTGGTGCAAACTAAGGCATGAAGATGGTAGCTTCTGTCACATGCGTCTACATAAATTCACTATATGTCCAAAAGTATCCAGACACTTCTTTTAGGTATGTCCAATGCTCATACAGGTGTTCATTCACACACAAAGTTTCTCAATAGAAAAACATTACATACAATAGAATACAAAGTAGTTCTATATGAGGTTGTCATACCTATTGCCAAGCATCGGTTTAAAGAGGTATAAACCATAAAGCCCCTCAGCCTTGGGCTGTGGAGTAGTGGAACTACATCTCCTGCAGTAAAGATCCATCCATCCATCCAGTATCTTAGGGATGAACAGTAGTGCAGACTCTCTTTCTCTCTAATACATATATTGCTTCAGTTCTTTCCACAACTGTAACTTCCTTCTTCTTTAACCATTCTCCAGTAGGACCACTACTTCTACTACTGTGCTTAGGGTCATTATCTAGCTGCTTGATCGACATTCTCTTAAGATTCAGTTTACAGATGTCCTGACATCTTCCTTTATAATTTCCTGGTATTGCTGGTATTTCCTGGTTAGAATTCTTCTTTCTATCAATGAAGCTAAGCTCTCCTGGTCCAAATGCAGCAAAAATCAGAATCAGAATCAGAAATACTTTATTGATCCCAGGGGGAAATTGCAGTTATTGCAGTAGCAGCTGGTTATATAGAAGAATAAACACTCTAATAATAATTTACAACATAAAAGAAATTTGTCATATGTACACATATATAAGTCTTATGATAATATATAAGTTAATGTATAGGATAATATATATAAGATATATAAGATAATATATAAGTATTATGATAAAACTTTTCTTCAGAAATAACACTTCTCATTTTAAACCAATGGTCTTATCTGTACCTTTGTTGTTCAAGATTTTCTTGATGGTAGATTCAGTAACATTAACATTAGCCACTGTGACAGGGGCCTTTATTTGCTTAGAGTTACCCTGGGCTCCATTGTCACCTCACAGATTATTACATGCCTTGCTTTTGTTGGTCAGTGGACTTGAATTCCTTTAATTTGTACAAAATCTGTCTGACCAGATTGACTGGTGAAGTTAATTTTGCCACTCACAGATATTTAATATTAGACAATTCTTCCCAATGAATAAATGATCAAGTATCATTTGTCTAATTGGGTATTCTTGATCGAGAAAGATCGATTTTTAGGGCTTGTGTGAAAATCTAATTTTTTTTGAGGTCATATTTATGCAGAAATGAAGATGTTACAAACATTTTTTACAAACTCTCCAACATCACCAAAAGTATTGAGCATGAGGCTTCTATTATGCTTCGAGCATGTGTGACAGCCAAAGGCACAGTAAGCATTGCAGAAGTACATGGAGGAATGTATTGTACTGAATATCATCACATTCTGGAAGCAAAGCCAGTCAATAAACTGAAGCTGAAAAGCCGCTGGCTTCTACAACACAACAATGATCCAATACGTACCTGAAAATTCACCATGACCTACTTCAAGAAACAAAAGTTGCAGCTTTTGGAAGGCCCCTCACAGACCCCTGCCCTGAACATCATTTAAAAAAAAATCTATGAGCTAAATCATAACCATGCTATGTGTTCCGAAATGCCCAATAATACTGCAGAACGGTTCAAAAAAAGAGTTGGGAGAAATTTTAGTAGGTAGTCAAACTTTTGCAATTTTTTATTTTATTTTATTTTTATTTTCATTCTTTTTTATTTGTTGTACTTTTTTCACTTTAAATCTTGTTGGCAGAAAAACAATCAAGCCAAAACACCAAGATGGTACATCCCCAATCCATACGTACACCCTCTCTGTCTGATAATAAAGTGTTGACTGAACTGTGCCTGCGGTCGGCTATAACGGGTTATTTTCCTTCCCCGAAAAGACATCTTGAGCAGGGCTCTCATCCAGCACTGTTCAATCACACTCCACTTTGAGCATCTCTCATTGTAGCCATAGGGAATCTTTAACCTCTGCTCCAATCTCCCTCATTCACACGCCGACACTTAAGGTGGTGAGAGCAGTCTCCCAGTACAACACTCTGAAAATAACTCTGAATGTGTTTACCATACTCTATCAACAGCATCGGCGCTCATCTTTAATTATTGTTGTGCAATTATTTTGGAGGTCAGCAGTTCAGATCTATTGTTTTCTCCTGATTTGTTTGAAGTTAACTTTCTGATAACACAAATAGAACTAAGTGCATAGTCACAGTAGGCCCAGAATGCCTTGTACCATGTCCCAGCACAATTGTACCACCTCCTCCTCACTCTCCCACTAGCCTGCGCTCCTATTGTACTTAATATTCCAGGCACAAGCACACTTACGTCATCGATCTGAGGGTCGTTATAGCCAAAATTTAGGTTAGCACTTGAATTTGAAGTGGTGCGAAAGTGTGCATGCCAAAAACAATGCATATTCAGCACCTACACCACACGCTGGCCCCACGTGATATACAGTCATGGCTGCACGCCTACAATTGGCATTCAATGCTTGTGGGGGCTTTATTAATACTGAACGAATTGGAGGGACAGGCATGTATATGAGAGCTGTATCACATAATTTTACAGAGAATACTGCAGCAACGGAATAGCTAACTACAAACATGTTCACTTACGAGAGTTTTGTGCTTCACTCGGCCACCAAAGTTTGGATTATTTCCTGCTTTATTTCTTTAGAGCCATAGAACTTCTAAATAATCCAAAGCTCTGATGCTCTGATCTCACATGGAGCGATCACACTAGTCAAACAAACTGGACAACGTTAAACATGCTCAGTATGGATAGCAAGGTGTAGGTATACACTAAGAGTTTGAACTGTAGTTCAGCTTAGTTTAATAGTTTATTATTCTTGTCATGTCATAGACAGTGTGCACAGAATATTAAAAGCTTGGGAGAATCAAAAGGTATGTACTATAAAAGTATCACAATTACAATCACATTCATAAACCTATAAATAGGCAGCGTTCACCCCTCATTTATCTCCCCCACTAACAGACGGTGTTTAGATTTGAACACCTGAATCAATCTAGAAGATACACAAATAATAATGTCTGCTTTTAAATCTGTACATTCAAATGATCCACTGTTTAATGACTTTAAAATAAAGCTGCACAAGATATTTATTATTATTATTATTATTATTATTATTAAAAGAAGTAGCATTATAAGAGTAAAATCTTAGGTTGATAGCACTCTGCTTAAATATTAGCAATTAGGCAATACTAAATGACTATTAAGGCCAAATTGGTACCTGTACCTGAATTATCATTAATCTTGACAAATGCTGATGTTATCAATATTTATGTACCATTAATATAGTCTACATAGCAGGCAATGTCAAATGACTGGTCTTAGTCTGGATCAGCCTTCCCATTCCTCTGACTGTCGAACCCTAGCCATAAACATCTTAAATGCGAAGTGTGCACTCTGCAGTGGCTGAAAGGCTAAGATGTTCTAAAATATTGGCCTCCCTTGAATTAAACGCACTATATGTAAACTGCTAGTTGTGTGTAAAGGGGATAACACCAGCAACCATGAAACACAAATACAACGTCTATAAATCTGGAGCAGGGCCCAGTTTCTGCTGTGGCAAAGTGGCTGTGCTGCCTCCCCGTGACAAATTGTGCTGCCGCGTCGAAACGTCCTACAGTCACACATATTTATAGGTAGTTCCCCACATAAAACTCTGGGTAGGATATTTTGATAGCGTAAATCGTCATATCAAAAATCCTACCAGCATTAAAACTACAAAGACAGTCTCCTATTCATATCATTTACTTGTAATGGTGCAGCAGTTACCTGCTGGTGCCTCAGGCATTGTATTAATAATTGCTGCAATATTTAAGGTGGAATGAGAAAAGTGACAAGAAAAAGAAGCCAGCGAATAGGAAGCTGACTTTAATCTCATATTAAAACTATAGGGAAGATTGTTGGATAGTCTAAATGTCCCTATCTGAAAATGCTATCAGCATGAAAATAGTAATTATGACAGTGTAATAGCTTGTAATAATAATAATAATAATAATAATAATAATAATAATAATAATAATAATAATAATAATAATAATAATCATCATCATCATCATCATCATCACTGACTGCCAGGGAGCTTAAGTTTGAATTTACAGTGTGAGCTGTCCCAAAAACCATGGCTAACTAATTTTGTATTGCTTATTGTCATAAATTTCCAACTGTAGGCCTTCTCACATTTTTTCATTTGAAATCTTTTTGAATCTTTTGTTTTATGTCATGTTAAGACTTTGTTTTTGCCGCCAAATTATTGAGAGTAGTATCAATAAGAGTACCAATAAGTATTGGTGGTACCCATCCCTAATGACAACATTAGCAAATCATGAATGCTTTTTTAAGATCAGATTAGAAAATGTTGCATGCAATTACACATTTTTACCAGAGAGGTCTCCAAATCCCCAGATCTTACATAGCACAGCTTTGCAATGCTGATTGTGCAAAGGAAGTATCTTCTCTGTAAATGTCTTCATCTGATAACAAGCAACTAAAATTAGCTTTACTGAACTAAACAAATTACTTTGATTGAAAAAAAGTTAATTCAAAGTAGCTATTTAGACAAATAAATAACTAGTTTAATTACTAGTTAATTTACTTGTCATCACATGAAGTAATTTTTCTAGGTTTACCCTCAAAATGATCTTTACAGTGTTGTTTACAAAATTCTACACCCTCTCAAGCATGACATATTGTCCTAAGAGCTCTTTTTAGATTCACAGTGTTTGCAAATGCAAAATGTATGATCATCATAACAGGAACGTTTATTGCTGAATGAACACTTCATTGGATGACAGTTCAGTTTCGCATTAAATGTTAACAAGGCTGTTTCACAAAAGTAGTAACAAGCTCTAACCGAGGCTCACGCATTACTGTAATCATCGGTGGTCTATCTTGTGTTTTATTGCTTTGAAGTCACTTTAGCCTATTTAGTGTGGTCAGTTAATTGCAAACATCTATACATTAAACACCTCATTAGTATCCCAGGATTTGATTTATCTAAAGGAGCATTCCACTCTCCACAGGGACATGCAGGGAGAGTACAGGCTGCAGGGGAAACACCACTATACTGATTCTGATTGAGTCATATAGTGAATCAATAGAAAGGCTGACACAGAAACCTAATGTAGCATTTGTATTACTAGCAGTAAGTCTCTGAAATAGCAGGATATTTTTAATATTGCATGAAGGACATTTTCTTCCTGCAACCTCTGCCTCTACCGGCTGATCTTTTCAACTTTATCAAAGCACGGTGCAGCCAGTGCATAAGAATCTGGAAACTTATGCAAAAGATTTTTAATTTAACCAATTTACCAAATAGTTTGTACTTATACATGTTTTGGAGGTATAAGGTATGTCTACTGTGCAAAAGTCAGAGATCATGCAAGTATTTTTTTAATGTCACGTCAAAACAAGTTATTCATTGTTGTGTGCCAATAAATAGAGGAAACCCTATTTTAACAGAAAGATTACATTACAGCAGACATATATAAACAAATATAGCATATGTATTTTCAGAATTTGGTGTATTCATTCTTTGTCTGTATTACAGTTTCTTTTAATTCAATTGCATTCCATTTTAGTATTATTCCCTATTAATCCTGTATACAAACACTTGTATGCTTTAGAAACACACATATAAAGCATTATATGGCATACATATCACATTATACTTGCATTATACAAATGCATTTGTAAGGCATCCTAACTCATACATAAATATGAGGTGATATGTATGCCATATGATGCCTTACAAATACATTTATAAGTATGAAGTGATATGTATGCTGTATGATGCCTTTCAAATACATTTATAAATATGAGGTGATATTTATGCCATATGATGCCATACAAATACATTTATAAGTATAAGGTGATATGTATGCTGTATGATGCCATACAAAAACATTTATAAGTATGAGGTGATATGTATGCCGTATGATGCCATACAAAAACATTTATAAGTATAAGGTGATATGTATGCTGTATGATGCCATACAAAAACATTTATAAGTATGAGGTGATATGTATGCTGTATGATGCCATACAAATACATTTATAAGTATGAGGTGATATGTATGCTGTATGATGCCATACAAATACATTTATAAGTATGAAGTGATATGTATGCTGTATGATGCCTTTCAAATACATTTATAAGTATGAGGTGATATGTATGCTGTATGATGCCTTTCAAATACATTTATAAGTATGAAGTGATATGTATGCTGTATGATGCCTTTCAAATACATTTATAAGTATGAGGTGATATGTATGCTGTATGATGCCATACAAAAACATTTATAAGTATGAGGTGATATGTATGCTGTATGACCCCTTAAGAATGGCATCATGTGGTTACAGGGAAAAGGAAATATAAAGCAAGAGTATATGACTACATAAAGCTAGATTCCATAACACATTATAATGACTGTTTAGTTGGCAACTAGCTAAAATTAAATAAATTGAA